>PVJH01000738.1:127747-236352 GCA_004026705.1 Nesogale talazaci
CCCCCCCCCCCCCCCCCCCAGTATCACTTGTTGAAGAGGACATCTGCTTCCCATTTGATATTTTTTGGGCCCTTATCAAAGATTAGTTGTCTGTATAAAGATGATTTTATTTCTGGGTCTTCAGTTCTTTTCCACTGGTCTGAGTAACTGTCATTATACTGATACCATGTAGTTTTGGCCACTGTGACTGTATAATGTGTGCTAAAGTCAGGTAAAGCAAGCCCTCCCACTGTGTCCTTTTTGAGGAATTCTCTGCTAATTCGAGGCATTTTCCCTCTCCATATGAAGTTGGTAATCAGTTTATCCATTTCTTTGAAGAAAGATGAGGGTAATTGTATCGGTGTTGCATTAACTTACATAGTGTCTTTGGCAGAATTAACATCTTTACTATATTGAGTTTTCTAATCCATGAGCATGGGATACTCTTCCATTTGTTGAGGTTACTCTTGGGTTTTTTTTTTTTTTTGCATCATTGCCCTCTGGTGGTCATGGGAGCTACCCAGCGCTGCTCCCAAGAGCTGCCGCTGGATTTAAACCGCCAATTCTGCGGGCTGCAGTCCCACATTCAACCACTTCTGCCACCGGGGCTCAGCTCATTCTTGGGTTCTTGCAATAGTGTTTTGTAGTTTTCCTCATACAGAACTTTTGTTCTTTTAGTCAGGTATATCCCTAGATATTTCAATTTGTGTTTGGCTATCGTGAAGGGTATACCCTTTTTTATCTCTTTTGTGGTCTTATCCGATGTCTATAGCAGTCTGACAGATTTCTGATTGTTGTTACTCCTCTATTGTTTCTAAGCTCCCTTTTGGAGCTTTTGGGATTTTCCATATATAAAATCATATCACCTGCAAATAACAATACTTTCACCTCTTCCTTCCCCAGGAAAATACCTTTAATATCTTTTCTTTGTCTTTATGTTGTTAGCTAGAATCTCCAGTATGATATTAAATAGGAGTGGGACAAGGGACATCCTTGTCTGGTCCGCTTTTCCAGTGGAATTGTGTTCATCTTTTCATCATTCACGTTGGCTGTTGGTTTTTCTTATAGAACTTGTATTGTCTTGAGGATTTTCCTTCCATTCCCATCTTCTCAAGTGTCTCAAGCAGGAATTGGTGTTGGATGTTATTGAATACTTTTTCTAATTCTAACGATACTGTCATGTGGTTCTTATAGTTTTTCATGTCAATGTGGTGAATGATACTAATGGCCTTTTGTATGTTGAACCATCCCTGCACCCCTGGTATCAATCCCATTTGGTCTTGGAATTATTTATTTTAAATACTTTTGTATTCTATTGGCTAGTATTTTATTAAGGGTTTTTGCATCAATGTTCATTAGCGATATTGTTCTGTAGTTCTTGATTCTTGTGGGATCCCTGCCAAGTTTCAGTACCAGAGTTATACTAGGTTCATAAAAGGAGTTCGTGTTCCATGTTCTGGAAGAGTTTCTGTAGGTTTGTTGTCAGTTCTTCCCCGAATTCTTGGTGGAATTCTCATGTGAAGCCATGGGGTCCAGGGGATTTCTTGTTGGCAATCCCTTGATA
Organism: Nesogale talazaci; assembly: GCA_004026705.1. NCBI lineage: Eukaryota > Metazoa > Chordata > Mammalia > Afrosoricida > Tenrecidae > Nesogale > Nesogale talazaci. Next base: position 129,291 of record PVJH01000738.1, read on the forward strand.
ACCTTGTCAGTTTCTTCTCTTGCTATGGGTGTGTTGAGATTCTTGATGTCCACCAGCGATCATCTAGGGAAGGGTCGTTTTTTCCAAGAATTTGTCCATGTCTTCAAAGTTGTTCAATTCATTGGAGTACAGTCCTTTGTCATACTGTGTGAATATCCTTTTGATTTCATGAGGTCTTTTGTAATGACTTAGGGCTACTTTTATATTATTCATTGATGTCATTGTTGGTGTCATCATGATTCGACCAGTTTCCTTTCTTAGGTAACCAAGTTAATGGTAAACCAAGTTAAGCGGTAAATGTCATGGTTCAGCTAGTTTCCTTTCTAAGGTCAACACATTGTCATAAATAACATGATTCTGCTAGTTTTCTCTCTATCATAAACAAATAATAGCAAATAACAAGTGCTCTTGTCAGATCTGCCCATAAAATGAGGAAGGTTGCCAAAGATACTGCTTGCCTTCATTGTTCTGCAAGGATCTCACAATACAAAAAATGACACAAAGGTAATAGGCAGGTTAAAAAAGGGAACCAGTTACTGCTTATTTGCTGCTGTTGCTGTTGTTAGTGTGATGGAGTCGGTTCTGACCCACACTGACTCTCTCCGTGCACAACAGGAGGAAACACTGCCTGGTCCAGTGGCGTCCTCACTATTGTCCCTATGCCTGAGCACCTCACATTGCTCTAGCCACGGTGTCAGTCTATCTTCCCCTCTACTTAAAGATGATAGGAGTAGTCATTTAGGAAACTGAAGCACAAACAAACTCACAGCCATCAAGTCTATTCCAGCTTCTAGCACCTGTTCGACAGGGACCCTCAAGTCCCCTGAGGGTTTCTGAGACTGTCTTCTTTGTATAGGAGCAGGTAACCTCCTTTTTCCTCCATGAAGAGGTTGGTGGGTTCGAACTACTGACTTTCCGATGAGCCGTCCAACGCATAACCCACCATACCACTAGGGTTCCTTCTTAGAACTAGTAAAGAACTGTGTGAAACCAATAGACTTGAAATACATATGCAAAACAAAGCTTTGAAAGATATCATCGGTCATTGATTAGCAGTCACAGCAACAAGGACTCATCCACACCAGTTAGGCACACTCCTAGCATTAACCCCAACAGACAAGGGACATCACTTATATGGAGAAGTATATTCAATTTGACTAAGGGATTTCCCTAAAAGAAGCTATCTTTTATAAAATGAGGAGAGTTAATATCATCAAAGGGTTGACTCTTCAAAAAATGTATGTCAACACAAAACCAAATTCGGGGCCATGAAGTTGATTCTGACTCACAGGATAAGGTAGAAAGCCTCATCTTTTTCTAGTGGAGTGGCTGGTGGTTTCAAATGGTTGACCTTATGGTTAGCGGCTCAACCTGTAACCAAACACGCTACCAGGGCTCCTAAAAATGTATCTCAATGTTCACAGTGCTTCAGACACAATTGGGTGGGTGCTTTCAAGGATCTTGTAAAATCTTATTCTAAAGCCCACCTGAAGAATGAGTGGATAGGATAAGGCAAGGACGCTCGGGGAGAGAAGAAAAAAAATAAAAGGATGATGATCCAGAGAGAGTGTGAAAAGTACCTGCTCAGCCACCTCATGATGTGACTTGTGAAGCTGTGATGAATGAGGCAGTATTGTATTGACCCAAGACAGCTGTCTGGGATAAAAGAGGACTAAGAAACCAAAACCTGACCCTGTTTGATCCACCATATAAGAACACATGGTGAGTACAGTGGGTGCAGCAGGGGGCTCAGACATAAGAACAATTGTGAGGATGCTGCAGGACTGCGTGGTGTTTCATTCTGTTGTGCACAGGGTCACTAGGAGCTTCCCAACTTCATGACACACAACAACAACAACAACAGCCACAAGAACAGCAGCAGCGACAAAGGAGCCTTGGTGGTTGTGTTAGTCTGGGTAGACTAGAGAAACAAATCAGTGGACACACATATGTGTAAGAAAGAGTTTTATACACGACTGCAACTGTACATAAAGAAAACATCCCAACCCAGTCCAGTCCAAGGACATAAGTCCAATATTAGCCCATACATCCATAGCAATCGATAACGTCCTGGTCAGACTCACTGAACACGTGCAATAAAGGCCAAATGCAGGACAATCACAAGCCAGTGTGTAGAAAGTCTTCGGATTCAGAGTTGTAGCATCTCCACGCTGGCAGGGGTCTCCATGTGGCTACTCCAGTTCCCAGGGCTGCATCAGGGAAGGTCCATGGGACTTCTCCTCAGGGATGTCTCACAGGAAGTGAGCCTTGTCAATAGAGAGTCCCCATGGGAGTGAAGAGAGAGAGAGAGAGAGAGAGAGAGAGAGAGAGAGAGAGAGAGAGAGAGAGTTTCCTGCCTCCAAGAAGGAAGTACTGGATTTCCCAGATTCTCCGGAGAGGGCCACACCCACACAGAGGTCTCATTGGCGATCTCCAGATCGACAGGACAGACTCCACCCCTATACTCTTAATCCTTAAACTGATACCAGAGTAGGTGACTGCCACAGTGGTGTAGTGAGTTATGTGTTGTGAGGTCAGCAGTTCGAAACCACCAGCTCATCCATGGGGGAAAGATGAGGCTGTCTGCTCTTTTAAAAATTACAGTCTCCGAAACCCTGTAGAGGGTCACGATGAGTCTGAATGGACTTGAAGGCAGTGGGTTTGAGAACATGGCAAAGAAATCATGCCAGACGGAGGTAAAGTGAGTAGATTCACGAAGTCATCCTGGAAAAATTGCCTATGTAGGGAATGAGCTCATCACTAGCATATTAAAGCTCTAACTAAATTCTGTAGGAGTGTGTGGAAAGCAAGGAGGCCCTCTGGGTGCAGTGGTGACGTGCTCAGCTGCTCAACCCTAGGTTGGCGGTTCAAACCCTCCTGCTGCTCCCATGGAAGAAGATGTGGCAGCCTGCTTCCATAAAGATGCACAGAGGAGGGGCTGGGAGTAATAACAACGAGTACAAGAAAGATGTGAATGTTCTACAAGTGATTGTGGAGATGATTGCAAAAGTCTTTAAGATGACTGAACTTTTGAATTGTCTGACATGTGAATCATGGGCCACTAATACTGCCAAAAAAAAAGACTCACCTTGGAAGCCATGAGAAAAGAAGTTACTAAGTGTATTTGAGGTTCCTAGGGATAAGAATTCAATTGAAAGATTAAAAAGATCTCCTCAGTCCAGTGGGGCACCAGGAATTGGATTTGGTTTGGGGTCTTACATGGAAAAAACTCAAAAGTTAGAAAAACAGAAGAAAGAATTAGAGTAAAATGCTGACTAACAATGAACTCAGCTGGAGGAAGAAAGGATTTTCCCAAATATCAAAGAGTTGGCCGAGCTGGAGTCTCAGACCTTGATGCTAGCGGACTTGGCCTGCGTCCTTGGAATCAGGTGTCTTTCCATGGAAGAAATTGCCAAGAAGAAGACGAATGGATTCAATTTAAGAAAAGAAAACTTTGTACATCAAAGCACATTGAGCTCGGTCAAAAGCGAGAGACAACCAGAGGAAATTTTGCCAGGAAAAGGGAAAGCTGCGGTCAGACGAAGTAAAGGAACCCTTCTGTGTCCAAACGAAAAGTGCGTGAAGACTCTGAGTATGGACTCCCCAAGGGAACAATGGGAAGCCTCTGCAAGGACAGGGAAGAAGAGACTCACCTTTAATAGGTATGGAAAAACAGAACCCAAACCAAACGCAAGGCAAGTCTAAAGCAAGGTCACTGCCACTGAGTCCATTTTAGCTCCCATCGGCCCTCAGAGGATGGGCTCGAACTGCCCTGGGCGTTTCTTGGGGCTGCAACTCGTCCTGGGAGTAGAAAGCCCCCCTTTGCCCCTGAAGAGTGGCTGGTGGTTTTAAACGGCTGCTCTTGCAGTTAGCCATCCAACTCATACCCATGATGGCACCAGGGTTCCTGAGGTACCAAAGGAATGCAGATGAGCAATCGAGGCATTGGTTTATCTATCAAATCGGCCAATGAACAGGTTCTACATGGGGTCAGACAAAGGCTGAGGGGTGGAGAGATACCCGGAGGTGTGTGTGTGTGTGCATTGGCTAGTGTGTGCACTGTTGTGCAGATTGATGTAAGAATCTCCAGGTACCGTTGGGATCACAATCGCTCAGCCATTCTGTGGTTGGACGGGATGACCTATATGGAGCATGCTGTTGCTGCTGCTAGGTGCTGTAGAGGCAGAGTCTGACTCTCCGTGACCCCCTCTACAACAGAATGAAGGTCCTGTTCCTCGTCCTTGGGGCTGTGCCCATTGTTGCTGCCCTTGTGTCAGTCCATCCGCCTCTCGGGTTTCTTCCCCTTTTTTTTGCTCACCCTCTACTTCACCAAGCCTGGAGTCCTATTCCAGGGATCGGTTCCTCCTGGCAACATGTCTGAAGCCCACGAGACGCAGTTCCCCTGTCTACCCGTCTTGAGAGCATTTGGCCTGCCCTTTGTACAGACCCAGGCTGCTTGTTCTTCCAGCAGCCTGGCCCGGTCAGGATCTTTCCAATGCACCAAAGCTCCCATCTTCCTCATTCACTGCCCAGCTTTCCCACCTACAGGATGCCGTTGAGTGCTCCATGGCTGGGGGCAGGGGACCCTGAGACTTTGATGGGACATCTTTGCCCTTCCGCCTTTGAAAGAGGTCCTTGGCAGCAGATCCGCCCAGAGCCGTGCATCCTTTGATTTGGGGCTGGGGGGCACGAGCAAGGGGGATGTCGGTGACTGACCCTGGGGAGGGATGGCGGCCACGCTCTGTCCAGAGAAGGGTTTCTGAGAAGTGGCAAGCGGCACTTGTAAGCCGGTGAGCTGATTCCACGGATTGGTACCGGGGACCTGAGACCCTGTGCGTGGAGGAGAAACAAGCAGAGCGGACCCTGGATTTATGGATTTAGAAACACAAGCTGTGTTACCAATGCGCGGAGAAGAGGATTTATCGGGCTTTCTCCCTGATGGATGGCGCCTGGCGGCTGAGTCTCAGGATGGCCCATCACACATCTGTCTGCCCCTTGCCGACTGACCTCTTCCAGCCAGACCTGCCCCGAGTTCAGCCCAGCGCCTCCTTAATCCTCCTTGGTTTAAGTCTGCCCCATCCCAGACACACATCAGTGGAGACCGGGGCATCATGTGCAAGCCATCCCTGAGTTCAAGATCATTAGCTGAGCCCAGGGCTTGTGCAAGTTGGAGATGACCTCAGGAAGCCCGGAGAAGAATCAATGCCTTTTGGATTGTGGGGGTGGGTGAAGAAAAGTGTAAGTCCCCTGGACTGCCAAAAGGACAAAGCAGTCTGTCTTGGAATATGGATGGCCCGAGTGCTCCTTAGAGGCAGGAATGGCGAGAAGTCATCTCGTGTACTTTGGGCGTGTTGTTTGGGGAGACCTGTCTCTGGAGAGAGACATCATGCTCGGGACAGTGGAGGGGCAGTGGAAGAGAGGGAGGCTCTAAACAGCCAGTGTTTTGCTCACTTGTGCACAGTCGCTAGGCGTGGAACCCCCTGGATGGTCTCAAACAACAAAAGAGGCCCCACGACTCAGCTTGCAGGTAGAAGGCTCTGGATTTCCTCAGACCCTGTCACGGTAGGCCCACACCCTTACTTGTGGTTGTGCATCTACTTCTGGCTTCAAAACCCAAACTTCCTGCCATCGAATCGATGCCTGCCCACAGGAACCCTGGAAGACAGGGTGGACCTGCCCCCCGGGAGCTTCCGAGATGGTGACTCTTCACAGAGGTGGAAAGTCTCCTCCCCCTTCCTCCCTGGCTGCTAATAACTTGGTTCTAGACCTACCTGTGGCCAGGAGGCATTTTCGAGCTTTCGACAAGGGCCCCGGGGCTTGACAACAAGCCTTTTCCTAGCAGAATGAAGAGACATTTCCATCACTGCATCACATTCTCTGGCAGGCATTTGCAGTTTGGGCCTGGTTTTAAAAAATATTATTATTTTAGAATGTTTTATTATGTGGTTTCATGGGCAAGACAAAGCCTAACATCGAAGTCAGATGCCTGGTATTCATTTTCCTTGTCAACACTGGCACCCGAATCTAGGCTAGCAGGATGCTGCTGTAGTGGCAATCCAGTGACGCTGGTCACAGTGCCCAGTCACCATCGCATGAGAGTGTCTCCAATGAGCCATCGCCGCTGGCAGAAACGGTGCCCACCAAGGAGTCACTTCCCGGTCCAGCTTCCTGCAGCTGCTTGGCAACTTCGCATCGACTTCCAGGGACCCGCAGGGACGATCTGTTACTCTGCTAGCCTTTGCTCTTGCCTGCTGCTGTTATAGAAAGACCAGAAGTCTTTCTTCGGCTTGAACAAGCAAATCGGTTCTTCACAGTTTGGGAGGACCGAGGCACAGCAGAACTGACCCCCTGCCCAGTCCTGCTCCAGTCTCCCCATTGTTCCTAAGCGGAGCCCATGGTTGCAGCCCCGGTGTCCCTCCATCTCGTCGAGGTCTCTCTTCTCTTTCACTGTCCCTCTGCCAAGCATGAGGGCCCCCTCCAGGGGCTGGTGTCTCCTGAAAGCAAATCAAATTACAAGACAGGGCGCCCTCGCTGCCCACGGCCTGACCCGATGGCAGCGGCCAGTCAGTGGTAAGGGGGTTAGGGTGGGATGTACCACCCCTGCTCAGGTTGCAGTTTAGACTAATGTCAAGGAGTTTTCCTGGGGTGTGGCCTGCATCACCTTTTACTTTGTAGGCATTAAAAGGAGGGAGAAGTGAGCGGAGGCGGTGGGGCCCGAGGAAGGAGAGCTGTAAGTAGAACACACACTTGGGACTCGGGGCCCCAGTGCTGAGAACCTCTTAGACCCAGGGTAAGCTTGTCACCAAGACACATGGAGCTCTTCAAGGGGGCCAAGATCCACAGATATTGAGAGGAGGCAAGCCCCTCCCCCCAGAGCTGACAGGCAGAGAAAGCTCTCCTTTGGAGTTGGAACTCTGGGTTCTAATTACTAGCTTCCTAACTCCGAGAGGATCAGTCTCTGTTTGTTAAAGCGACCCAGACCCACTCGTGGTCTTTCTCTCAGAGCAACACTTGATAAGTCACTTGCCTGTTAGTGTGTGGTACTCTGGTGGCCTGGGTCTTGCTGTGATGCTGGGAGCTGGGTCACGGGTAGTTCAAATGCCCCCAGGGTCACCTGAAGCGAGCAGGTTTCTGCAAAGCTTCCAGACTCAGAACAGACTATGAAGAAGGAGTCAGCTGCCCACTTTGGAGGAAATAGCTAGCCGCTGAAAACCTGACAGAAACACCGTCAAGGGTTGTAGCCTTCTGCACGGGTTACAATTCGATGTAAAGAAGGCCCAAATCCTCACAAGGGGACTAAGAGGCACCATCATGATGAGCGGAGACAAGACTGGCGTTGTCAGAGGTTTCGTCTTGCTTAGCTCCAGAGCCGTAGCTCATGAAAGCAGCAGTCGGGAGTTCACAGGACTCATGGCGTCGGGTCCGTCTGCTGCGCAAGACCTCCTTAGAGCGAGGGACATCCAGGAGGTTACTCGGTGCACCTGACCCACAAGCCATGGTCTTTTCCACGGCCTCAAATGCACCCGTTCTTCTCGGGTCTTCCTTGCGAAAGTCCAGCATCGAATAAGGACGGCTGAAGAAAAGCGTATGCATTTGAATTGCGATGCCGCGCAAGAATATCGAAAACGCTATGGAGTGCTCAAGGGACCGGCGTTTGTGTCTGGGAAGATGAACGGTCAGCGTGCTCCTTTGAGGCAACAAGGGCACAGCTTTGTCCCGGGAACTTCCAACCCGATGTCGGGAGAGACCAGTCCCCGGAGGCGGACACCACCCTTGGTAGAGGGGAAGACCCAAAGAGGCAGGTCCTCCGAGAGATGGACTGACCAGGGGCTGCAACCATGCGCTCAAGCACAGGACCGGCAGGCTTTCATTCTGTTGTGCATGGGGTCACTCTGGGTCAGTTCGAACTCTGGCACCTAACAAAACCAAACCGGGACCTCATACCTGGATGATGTGCTGATCTGGGGATCAAGAGCTTCAGGTCCCTCCCAACAAGCTAACTCCCTCGTAGAGAGGCTTGTCCTGCAACCGCTTCCTTTGATGCATGCCTTTTGAAGCATCCAGGGAGTTTAGAGGGAGAAGCCCCTCTCTGTGTCGTTAAGTGGCCGGGAAGGCCAGCCTATCAATTTCCAGGAGCAACCTAATGATCACCCAGCAAGTCCATTTACGGAGGTGGTCCATCAGCCCCCCTGCATAGAATGGTGCCGAGAGCTCCCGGTCCGTGTCCGGCTGATGGATTGTCCGACTTATTAATACGGAAAAGGAGATTTACTCTCAGCCGTGGAATTGAGGTGCCTGCGCGCACCCTGGACCGGTTGTTTTAAAACAACAGGGGACCGTGCTTCTCTTGGAAAAAGGACTTAATTTTTATTGAAAACCTACCACCTTCAAATGGCCGGGAAGTTGAAGAACTATAAAACTGTCCAACAGCCCCATTATGAAAAGCTTTATTTGACAAATCGCCCGCTGCTGGGATGGCGTGCGCTCGATCGCTCCCTCCTCGCGCCCAAGATATAAAACCGTTCGCTTATGCAAACTGCCGCCGCCCGAGCGGAGGCACCCAGACCCTTCCCGAAACTTCACGGGACCTGGAACCAGACGTAAATCCAGGGTTGCCCCAGGCGGAACGGAGGCTCCACAGCTGGGGGATCCGGCCTTCTTTCTGGAAGCTGCTGTTGCTAGTAGGATGAATTTAAGGGTATGAGGAAATGCTTCACCCGCTCCTCCCGGATTAGTTCCCTCGTGGTAGGGAACTATGAACGGCACAGTTGGAAGTTCAAACTCACCAGCCGCTTGACAGGAGGAAGAGGAGGCTGTTTGCTTCCATAAAGACACACAGCCTCAGAAACCCTCTACAGAGTCGCTCTGACCCGGACTAGACCCCCGGGCCGCTGGATCTTGCCCTCCAGCTTGTGACTGTGTGACACATTAGCACAAACATCCCCAAGAAAAAAACAACCCTCACTGGCCTTGGCGCTGGTTCTCGGCGCCCCCGTGTGTCGAAGAGTGGAACTTCATCCTGGGTTTCCTTAGCTGTGGTCCTCACCGAGGGCCGCGCACAAGGACAGCGCTTCCTCGCTGCCCTGGGATTGGCTCCCCTCAGAAGCACCTTATATGCGAGGCCTGGTGACCTGCTTCTGAAAGGCCACAACCCTGAACCCCCCACGGAGCTGCGCTCCTCTGCACAGACGGGGTGGCCGTTGACGCGGACATCGACAGCGATCTTTACCAGGTCTTTTTTTCTCCGTGGCCCTGACTGTCTGGGTTCACACCGCCACACTGTGAATCGGGGGAAGGGTCTCAGGGCAGGGCATCAATCTTCCATTCATACTCCAGTTCGGTTATCTCACCGATGGCCACCCCCTGGAGGCACCACCCAATCAAAAGGACTCAATGGCAATGGGCGTGGCTTTAGTGCCAGTAGATGGGCCACCAGGTTGGAAGACACTCAAAATATGACACAGGGGCCACCACTCTCCTTGGGATGGCACCGATAGGGGCAACATTGCAAGGTGACATTGCAGGGCAACAGGAAGGGGCAAGGTTAGACACCAGGCTCCCCAACATCTAGACGCCCCTGTATCTAGATTTGCACTGTAGGCCTGTTTGGCACCTGTCTGAGGTCATCCCGGGTACCCCAGGGTAGGAGACTCCCCAGTCCAAGCTCTGCTCATTCATCCTGGTTATCAAGTGAAAGCCCACCTACAAAGTCCAGGGAGGGAAGCTGGCCAGCTGCCGTCTCTTTAATATTTAGCAATCTGCCTCAATAATTCCAAGCTCCTTCTGCCTGCCACTGTCTGTTTCCATTTCTGGGAATTCAGTGGGATGGCTTCTTATCTGTTAGCTTGTCAGAAACAGACACGAGGACAATCAAATGTTCATCTATTCACATCTGGCGTGCTGCGGGGGGCAGTGTTTAGACCCCTGCCGTGGTTAACTGTATAACTGGTGTCTATCTATCAACTAAATCAGAACTGTGGATGTGCAGAGCCAGCTGCATCAGATCCAGATCCTCGCAGGATCGATGCCAGGCAGGGGGCAGGCAGCGGCCCCCTCTCTGCACATGGTGGAGGGGGCGGGGGAGGGAGGTGGTGGAGCTCAAAGAAGCCCCATTACAGCTCTCCCTTATTTCTCCTTCCCAGGTCTCCATTTATCATTACACTCTGATATACACACATGCACACATGTGTACAAATGCATCTGTGTATCTCCTAGGTGCATGTCTGTAGACGCACACACATGAGCACACGCCTCTGCGTTGTGCGGATTGTATGTGCCTGCGTATCTGTGTGCATGGGAGTCAACCCCATCATCTAAGACTGAGATTCTAAGTAGAAGAATCGCAACATCATAGCAGCCTCTGGTGTGGGCTGTGCCACCCCAGCGAGCCAGCCAGGGGGTGGGGGGCTTAACGTGGATCAGAGCAATGACTGCTCACCTGGGCTCTTTCTCGGCCACACACTTCTGCTGGCTTCCATCTCCTGGAGAGGGTCTTCCTGAGACGCGACCTCTCCTGCAGTTGCACCTCCCACTCCCCTTGCCTTTTGTGTGAGAACTTCCATCACACTGGCCTCCCCCGCCTTGTGTGGTTCCTTCAGCTGGGGTGCTTCCCTGTAGTGCCACCTGGAAGAAGCCCTGGTGGTGCAGTAGTGAAATGCTAACCCAGAGGTTGGGGGTTCAAGCCTGCTGAGCAGCTATGCAGGATTCAGACCCAGGGATCTGTTTCTATGAAGATGACAGTCGAGGGGACCCTAGAGGGCAGTTCAACTCCTCATATGGGGTTGCTGAGGTTGCTGGGATTGCTTAAGAGCACCACACAACAACAACCAACAACACATCAACCTGGGGATTGCCCTTACTTCCTTTCCGCCACAGTCATCCTGGTGCACCTCATGCCCCGTCCACTTTTCACCTCTCTTCGTAGCTCACTGCCTTTCTGGAGTCTCTTTCCTTCGTGTGCTGTGTTTACGAGGCGAGCTTTACATTCTGTCGCCCTCCTAGCAGGCTGCAGGGATGATGGCCGTGTCCTTGTGCCGTCGTTGGCACTCCCTGCCTAGCTGCTGAAACGACAACATATGTCTGTAATACAAAAGTCAAAACTATGAGAAGCCACATTTTTCTCTTCCAAGAGACAAACACCATTGCTGCTTCTCTGGTCTACTGACCGAGATGCTCTGTACAGGCAAGCACGTGTGTGTGTGTGTGTGTGTGTATCTGCGCCTTGATCCAGCTCAGTGTCTCATATCCACACCTCCGTTCCTACCTATCCCTGCTCCCAGGCTGTCGTCATTCTCATGATGCCAGTCCTGCTCCAGGTCCACAGTCAGGCGCAGAGTGGAGCACTGAGAGCCACTGGTTTTTCAATGCTGACTCAATAGGAAAAGATAGAACTGCCCGTAGGGTAGGAAAGAACTGCCCCTGAGAGTTTCTGAGACTGTAACTCTTTGAGGGACTAGAAAGACCTATTTGTCACTCACGGAGCAGCTGGTGGGTTTGAACTGCTGACCTTGTGTTAGAGTCCAACTGGTAATCACTACACCATAAGGGCTCCTCGGGTCTACCTTATAGAAGATGAGAATTCTACCACTGTACCGCCAATGTCCTCCACCCATACCCATAATCATATCCATCTATCCATCTACCCACTTACCTACATATATATCTATTCTGTCTATACTATCTGTGTTCTTATCTGCTTGTCCAGCTACCTGTCTATCTCTCTCTATCATCTATCCATCTGTCTACTTATCTATCTAACCATCTATTATTGGTCTGTATTTCTATCTGTTACGGTACCCATCTATCTATCTATCTATCTATCTAGCTATCCATTCAATCATCCATCTTTCATCTACTCATCTCTGTCTTCTATCAACTCATCTATTTATCTGTTCCACTAATCAGTTCATCTATTTGCTTTTCACTTTACCTAGTTACTTATCTCTACCCATCAGCGACCAGTCTATCTATCTATCCATCCATCCATCCATCTATCCATCTGTGGCAGTCACTAATCTGTGTCAGTTTCAGCACTGGGAGTGTAGGGGTGGAGTCTAGTCTGTCAATCTGAAGATAGCCAATGAGACCTCTTCATTGTGTGGGCATGGCTTTCTCCTGAGAATTCTGGGAAGTCTTATGGTATTTCCTAATTGGAGGCGAGAAACTTGACTCAATTTATTGGAGACGGTCTACCAACAAGACAACATGGCAGCATGATAGAGACCCTGAGTCCTGGAGACTGGAGGAGCCCAAGGAGAAGCCATATGAGCTTACCCTGATGGAACCAGACCTCTGGGGCCGGGGAAGTCACATGGAGACTCTTGCCAGTGCTGAGATGCTTGGGAAACCACAGAGAGAGCCCTGCCAGTGCTGAGATGCTTCTACTGCCAATGGATACTGCTGATAGACCCTGAGCCCTAGAAACAAGTAGCCATGGGGGGACCCCTGCCAATTCTGGGATGCTTCTACTGCTGTTGGACACACAGGACTCTGCACCCACTGGCCGGTGATTGTCCTGGTGTCATTCATTGCACATGCTTCGTTAGTCAGAAGGAGACTTTATAGACTGGGATTGGACATATGGACTAATATCAGACTTATGACCTTAGACTGGACTGGGATGGGACATTTTCTCAATGTTCCATTCCTTTTGAATATAATGCATGTTTATGAATTTGTTTCTCTGGTCTACCCGGAAATAGCACACCATCTATCTATCATCTACCTTCCTAAATCAGAGTGGCATCCTGGGCATCCTGAATGTCATCTTCCTTTTTTACTTACTATCCTCCAATCCTGTCACACAATAGTACATTTAGAACAGCTCAAGTCTTTTTAATGCTTTTCATTCAATGTAATTAGTCATGAGTCTACCTGCTTATTGAGAGTCACATGGTCACTTCCCAGTCTTCTGCTTTTGCAGACACCATGGCTGTGACGTGCACTGGGCTGGCACTGTTTCCCACAAGCACGAGCATCCCTGGAGGATGGATTCCTAGAAGTGGAATTGTGTTGGCTTACTTTCAAAAAATCAATAGTTGGCTGGTCCTGCTTCCTCTGGAGGGGTGTTTCAAAACAATACCCATCTGGAGGGTTTTATGATGTCAGAATTAAAACTAGACTCATTGTGCAGTTAGTGGGGACTGGAAGCCCGAAGTGCTGGCCCTCTATCCTCTCCCACCTCAGCCTGGGAATGTGCAGGGCAGCAGAAGTGGTCCATGGTGGTGCCTTTCCTGGGGTGAATCTCTGTAGATGGGAGAGTAAAGCCTAGTGTCCTTTGAGAGCATCTCTGCGCACGTGTCTTCATGGCTCACTCTGGCTTTGCCTGTTGCCTCTCCGAGGCTGGGACGACGCAGCAGTAAATTCCTTGCCTTCCACTTGTGAGACTCTGGTGTGACACGTCCCTCCCCCCAGTGCACCTCACGTGCAGTCAGTAGAGGCTTGCTGTGGTCCTGAACAGGCTTCAACAGAGCTTGCAGACTAAGAAAGGCCAGGTAGAACGCTAGGAGGTCTGGTTCTGACAATTAGCCTTGAAGCCCCCCTGGAACTCATTGGTCTGGCCCACTGCCTGTCATGGGGCTGGCGCACAGCAGGAAGGTTGGCTCTGCATGGTTCCTGAGCAGCCATCAACTCACACTGTCTCACCAGAAGTTTCTTAACATCCTCTTGCATGGTGGGGTTTGGGAGCTATGTGACCAGTAGGGTTGCTGCCTGCCTGCAACAAAGGAAGGAGAGGAGGGACAGGGAGACTCTGAAGCTCCCTGAGGCCTATGTGCTGCCAGGTGCCTGGGACTTGACAGTTTCCGCTTCTGGACATGTGATCAGGAGGAACCTGTTCCTGGGAAAGGACCTCATGCTTGGTGAAATCCAGTCAGAGAAACAGATGACAACCCTCCAGGAGATGGATTGAGGCACCAGCTGCAATAGGCTCAAGCATAGCTATCCTTGTGAGAATGGCCATGGTTAATGGCTCTTCTATCCAGCGTCTGCCTAGCACCCACTAAATGACTAGGTAAAGGCAGACAATTCAGGGGAGGGGGGCTCTAACTTTGGGATGGACCACTTGTGCCAGTCCTCTGGGTATAAAGTGAACCATTTCAGAAGCAGAGACAGAGAATCTCAGGCCCACCCAGGATGAAGTGTCCTCATCTGGGCATGGGCAAAAATCCCTGTCTGTGGTATTGGAATCTGTAGCAGCAGCATGAGACAGAGGGACGAGTTTCCTAGCCCACAGACTGAGTAAAGCCCAGTTCTGTTGGATGGGGGGCTGACTTGCAGAGGGGGCCCTTTGGGCTATTATCAATGCTCTGGGAGCTCTGTAATATCTGCCTGAGCAGGACAGTGGCCAAGGAGCTGAGAGGCCGAGGACCTGAGACACACATGCCTGTCAGCATGAACAAAGAGGCTCGGTGTGCTGTACTGTCCTTTAATGTTTTCTGATGCCGACTTGTTCACGTCCCTAAGAAACTCGCACGACTGCGAGTATTTGCTTGTGAGTTCTGTGCAGCCCCTGTGGCTGGAGTCCAGCAGAGAAGCAGAGTGCTGTGGGAGAGGCGGTGGGTGTCAGAGCAGGGTAAACAACCCCAGTGGTGGAGGCACGTCTGATGCCTGCCTCACAGAGATCAGTCATGGGCTAGTGTGGAGTTGCCTTCTCCCCCACCCCCCTTTGTGTGGAAGCCAGAGGAAGATGCATGAGCCCCCCCAAGACTGGGAAGTGTTTCAGTCAACTGTACATAGGGTCTGTGAGCAAGTTAACCAACTCTTTGCACCCTGGAGGGCGTTCCATAAGCAGGGTCTGTGGTCTACGCCAAGGTCTGTGGTCACTTACTGCCATGCCACCAGGACCCAGAAGGGAATTAAGCCTCAGACATGATCCTCCAGAACAGAAGGGGGTGGAGCAGGAAAAGGCTCTTGCAAAACTGAAGTGTCTGCTCCAATGTGGTCATCCTTTTGCTCCAGACTCTGGGTAGGGAACCAGTTAACATGCTTGACTAAGAACCCGAAGGTTGGAGGTTGGAGTCCACCTCAAAAGGAAGACTGGATGATCAAGGTTGGAAAGATCACCCTTTGTAAAGGTCCTGGGGGCACGGCCACACTCCGATGCCCAGGGCCACTCCAGGCGCCTTTTTTGACCCTTAACTTCCATTTGCACTTAGCCCAGGTGAGTCAGAGTCCAGAGTGCTCATCCCCAAAGCTCAGCTCTTGCTCCAACCTCAGCTATAACAGTGTCCATCGGTGGTAGCTCCCCAGCCCCAGCCAAGCTTCCTGCCACGCAGCACCACATGTTTGGAGAGTGTTGGTGAAACATAGGCTGGACCCTGGGCTGCCAGAGGACTGGGAAGAAGAACAGCCAGGATGCTCTTTAGAAGTGAGGATGACAAGAGCACCATCCTTTGGACATGTCATCAGGAGACATGCTTGGTCAAGGAGAGGGTGGATGAAAACGAGAGAGACCCTCTGTGAGTCGGATGGATGCCCACAGTGGCTGCTGGCTCCACCAGCAACGACGGTGGGACTGGGGCAGGACTGCCTGTGTTTCATCTTGGTATGCAGGGGGCAGAGGGGAGGGTGTGCTATTACCCATGAACTTGCCAGCACCTGATCACAGCAGTGACCCAGGCCGGGTCAACTGCTGCTCATGCCCGTTCCTTGCCTGCCTCCTTATGGCTTTTAATCATTCTCTTTTGAGTTGATAAATGAGTCTCGCCTTCTTTGAACGCTCTTGAAAACCCAGGGTTAAAACACACACACACACACACACACACACACACACACACACACACACACACACCCTTTCCAGTAGTGATAGCAACTGTGAGGGGGCAGGAGGGGAGGGGAAGGAGCCTCCTGGATGGTCAATAAATCACTTTGTCACCGTAATCTTTTATTGATCTCAATAAAAGTTGCATTTTGTTTCTTAACAACAATCCACTGGGAAAACATCCCGCCCAAGTGGGGGCTCCGGGAGAGAAGTGGTCTAGCCATCACCCCTTCTTGTTGTTTATGGCCCAGCCATGGATGGGCTGGTGGGTGGGAAGAGGGGGCAGGAGGCAAAGACACAGTTTTTGCAAGAAATGCCTCAGGTCCTTAAAGACATGTTTGACTCCAGGTAGTCCCCACACAGACTAGCCTCTGACGTGAGGGCTTATACAGACTTTTATCAATAGGTCAGAGGTCTCGGGGATGGAAAATGCCTTCTTGCTCACCGGAATGTGGCTACACAGTGGGATTTTGAGGATGGCAGTCGCCGTCCCCCTGGAAGCCTCAGTCTCCCGGGGAAGGATTATAAGATTGGGTTACTCAGGGGAGGATTGGATAATGAAAGTTTGGACCAAGCTCTACTTAAGGCGTGGAGCAAATATATCTTCCCTGCCATGCAGAAGCTGTCAAGATCACCCTCCAGTGTTAATGCCTGCTTTTCTTTCCTGCTCCCCAGGGTACAGGCACAAGGAGAGTCTGCTGATTAGAACCAGGAAAGACTAACATAAAAGCAAAGAGAGCAGGGCACACACAAGGCTTTTCTTTCTTGCCTCTTCTTTTCCAGAACTGGACTCTGCTTTCATTTCCACCAGGGCTCTGTCCCCAGCACATCCTCATTTATTGTCATCAAATGTCCTGTGACCCCGCTGGCACTGTGCCGCTGCATGCTCCTGGAGAATCTGCCAAGCTCCCCGGCATCCCAAGGTTGGGTGTAAGCTGGCACCTTATAGGTGTTCCAGTTTGACTCCAGATTCTACCTCCTTCCCCTCTGGTTGGTGGTTGCCAAAGCACCTCTGGGTTGCATTTTCACAAAGTCAGTGTCCTGTCTCGTAAAGGAAGGAGCTCGGGTGATGCTGCTGTAAATGGAAAGGTTGATGATTTGAGGCCACAAAGCTGCTCCACAGAAGGAAGACCTAGTGATTGACTCCCGTGAAGATGACGGCCAAGGGGACTCTGTAGGCTGTTCCACTCTGTCTCCTGGCATCACCATGACGTGACACCGACTTGGGGACACCCAACAGCCACAACAAAAGCATCTCACAATGGAAAGACATCAAGGAAATGATCTCTAAAGCACACTCATAATAGTAATAATAATAATAATAATTATAATAATAATAATAATAATTACTTGGTGTAATAATCATATACACCAACATCCTAGATTTACTAGCAAAGATGGAAGTTGTGAAGGGAATCATGTTGCTTGGACTCACAGTCCTTGCTCGTGGAAGCAGCGGTCGAGAGATACAAGGACGCATTGCATTGGGGAAATCTGCCGCCCAAGACCTCTTACAGGTGCCGAACAGCAAGGAGGTCACTTTGAGGACTAAGGTACACCTGATCTGAGTCCTGGCATTATCAATGTCTTCGTATACAGGTGAAAGTCGTGCACGGAGTCAGGAAGGACAAAGAAGAATCGATGCTGGGGCTGAGCCCCGGTGGCCTAAGTGGTTGAGTGCGGGACTGCGGCCCGCGGGCTTGACGGTTCAAATCCAGCGGCGGCTCTCAGGAGCAGCACTGGGTAGCGCCCACGACCACCAGAGGCAGTGATGCCCCTCACCCCCAACCCCCGCCCCCCCCCCAAAAAAAAAAGAATAGATACCTTCGGATGATGGCGCTGGCAAGGAATATGGAAAGTACCATGGACACCCAAGAGAATAATGTCTTGGAAGACATACGGCCAAGACTCTTTTTAGAAGCAAAGCTGACAAGACTCTTCTCTCTTCTCCCCGCTCCCCCACAGCCACGAAAGTGTGGGGTAGACCAGCACCCGCCTAGGGGGACTCTTGTCATTCTCCTTGCCGCAGCTAGGAGGGTCCAGCGGCAGTCAGGCGGCGCTTATGCGCATGCGCGTTCGGGCATGCGAGGTCGACCAGCGCTCCCTCTCGGATGTGCTTTTTCTCATTGAACGATGACTGCTGTTTTCAGGTGTGTGTGTGTATCAGCAGGGATAGTCCCTGCAGAAGGGCAGCACGCTTGTGAAAGTAGAGGGGCAAGAACAAAGAGCATTAGCTCTAGACAGCATTAGCCCTGACTCCGTGGCGGCAACCGGGAGCTCAGACGTGAGACCGACGGTGAGGCGGGCGCAGGACCGGCCGCGGGGTGCTTTGTGCGGTTGTGCACAGGGCCTCCAAGTGGAATCCGCTCGACGGCTCCTGAAATCCTCCCCCACCGTGCGCACAACAAGGCAGCAGGCCAGTCCTGTAAGCCTGTGTGGGTGTCCTGTAATACTGAGAGAGGTGAGCCGGGGTGCTTCCATAAAGATGCCCTTCGGGGGAAGCCTCTGGGCAGGTGCGTTCTGTCTGACGGGGTCTCTCAGAGCCGGGGTTGACTCGGTGGTAAGGGGACTGTCACACGGCACAGATGTAATAACGGGGAGAGTGGAGGGCCAGGGAGAAGAGGGAGACCTTTGAGAAGATGGGATGGCGCGGCGGCTGCAGCAAGGGGCTCAGATCTAAATGGACGACTGTGAGGACAGCGCAGGAGCAGGCAGTGCCTCCCGGTGTTGAGCGGCGTCTGCGAGTTGGAACGGACTCGGCCTCACCTGACAACAACAACATAATATTGTTTTTATGTCTCTGCCGCCCACTATTGGGTCTCAATAAAAAGCCAGTTTGCATCAAGTTGATTCTGACTCACGGCGACCCATGTCTCACAGGGTACAACTATCTTCCTTGGGTTTTAAGTGGCTGTTTTGGGGGGAAACAGATTTTCAGGTCTTTCTTCTGAGGAGTGAACCTCCAACCTTTCCATTAGCAGCTGCCCTCCCTGTCTGCACCACCCAGTCACTGTGAGCGTTTACTGTGCATCAAGCACTAAGCTGAGCCTCTTCATGCATTCCTCTCTGGATTCTTCCCATGATGCCAGGATGTAGGCGCTGTGGTTCTTCCCAAGTCGTCTTAGAAGAATTTGTGGCACAGAGAGCTTAGCACTACCCTCCTCCCCGCCTCCGTCACACCAACTATTGGAGCCTGCTCAAGCCACTTCAATAGGCCATGCTCCTCTCCAAGTGTCTGCTCTTTACCCGCCGAAGATTCTGTGAGTCTAATTCCTGTAACGCCAAGATCCTCATTCATGGTGTTAGTGAAGGCACACACCCATCATCTCTGACAGCCAGCCCCGGAAGGCGGTATGTCCAGGCCCCACTCTGACCCTCAGGGGGGTTTCAGGGCATATTTTACAAATGGCATTTTGATCTCCTTGAACTACATGGTCTTTGGGTTCTATGTACCCTGGGTGCATCCTTGCAACTGGGCTTTGATGTGAATACGACTTGTGTTAGTCCAGGGGGATGAGAGAAACAAGTTCATAGACATTCGTATGTGTATAAGAAAGAACATTATATACAAGAGCGATTGACTATTGAGAAAATATTCCAGCCCAGTCCAAATCAAGTCCATAAGTCTGATGTTAGCCCATATGTCCAATACCAATGTAGAAATTCCTTTTCAGACTCATGAAGCACTTGCAATGAGGCCCAAATGCAGGGAGAGCACAGGCCAGGGGGTGCCAGGTCTTGTGGATCCAGGGGTGGTGTGAGTGGCATGTGGTTCCTCTGGCTCCAGGGTAGCTCCATGTATCTTGTCAATGGAAATGTCTTGCAGGGAGTGAGCTTGTGTCCCACCCATTCAGCAAGCTATTGATCTCCTTAGCGCCTGTAAGTGAGGTCATCAAGCTGCCACTTGATTGACAGACTAAACTCCACCCCATTCACTTATTAGTCTCAAATTGACAACAGATTACAAAACTACCATAGACCTGAGCATCTCTGGCTGTGAGACCCTCATAGTGACCCCACAGGAGAAGGAAGACAAGCTCTACAGCCCTCTGGCCAGAGCAGCCTGCCACACCCTTCTCTTTCAGACTGGCATGTGGGATCAGCCCACTGATCTCTCTGCTAGTGGCCATCGGCAGGGACTGCCCAGACACCAGTGAAAGGGACACCTCCTCAGGCCATCACCCCAAAGTTTTCATTTGGGAGCTGGCCTCCTTTTCCTCTGGAAAGTCGGGGCAGACGTGGAAATGAGCCCAGTTAGCATGGGATGGGCCAGAGGACAGTGGAAGGAGTCCAGAAGATTCTAAGCCTCTCCTTGCCCTCTCCCCCTATCCCTACGCAGCAATTCCCCCCTTTGGAGACTGCAGAAAGTCCAGGTCTGCGCTCGAGCTGAGAAGGAGACAGCACGGAACGAAACAGAGGGGGCTGTGAGGAACACAGATGCTGTGTTAATTGCACTTGTGAGAGCAGCATAAATAAAACAATACGTGCACTCGGCAATCCTTTTTATGAGACTCAGATTCAACAGAACGGGTTTCCCAGCACAAGGTAAAAGGGAGGGGGAACAACAGGAAGCCTGCTGAAGAACCGGCAAGAATTAGATTTCTTTTATTATTCAGATCGATGCTAATGGAGCCCGTGATTTTCAGCCTCTCTGCTTCTCAGTCTCATTCAACAAATATTTGCTGAAGGTCTGCTCTCTGCCTGCCTGTGTGCTCAGGGCTGCTAAGGATCATTGAGAAGAATATGCAGCCCTTGTTCTCCAGGGGCACGGAGGGTAATTGCCTAAGTAAATATTTAGGGCAGTGGTTCTCCTGGGGCAGGAGAGAGGACAATGCCACCCCCTCCCCAAGTGGGGGATTGGAACTTGTGTAGAGATTAGGATAGACGGAAGGTCACTTCTGGATGCTCTGCACCCATGCCTGCAACAGATTTTGTTCCTCTTTTTCTAGGTCACCCGTAGAGCTCTGGTGGAACAGAGATTATGTATTTGGCTGCAAAATGCAAGGCCAGCAGTTCGAAACCACTGGTTTCTAGTAGGGAGAATGACGAGGCTTTCTACTCTCCTGAAAGAGCTAAAGTCTTGGAAACCTACAGGGGCAGTTCTCCCCTGTTGGACAGGGTCGCCATGAGTCAGAAAGGACTCAGTGGCCATGAGTCTGGTTTGGTCTGAGTTTTTTTCTGGGTCCCCAGAACCTCATACTTGTTCCTCAGCCTTGGCAACACAGAGCAAACTCACTACTCTCTACTCTAGGAGTTCTCAACCCTCCTCATGTCACGACCTTTTAAGACAGTTCCCCGTGTTGGTGGTGACCCCACCCCCAAATTATTTTTGTTGCTACTTCATTATTGTCATTTTGCTACTGTTAGTAATTGTCATGTAAATATCTGATATGCAGGGTGTATTTTCATTGTTACAAATTGAATATAATTAGAGCATAGTGATAAATCACAAAAACAATATGCAAGTGCATATCATAAAATTTTTATTTTAAGCTGAGCCCTGGTGGTGCGGGTTATGTGCGGGACTGTAGGCCACAGGGTTGATGGTTCAAATCCAGCTTCCTATTCCCCACCAGGGCAATGATGTGGAAAAAAATTATTTCTAATGACAAATAAATGTCTTGAAACATGGCGTAGCATGGGTAACAGTCTTCATGCTGGGTACTAATATGTGGGTGTATCTGCATGTGGAGATGGATAGAGGAGCAGTGTCTCACTTCCTAAGAACATCATTGGAAATATATGTTTTCCGATGGCCTTAGGCAACTCCTTTGTAAGGGTCTTCCGACCCCCAAAGGGGTCATGACCCCAGGTTAAGAACCACTGCTCTAGTCAAGGCTGACTCAAAGAGACTCTGTAGGACAGGGTAGAACCATTCCTGTGGGTTTCCAAGACTGTAGCCTTTTTTTGGGGGGTGGGGGGCATCACTGCCTCTGGTGGTTGTGGGAGCTACCCAGTGCTGCTCTGAGAGCCACCGCTGGATTTGAACTGCCAAGCCCATGGGCCGCAGTCCTGCACTCAACCACTTATGCCACCGGGGCTCAGCCCTAGACTGTAGTCTTTGCGCAAGTAGAAAGCCTCATCTTTTTCCCATAGATCGGCTGGTGAACCACTGTCCTTTTATTTAGCAGCCACACTTGCAATCAGTAAGTTACCAGGACACCTGGGTCCGAATCCCACCTCTCTCTCTCTGCCTCAGGGCGCAGTCCAAGATCGTGTAGCTGAGTGGCTTTAGTGGCATCTTGATCTCCACTTGAGGCCCATAGCTCCTCCCCTTAGAGAGGAGGACTTAAGATCCTCTCCCCCTTGTAGTTGTGGAAAGTGATTCTCTCCCCCAAGGTAGATGGCGGGCTCTGGAAACTCTTGGCTCAGTACCAGGAAAGGGCTTAGCGATGAGTCTTTTCCTTTTTTCTTTTGGGGGCCATCTCTGCCCTCTGGTGGGAATAGGAGGCCCAGCCTTGATTGCAGAGAGCTGCTGCTGGATTTGAACCGCCAAGCCAGTGGGCCCCGGTTCTGCACTCAACCACTACGCCCCTGGAACTCAGCCCCAGCGATGAGACCTTGGAAGAGGAAGATCCCAAGATTCACTTTCCCCAAATGCTCAGTTGCTCACCGAAAAGCTGCCAGTTCTAATCTGCCAGAGACACCATGGAAGAGAGTCCTGGTGACCTATTTCCTCAGAACATCCTGCAGGACAGTTGCATGCTAGGGCCACTGTGGGCTGGGGTAGAATGGACAGTCTGAGATTGGTTTCTGATCCATCGGGGCCACATGGTTGTTGCTTACTTATTGCAACACCAGCTAAACCACGAGTGAATGGCTTTGATAAATAGACGTTTCTTCTCTTGAGGCCCGGGAGGACATCCTATTTGGTAAAGAGAGGGGCAGCAGAAAGGGGCAGGTCCTTGAGGAGATGTCATGGCGTGCTGGCTCCGTTGATGGGCTCGGGCACAGGAACAGTGGTGGTGATGGGGTGGGGGGTGAGGTTGTCAGGACTGGGTAGTGTTTCCTCCTGCTGTACACAGGATTGCTGTGGGTGGGTCAGAACTGACTCAGTGGTGCCTGTAGGTTCTGGGATCATGACACTGCCAAGCTGACACACACTTTTTGTGGGAAGGGGGCACTATTTAATCCACAACAGCCTCTGGACTGCCATTGTTTGACAACATCCCTTTATTTACTCTCCCCTGGCTGTTTGCTCAGACATTCGTTGACACTCTGCCCACAACTATTCCTGTGCTGGGGACGGGGTGGGGTGGGGGTGAGGGTGGGGGGTGGCACCACAGTGCTATCAACCTGGAGCAGATTTTGGAATAGCCTGACTTCTGTTAGGATCTGGGTCTTTCCTGAGAAGTGAGTCTGCTGACAGTGCAGTGCTGGGGAGGTCAGAGTCCCGGAGGTGCCCAGGATCACAATCCAGCTGCAGAGACCAGTTTCTCCCTATCTCCCGTTTCTCCCTGTTTCCCCGCAGACTTGGGAGGGAGATACACAGGTGCTCCAGCTAGCGAAAGGGGTGGAGTGTGTAGGTGACCCCAGAAGGAGAAAACATTTCATCAAGATGGCGATAACCATCTTACGACACACACTTACTGCCACTGAGTTGTGCCCACTCACCATGGCACCCTGCAAGCCACAGCAGAACTGACCATGCAAGTTTCCGGGACTGGAGTCCTCTCTGGGAGCGGAAGTCCCACTGTTCTCCCGCAGAACTCGAACTGTTGACCTTGTAGTTAGCAGCCCAATGGGTCTGCACGAAGCCACCAGGGCTCCTTCCTCGCCACTTTGGAGATGTCTACTTGAAACCAGGTAGGTCCAAATGAGAGCGGCAGACGGGCACACTCACTCACTCATAGATTCCAGGGGATGGATGCCAGTCATTCATCCAGCGACTGTTTGCATCCCCACTGTATTCCAGGCACTGGTTCCTTGATCCCCCAGTCATGGTAAGACAGACCAATTGCTTGCCTTTTGGGGAAGAGGAGATGGGTGTGCCCAAGCAGGCCCGCACTGCAGTGCGAGGCTCTGTAGGGGGGCTGCTGGTGCTGCCCGGTCCAGTGCCAACTTGCGCTGACCCTACCTGACAGAGGGGGCATTGCCCCAGCGGGCTGTCTAGATTGCCCTCTTTATGGAGCCCTGGTGGCATCGTGGTTAAGCACTCGGCCGCTAGTCATAAAATTGGCACTCCAAACCTACCAGCCACTCTGCAGGAAAATGAGGAGGCCACCAGCTTTTGTAACCATGACAGCCTTGGAGAACTGTGGGAGCTTTTCTGCCTCATCCTAGAGGGTCATTCTAAGTTGGAATCGACTTGATGGCAATGGATTTACCATTGAACCTGGAAGCAGATGGCCAGGTCTTGCCCCTGTAGAGCCTCTGGGTGGGTTTGAACCATCAGTCTTGTGATGAGTAGCCAAGTGCTTCACTGCCCCAAACTAGAAACCTAAACAACTCCTCCCCTGCCAATCACGTCAATTCTGACTCACAGCAGCTGTCCAGGGCAGAGTCGCTCAGGTCTTTCCTCAGGGTAATGAAGCCGCAAATGTTCACAGGAGCAGCCAGCCTCATTATTGACCCTTGGAGAGGCTGGTGGGTTTGAACTGCTCAACTCGCAGTTCGCAGGCTAACGCTTGATCACTGGGCTCCCCAGTGCTCCTTATAGAAGGATAGAAGGCTCATTCTGAATATGCATGTGTGTGTGCATGTGCCTGGTGTGTTACTGTCACT
Organism: Nesogale talazaci; assembly: GCA_004026705.1. Taxonomy (NCBI): domain Eukaryota; kingdom Metazoa; phylum Chordata; class Mammalia; order Afrosoricida; family Tenrecidae; genus Nesogale; species Nesogale talazaci. The sequence goes on from PVJH01000738.1 coordinate 153,775, forward strand.
AAGACCACCAGAGCGCCCGAGCTGGAAAAGGTCACTCTGTAAGAAACCGGGATGGAACCCAAGAGAAAGAACCAGGCGGGAAAATTACTCCAGTTAGAAGGAGCCCTGGGGGGTGCAGCAACTAAAGAACTAGGCTGGGAAGCCAAAGGTAGGCTGTGAGCTGTTCCAAGGGAGGAAGAGGAGGTGACAGCTGTGGAAGTCTGCAGGGCATTTCCGAGTGGATTTTATCAGGTGGGCGGAGTCTGGTTTGAGTTTGCTGCCAGCAGAGGGAAGGAGTGTGCAAAGGTCCTGGGGCAGGCAGACTTGTGTTTGGTAATCTCAGAGAACTGAATTGGAGAACAGGGACTGAGCTCAGCAGGGATGCAGGGGCTTGGCTCAGAACTGGAGTGAGGTTTTCTGGAGGGCTAGGGGATGTGCTGGGATGGCACAGTTGCAATCAGGGTGGTCAACTTTGCTGTCCTTGTGTTTGTCCAGGGGAGATGGGGGTGGGAGGTGGGTCCCGCTGAAAGAGGTGAGAAGACCACCTTGGGGAGTTTAAAGTCAGAGACAATAGAATTTGCAGAGAGTTTACATGGGCAGTGGGAGAATGAGAGGCACGGATGAGTATGCTACAGGCTTGTCACCCACTGAAATGAAGGATAGTGGAAGAGAACTGACTGGCAGGGTCAGGAGTCCCCTGGTCCTCTCCATTACTAGGGCCACCACTGTAGGGATGCTCAGGTCCTTGGATCTCTTGAGCTCTGCCTGAGGAGTTGGTCAGGATGGATATGCTGTATCGTGTATTTCCACGCTGCAGATGCAAACGGCAGGGCCTCAGCGGGAGAAGCCGGAGATGGAGGACCAGAGAGGACTGTGGGAAGCCCAAGCGAAGACCAAATGTGCATGGACATTGGCTGCCAATGAGAGAGATTGGGAAGGGAGCTTCCAAGGCTCCAGGGCTGTTTGGGGTGAATGGTGAGCATAAACCCTTTCTGTCTACCATTGGCGCCTCCTAGACCCAGGAGCCAGCTGTTCCCCAAAGAAAGTGTTGGGACAGGCTGGTTTGGGCAGATCTGCATGCTGACAGACTTGGCCTTCATTTGGATGTGGGGGAGGGATCCATTGGAGCGGTGTCACCTGAGAGCCAACACAGATCACTTTCTCCAGCTCAGAGAAGACAAAGGACTCCCGCCTCCCACACACCATTGCTTTCAGAAGCCACTCAAGGCCAGGCTCCAGGGACAGTCCACCTCCGCCTACCTCCACTCAGCTGGAGCCAGGATTAGAGGGGGCACTGCATCTTGTGGTGCCTGGAGGATGCTCAGAGGGGCACCCTTGTCCTCGCTCCCCTCCTCCAGTTCAGAGGCATGTATGTCTGAGCTCTTCACCCACAAGCCCCTCTGACTGCTCCTCCCGCTATTGCTGGGTGCCGTTGAGTTGGTTCCGACTTCCAGAGACCCGATTGAGGTGTAGCAGATGGAGCACCGCCCGGTCCCACGATGCCTGACTGTTCTCCCTTTGTTGGAGCCCACCGCTGTAGACCCTATGCCTATCCGTCTGGTCAAGAGCCTCCCTCTTGAAAGTAAAAGGAAAGAGAAGCACGAACTGGAGGCAAAGGACATTTATAGAGGTTGAAATACAGATGTGTACATATGTAAACATATTTATATATAATGATAGGGAAATAGATCTATGATGATGTATTTATAGGTTAAGTATTAAGGTAGCAAGTATTAAGGTATTACCTTATAAGTTAATATAAGTTAAGTATTAAGGTAGCAAGTATTAAGGCTTGTGCAAGGATTAAGACACAAGACAAAGGTGTGGGTTTCTACTCAAGTACTCCCCCGCACAGACTAGCCTCTGACATGAGGGCTTATGCAGACTTTTATCAATAGGTCAGAGGCCTTGGGGATGGAAAATGCCTTCTTGCTCACAAGGGATGAGGCTACGCAGTGGAATCTCGAGGATGGCAGTCAACGCCCCCTGGAAGTCTCAGTCTCCTGGGAGGTAGAGGACATTGGACCTCTACTCAAGTACTCCCTCAACACAAGAACCCTGTGTTCTAATAACCCAGCATTCTGTGATGCTCACCTTCCTGACATGATCGCTGAAGACAAAATGGGTGCAGGAGCAAAAGTGGTGAAGAAAGCGGACAGTGCCCAGGTATCAAAAGATTTAGCATCTGGGGGTTTTAAAGGCTTGAAGATAAACATGAGGCCATCGAGCTGAGAAGCAACAAAGCCCACATGGAAGAAGCATGCCAGCCTGTGTGATCATGAGGTGTTGATGGGATCAGGCATCTAAAACCCAGAATGAAAAAATCATATCCATGTGAATGAGGGGGAGTGTGGAGTGGAGACCCAAAAATCCATCTGTAGACCATTGGACATCCCCTTACAGAATGGTCACAAGGAAGAGACAAGCCAGTCAGGGTTCAATATAGTACAGATAGAACATACAACTTTCTTCTAGTTCTTTTTTTGGGGGGGCATCACTGCCCTCTGGTGGTCATGGGAGCTACCTAGCCTTGCTCCTGCAGAGCTCCTGCTGGAATTGAACCACCAAGCTTGTGGGCTGCAGTCCCACACTCAACCACTACACCACCGGGGCTCAGCCCTCTTTTAGTTCTTCAATGCTCTCTCCCCCAGCCCCCTCCACTATCATGACTCCAATTCTACCTTACAAATCGGGCTAGACCAGAGCATGTACACTGGTATAGATAAGAGTGAAAAACACAGGGAATTCAGGACAGATAAACCCCTCAGGACCAATAATGAGAGTAGCTACACCAGGAGGGTAAAGAGAAGGTGGGGGGTGGAGATGGGGTAGAAAGGAGGACCTGATCTATATATAACTCCCTCCCAGGAGGACAGACAATTGGTGTAAGTCAAGGGAAAAAAGTATAAACTATCAAGGCTTCATGAGGAAGGGAGGGTGGGGGAAAGGGAAAATGAGCGGATACCAAGGGCTCAAGTAGAAGAAAAATGTCTTGAAAATGATGATGACCATAAATGTACAAATGCGCTTGACACATGGGTGTTTGGACTATAGCAAGAGCTGCAAGTGTCTCCTAAAAATGATTTTTTAAAAAGATCTTTCCTCTTTTTTGCTGGACTTTCCGCCCCCCCCCCCCTCCTACTTTACCATCCACAATGCCCTTCCCCAGAGACTGGTCTCTCCTGACATGTCCGAGGTCTCACCATCCTTGCCTTTAAGGAGAATTTGGGCTGAGCTGTCTCTGTTCCTCCTGGAACAGGCGGATGACCCACAGGTGGGGTTGCCAGCACCAGCTATGCCCTCCTTTGAGTGGCTTCAGGAAGTGGTGCGGCCAGCAAGAGCCAGCTGTGACCTCCAGGGTGCTTCGGAAGAAAGGCCTGGCACCTGCTTCTGAACGAGCTCTGTGGAACCAGGGCAGCTCTGACACACACAGAGAGGCCATGAGCCAGGGCCCAGAGGCAGCAGCCGGGCTGGCTTGTGGTTGGTGATTCCTGCTCTCTGACCCTGCCCTCCTCCTGCTTTCTCTTCCATGGGCACCTGACACCACATGGGCTGGACTCCTTCCTCCTTTGTTGATGGCTGCTTTTCCAGCCTCTTTGCAGAGCTCTCACCGCGGCTGATCTGGGAGTCCTACAGGGGCTGCACGGAACCGAACCCTGGGCCGCTAACCATAAGGCAGGATGTTTGAACCGCCCACCACTCTGCAAGAGAAAGAGGAGGTTGCCTGCTTCTACAGCAATGTACTGGATAGAGGGGTAACCTCCATCTCTGCAACCCGATGGAGGCCCCCACCCTGTCCTATGGGGTCACTATGACTCAGAACCTGAGAGTCAGAGTCCCTGGGGTGACACATGACGAACGTGAAGCTGAGCTGCCAACCCAACCTCAGAAGAAAGGCTTGGTGGTCTCTTGAAATCCCGCTGGAATGCAGCTCTCTCCAGGCACATGATGTTGCTATGGATTGGGATGAACTCAACAGAAGCTGGCATTGGTCGGGGACCGGTAGTCTTTTTTAGACTCTTCCCCCTTCTTTATTGACAAAATCCCATTGGTGTAAGTCTGACCCGCTAGTGTCCAGGGACATGGTGCTGCCTTTCTACCTCTACCCGATGGTGGTCCTCGGTGGGCTCTAAGTCTGTCACAACAACCGCATCACTCTTTGCCAGTGATGGGTTGGAGGTGAGCCCATCACCCAGCCCTGATCAATAAAAAGGAACCTTGAAGAGACCTGGGCATGCTGGGAGAGACAGCCTGCTTTGAACTCATGAAGAAGCGAACCATTCTGACCTGCTCCATGTTTATGGATAAGTGAGCACCCCCCCCTGCTCAAGGAGACCAGTGTGTGCGGCCAACCAGGTCCTCCAGCTCACAGAACACAGACCGAATGCTCAAGATGACCAGCAAGCACCATTGCTTCTCCAAAGGCCCTTTGTGGTGGGACTTCGCTCCCCCTCTCTGCTCCTGCAGTGTCCCCAAGTCCGGGGAGATCCCAGGTGCCATCAGGATGGCCTGGGTGTTTCCCATCTCACCAGAGCAGCGAGGCGGGCATGCTTCTCTCAATCTTCCCATCAGATGGCTCTGGGCCAGGACTGCAGACAGAGTCAGTTGGAGGGTGAAGCATGGAAGTACCTGGTTCAGCAAGAAGGAATCATAGTGTGGACAGGCATCTTATCTACCGAGGGCTTCTATGACAGAGGTAGCCCAGTTGGATGGTGTGGTAGTTTTATAATCTGCTGTCATATTGAGACTTAAGGGTGAAGGGGTGGGGTTTAGCCTGTCAATCAGGTCACAGCTTGATGACCTCATGGGGTGGCCCTAAGCAGAGAGATAGCTAGCTCTCTGGAGCTGGGACACCTGCTGAATCCCTGCAAGACTTTCCTGTGGACAAGCCCCATGGAGCTGTGCTGATGACAGCCAGAGCCTTGGAGTTGGAGAAGCCACATGGTGATCCACTTCAGTGCGAAGATGCTTCTACTATTACTGGATCCACAAGACTTTTTACACACTGGCCTGTGATCTCCCTGCACTCAGTGTCATTGCTTGTGTTGTGTGAATCTGAAGAGAAATTTACAGCCTGGTACTGGATGTATCGGCTAATATTGGATTTACGAACTTGATCTCAACTGGGCTGGGATATTTTCTTAATGTACAATTACTCTTTAAATAAAGCTCTTTCCTAAACAGATATGAGCGTCTACAAATGTGTTTCTCTAGTCTACCCGGGCCAGCAGAGGTGGTTTCAATACACAGAAATGTGTAGACAGCTAGGTGCCGGGGGCACAGAGGGTTAAGTGACTTCCCTGAGCTCACAGACTCAGACACCCTCAGTGCTTTCTGCCACATTTCCTGTGGGCCCAGACACACATCTCCGCAGCTCAGCTTTGAAATCCCCATGACTGCTGGCCCGACCCAGGGCTGTTCCTGCTGCAGCGAAAGCTGCTCCCTGAGGTTCCCGTGGGATTGCGTGGCTTCCTCACTCTTCCCCCCACTCAGCTACTTCCGGCCTTGACCTCAGCCTCTCAAAGACAGCCCCCACGGAGCGTGTGGGAGAATTAGAACAGTGCCCGTGGGGGCAGCCAGTGTTTCCTGCCAGCCTCCTAACGTCAGGGAGGCCTGAGACAGACCCGCACCAGCAGCCTGATTCGCAAAATTGGGTGAGCTTCGTCTGCGACTGCCTCCCCCAAGAAATATGGGCCCTGCTCTAAAAATCTTTTTTTAATCTCCTCTCTGGTCCATGTAACAGGAAATTGGTCTTCGCCATAGGCCGATAAATCTCCCAATGCTTTTTTTTTTTTTTTTATTGAATATTAAAGAAAGGCTTCAAGACAAGTTCAAATCTCTTTGCGGGGAAGCTTCTTATATAACACCCCAGCTCCGGCACCTCGGGTCAGGGATGCTTTAAAAGAAGGAGCTAAATGGACAATCTGTCTAGATCAGTGGCCACCCTCCCTCTGACTCCCCACCCCTACCCCCACCAGCTTCTTTTGTCTTTGGAGTAATAGGTTATTATTTGGAAAGTCTTTAAGGAGGCATTCCTTTTCTGGCTGGCACATGATAATTGAGCCCAGGGGAATTCGCCCCCTCCCTGTTCAGAGTGTCTAAGGCAGGCAGGGTTTGGTCCCATCGGACAGGGGCTGGGCATGAGCCAGCAGCCAGTTCCAAAAGGGCGAGCCCAGAGCAACAACTGCATCCCCCAGGGCTGCCCCAGTGATGCTGCTAGACAAGGGTTGGGCTGCTAACTGCAATGTCGGCCTTCCAAACGCACCAACTGGTGAGAGATGAGGAGGCCATGTGCCCTTCTGAAGATGGTCACTGTGGCAGCCATGTACTTGTGTGTCAGCTTCATGACTGGGAGTCTAAGGGTGGAGTCTAGCCTGTCAATCTGGAGATAGCCAATGAGGTCTCTGTGTGGGCATAACTTCCTCCTGAGATTTCTGGGAAGTCTCGCGGTATTTCCCCATTGGAGGTGAGAGACTTGACTCAGTCTCCAAGAGACGAACTATTGACAAGATGAGATGACAGCACGCTGACCTATCCTGATTCCTGGAGACTGGAGGAGCCGGGGAAGAGGCCACATGGGCTTGCCCTGATGGAACCAGACCTCTGGGGCTTGTGGGCCCACAGTGAGACCCCTGCCTGCGCCGAGATACTCCTACCACCAATGGATACTGCTGATGGACCCTGAGCCCTGGAAATGAGGAGCCATGGGGAGACCCCTACCAGTGCCGGGATGCTTCTACTGTCACGGGATACACAAGATTGTGCCCCCACTGACCTGTGATTGTCCTGGTGTCATTGCATGTGCTTCATGAGTTTGGAAGGAGACTTTATAGATTGGTATCGGACATATCATCTAATATCGGACTTATGGCCTTGGACTGGACTAGGTTGGGATGCTTTCTCAGTGTTCCATTCCTCTTGTATATAAACCTTTCCCTTATATCCATATACATGTTTATAAATTTGTTTCTTTAGTCTACCCGGACTAACACAGTCATTCTCAGAGGCCTTCTCTCTGGGCTGGCTATGGGTCAGCAAGAGGCCCTGGTGGCATAGTGGTTACATGCTGGGCTGTGATCTTCAGGGTCCAAAGTTTGAAAGCACCAGCCACTCCTCTGGAGGAAGATGGAACTTTTTACTCCCATAAAGACTTAGCGACTTGCAAGCACACAGGAGCAGTGCCACCCTGTCCTGTAGGGCTGCCATGTGTTGGCATCCACCCAAGGGCAGTGGGGATGGCTAGTGAGCGGGTTTTGCCCAGGGAAAATGACACAAGTAGGTGGCCTTGCAGACTTCCTTGGTAGTTGCAGGTAGTTAAGCAAGAAGCAGCTAGTGGAAAGGTTGCTGGTTCGAACACCCTCCCTTCCCGCCCCGCCCACCAGCAGAGAAGATAGTCATGGTCTCTATTCAGGGGGAAGACCTTACGGTCAGCTTTGGTAGCCAGTGTGCCCCTTGCTTCAGCCTCATTCACACACCTGAGTTGGCTCCCTTCCAGGGGGCAGATCAGGCCCTGGGTGCCCTGGAGTGGCTCCTTCCAGGTAGCCGACCAGGATGGAGCCGCTCTGTGGCTCCTGCTGCTGGGGATGGTGGGGGGTGCAAGGTGGTGCTCACACAGCCCAGCCAAACTGTGGAGAAAAGGAGCGGCCCCCAAGGCCACCTCTTCCCCAACCATGAGCTGCAGGGTAGGAAGGCATGGCTCTCTTTCCTGGTCTGGGGCAGCTCCCAGAGGCCAGCCCTTTGTGTGAAGGCACCCCCCCTCCCCCGCAGCCCCTGTGATGCTGGCTCTCCACAGCTCACTTCCTGTGTGCAACTCACAGTGTCATCTCTGGTGGATCTCAGCCTCAGGTGGCCCTTCATGTACCAGCCTGACTGAGAAACCTACTCATTCTGGGCTCAGACAGATCTTGAGCCCCAAACATGACACGGGGCAAGCCTCCCACCCAACCTCTTGTGCCTCACAGTGACCCCCATGTGCCAGGGAGAACCGGGCCCCACAGGGCTGTCCATGGCTGAGGTTTTGAAAATAGATCACCACGCCTTTCTTCTGAGGTGCATCTGGGTGGGCTCTAACCTCCCACCTGTCTGTCTTGAGGGGCATAGCAGAAGCTCTCACCTTTCTGTCTCTCCCCACACATCAGTCTGTTTGCTTTCTTTTAACCTGCAGAAGGGCTTCTGTTTCCTCATCCTCTGGAACTGCCAGGTCGCTCGACTTCCTGGTCGTGCTGCCTCTCTCCTAGGGCTGGGTGGCTTCAATCCGTCTCCCCTGGAGAGAAACTCCTGGGCTGCAGCTGTGGGTGAGCAACGGGGGCCTTGGGTACTTCCACCAGCGACTGTCAAGTCATTATGGCAATGCATGGTGCCTCAGGGGTGTCACGAGCAGGACTGTGCTCTGCAGAGCTTTCATGACTGACTTTTGAGAAGTCATTTGCCAGGACTCTGCTGAGGTGCGTCTGGGTGGACTCAAACTTTTAACCTTTCATTTTCTCCCCGAGAGGCTTGTCTGGAATCCAAGCAGCTGTTCCAACAGATAGGGTTGGAGGGTAGCTTGTCTTGCTGTGAAAGTGCTTCTGTCTGCCCCCTACCAGACTCTTCTTAAGGGTTGAGGGTGTGTGTGTCCTTCCACCACTTTGCTATTAGCTTGGGCCTGCCATAATCTGGGACGTGACACCCCAGTGGAGGGACTTTTGCTGAGAAGTTCTAAGAGCCACAGCTGGCCTTTGGTGAGAAACAAACATCTGCTTCCTGCATAGCTGTTATGAGTTGGGCTGCTAACCGCAAGGTCGGCAGTTCAAAACCACCCACTGCATCAGGGAGACAGACAAGGCTTTCTACTTCTGTGATGTGTTATAGTCTCGAAAACCCACAGGGACAGTTCTACCCTGTCCTGTAGAATTTCAGCGAGTCAGCATCGACTCTGTGGCAGGGAGTTTTTTGATCCTCCCCTGAGATTGGAGAGATTTTGTAACTGTAGCAGAACCTAGCTTTGGCTGATCGGTCCCAAGGTGTTGTGCATGGGAGGGGGCAAGAGGACAAGTAGAGGCAGGTAGGTGCCCCAAGCCATGCCTCCATGTAGATGTGTACCTTACCTTAGAGAGCCTTTGTGCAACTGGCTTGAGACTAAAGCACACTTCCAGCCATTGAGTTGATGCTCTCTGGTAGCTCCCTATAGGACAGGGTAGACTGCCTCTAGGAGTTTACTTTTTTCTTTCTTTTTTTTTTTTTGTGGGCATCACTGCCTCTGGTGGTGGTGGGCGCTACCCAGCCGCTGCTGGATTTGAACCGCCAAGCCCGCAGGCTGCAGTTCCGCACTCAACCACTTACGCGACTGGGGCTCAGCCCTTTTGTTTCCTTTTTAAAAGTCATGTTACTGGGGGATCTTACAGCTCTTATAACATCCCATATGTCAATTGTATCATTGTATATATTTGTACATATGTTGCCGTCATCATTTCCAAAACATTTTCTACTTGAGCCCTGGATATAAGCTCCTCTTTCCCCCCTCCCTCCCCCACTCTTGTGAATCCTTGGTTAATTATATATTGTTATTATTATTTTGTATCTTACACTGTCCATTGTCTCCCTTCACCCACATTTCTGTTTTTCATCCCCTTTGGGTGGTGGCGGCTATGTATTCAACCTTGTGATGGGTTCCCTCTTTCTCACCTCTCCCTGACCATGCTCCTACCCTCATGATATTGCTACTCCCACTACTGTTCTCGAGGGATTTATCTGTCCTGCATTCCATGTATCGAGAGCCCTTATCTGTACCAATGTGTGTTCTCCTGTCCAGCCAGATTTATAAGGTAGAACTGGGTCATGGCAGTGGGGAGTGGGGGAAGCAGTCAGGAATTAGAGGAACGATGTAATCCTTATAACTCATCTGTGGGGGGGATATCTAATTATCTACAGATGAGTTTTGGTTCTCCACTCCCCCCCCCCCATTTGCCTAGATAGAGTTCTTTGTTTTGGATCTTTTGGTACCTGATACCTGATCCTGTTGACACCTCATGATCATACAGTCTGGTGTGTTACTTCCATGTGGGTTTATTTGCTTTCCTGTTAGATGTCTGCCTGTTTGATTTCAAGCCTCTGGGGGTGGGGGCGGGTTCTGAGACTGCAGTTCTTTATAGGAGTAGAAAGCTCATCTTTTTTCCGGTGCAGTAGCTGGTGGTTTTGAACCACCATGGAGTTGATTTAGACTCATAGTGACCCCCGAGGGACAGGGTAGAACTGCCCCTGAGGGTTGCTGAAACTGTCACTCTTTACCAGAGCAGAAAGCCTTGTCTCTCTCCTGGAACGAGGTGTGCTGGGTGCATACTGCTTAGTGTGAAGCAGAGGGTTGTTCAAAAGGAGGAAGATCCTTGACAAAACGGACAGACACAGTGGATGCCTCAACGGGCTCAAGCATGAACCACGATGAGTTGGCGCAGGAAGGGTGGCATTTATCTGTTGTACAGGGGGTCACTACGATTCAGAAATGACTCAATGGGCCCTAACAGTGATGGTAAAATGTCCATGCCTTGATTGTCTTCGGCTACCCTGCGTCCCTGACCTGTGCCTCCTATTGGTTTGTGCACATAAACCTCTAAGGCTGATTTCTCAGAAGTCAATTGCCAGGTATTTCTTCTGAGACACTAAGCATGTGCACCACTCGGTGACACCAAGACCAGTTGGCAGAGACCTCCAAAGACAGTGCTTGTCACCTCTCAATGGCTCCATTGTTGAGTGTCAACCTCTACTGTTCTGATGGATACTGTTACTGTCATTGTCATTAATATTAATGCTCAGATCGCTTGAGACTTTAGGATCAGTTCATTTCCCCCCACTCCCTTTTTCTGCCCCCGCCCCCCCTGATTTTTTTTTCTTATCCTGGTGTAGTAGACCTGGCATAAAAGCTGCATGTTTAGCTATTTCTCTAGTGCAGATCTGACTGCTTGGATCACAGGATGCAGGGCCAGCCACCAGCACTGTCTGTTTCTGAGCGCTCCATCCCCTCTGGCAGAAACGTTGTGTCCACCGAGCAACTATACCCCTCTCCTTCCTTCTCCCAACCCATGACTCTGGGGTCATAGGAACCTAGGCTCTGTCTATCTTTCTTGTCTTGATGGTTCCTCTGTGGGTGATGTTCTCATGTCTGTCCTCTGTGTTTGGGTTATTTCACCCCAGATTCACGCTGCAGCCTCTCTCAGAACACCTGTCTTCTTTACAGGGGGATGATGCCCTAATCTATGCAAGACGTATCAGCCAAGAAGGACACCCTGCTCACTAACGTAGCCTCAAAACCACACTCACTGTGATCCAGTCACTGCTGATGCAAGTCACCCCATGGGGCAGGGTAGAGATGTCCCTGTGAATTTCCAAGACTGTATCTCTTTGTGAGAGTACAAGTCCCTGTCTTTCTCCCTTGGAGAGACTAGTGGTTTTAAACCACTGATTTTGCAGTTAGAAGCCGAATGTGTGACCACTATGTCACCAGGTCTCCTTCTCGGTAAAATTGAGGGGCACCAACAAAGAGGAAGGCTCTTGTCCTATTGGAGTGGTACAGTGGCCATCGCAAGGGGCTCAAGCAACAGTGATGGGTGAGGCCCGCACAGCCCCTGGCAGGGTGTCGTTCTGTGGTGCATAGGCTGGCTCTGAGTTGGGACCGGCTGCATGTCACCTACCAGCAACCACGTGTGGGCCCCATTGTGGCTTTCCCCTCTTCTGCTGGTGGACACAGGTGTCGTCCACCCTTCAGCCGGTACGAGAAGTGAGTGCTGCACTGAGCCTCGGTGCAGGTCCTGTGCAGTGCCTTAGGGCTTTACACATTAGGCTGCTAATCACAAAGTTGGTAGTTCTAAAACATCAGTCATTCCATGGGAGAAAGACGAGGCTTTTTATTCCGGTCGAGAGTGACCATCTCAGAAACCCAAAGGGGCAGTTCTGCCCTGTCCTATAGGGTCTCTTTGAGACAGAAACGACGTCTTCTTCCCTGTGTCTGATCTCCGTCTTTGCTGTCTTTGCTGCTTTGCTGCTCTGACTGGCCAGTGTCTCCCATTCTGACTCGGGGCAGATCACCAGGCCTTTCTTCCTCAGAGCTGCTGTGTGGATTGGAACCCCTAAGCTTTTGGCTAGCAGCCCAGGGTTTACCCACTGGGCCCCTAGAGTTCACGTGTTGTCTTGGCCTCCTCCCTCCCCTCGTCTGATGCTCCCTGCCATGGGTTTTGAGTTGGGCTGCTAACGGAGAGATCAGCTGTTTGAATCCAGCCACTCAAAGCTCACCTCCATCATGTGGATTCTAACTCACAGTGAGGCCAGGGTGGAACTACCTCTGCGGGCTTCTGAGATGGGAATGCTTTAGGGGAACAGAACGTCTTTTTATCTTTCTAGGGACAGTTGGTGGTTTCGAACTGCTGGCCTTGCAGTTAGCAGTCCAAGGCGTAACTATTATGTCATCAGGACTCCTGTACTGCAGTATCAAAGCCACCTAGAAAGGAATCCAGGTGGTGTTGTGGGTTGTGACTTGGGCAGCTAGCCACGAGGTCAGGTGTTCGAATCCACTAGCCACTTGCAAGAGAAGGAATGAGGGTCCCTGCTTCTATAAAGACCAATAGTTTTGAAAACTCACAGGGAGCAGGGAGCTGGAATCATTCATGATGGCCTATGGTTTTTATATTTGGGGCAATCTTTGGGGTCCTGGATTATAGTCCCTCCCCCCTCTACAGATGGTTTTGCCTCCCTCCCCTTCCCGCTTCTGAATCACCACCCCCGCCATCATCAACCGCAAATGCAGTGCATCTCTGATTCTTCAACCCGGACTGGAGACCGGAAAGAAACATTCTGAGCTTAGCCCCCTTGCTAACCCCCCAAATCCTGTTCCTTGCCGGCTCCCTGATGGCAGGCGGGTGATGGATGGTGGCGGGCTTCTCCATCAGCCCACCTTGGAGCCCCTGGGCGCCCCCTCTGACAGCGTTAGCATAAAAGATTTACATTTATGTTACGAGGGCCACACAAGAATCATAATTCTGAAGCACATTTTGGGGCTGCTGGTGCACCCTGGGAAATCTAGTGGCGGCAGGCGCCCGACCGCACGGTAATTACAAAATGGCAGTGTGGCGGGGGAGAGCGGCTTTTATTTTTATTTTTTTTTATTTTTGGAGACAAGCAGCTAGGGACCCGAGCCATCTGCATGCCTTGGCAGGCTGAAATTACAGTCATCTATGAAGACATTACCTGGAGAAACCCGGCCCCATTCCCATGATTTACTTTGCCAGCCCTGCACGCTTTAATTTAAGGATAGAGCCATTCAGGAGGCTAATCTGATCGGGGAGGCATTCTTCCTCACGGTTAAGTTAATTTACTGTCGCTGATTGTTGTGGTTGCCTTTGGTGTGGGTTGCTATCGCCTGACAAACAGCGGATCCGCCAGACAGAGGCAACGCACTACTTAACACGCCGTCTTAATTCCGCGGGCCAGCTCCCTGCCACCGAGGTTTGTTTATAAGCAATCACAGGGAAGTCATTTTGGGGCCAGGCTGATAACGCTGATGAGAAATATTTTGCAAGGGAGGCGCGGAGGGCTGGGGTCAGGGGGCGGGTGGTAGCGGGGGTGGGGGTGGGGAAGACAATGAAATGAATGGATGAATCGACCAGCCTTGCTCTTGGGCATCCGTGGATCTTCGATCACTTTCCTGTGTGGGTCTTGTCCACAGCTGGGGCCCTCCTTTCTTCCTTCATTGTCTCACTGTTGGGGGCCCTTTGTAGGGTGACCCCAAGTTGCCTTCATTCTTGGCAACCAGCATCTCCCTCCCTGGAGCCAATCCCAGTTCTCTGTCAAGCATTGGAGACAGCTATGTCCTGGGAGCTGCCCAGGCGGCCCCCCGGCTTCCCCAGGCAAAGGTGAACTCTGGGGCACATCTATGGCGAGCCATCTCATCTCAGAGCGGTACAAGAGGACCAGAGAGTGGGCATCTGAGAGGGACTTCAAAGCCCAAGGTGGTAGGCGAGGCTGGAGAAGAGGCTGTGTTAGAGATAATTCTTTCCTTGTGTGCCCTTTACTGTCCGAGCTCAGAAGCTTGTTCCAGAGTCTCTCCTAACCCCACCCCACTCTTTTTGAGCCTTTCCCGTCTCCCAAGTCTTTTCCAATGGTTCTTTCCTTGGAAGCACCTTGGTGGATGCCTTCTCTCCACTGCCCCAGGCTTCTGTTACTGTAAGGTCCAAGGTGTGCCTGACTCTGGCCATGATCTCTCAATTACCCAGTTGTAGTTGTCAGGTGTTGTCAAACCGGCCCCCATCCATAGCAACCCTATGCACCACAGAAGGAAGGCTTGCCCAGCTGGGGCCATCCTATATTTGAACCCATTGTTGTAGGCATGGTGTCGATGGTTGTCCCTCCACCTGACCAACATGATGTCCGCCCCCAGGGAGGGGCCTCTCCTGACAACATGTCCTGAACACATCGCCTCGTAGGCATGTGGGAATTGGATAAGGCAAGGGGCCGATGAGAGATGAATGGATGCCTTTGAATTGGGGTGTGGGCCGGGGATCCTGCACAGACTGTGCAATGGGCAGATTTGTCACGGAGGGTGTCAAGCATGACAAGGCTTCATTTCACTTACTCGACGTGCATCTGCAGGAGTGAGGCGTCTTGGAAAGGCCATTCTGGTGGGTACCAGTGGATGGTCAGTGCAATGTGATGGGTGGGCGTGGTTGCTGCAACCTTGGGCTCAAACACATGGCAGTTGTGAGGCTGCTTCGCGGCTGGGTGGGGGTCCACTCTGTCTATGAAGATGGTCACCAGGAGTCAGAACTGACTTGATAGTAACCAACCATAACAGATCTTAACCAACCTGCTTTTCCAAGACCGGGCAGGGATGGTGATGTTCTTGAAGATGGTTCTCCAGCCCTCTTAGCACAACCACCAGAACTTGGCAAAGGCATTTGCCTCCTTTTGCTAGGGAACACTTTCTCAAAGGAGATTTGCTCTCCGGCCCCCTGCCAAGCTCATCTGGACCCAGGAAGCATGAGTGTATGCTACACAAGGAATGATGGGAACACTGTTTCTGTTTGACCAAGGAAAGCTGTGATAGGTAAGCTTGTTATGCCAACATGGCCAAAGAAGATAGGTAGATCTGTTGTGACAACATGGCCAATGAATACAATCAATTGAAGGGTGAAGATAGAAATGGCTTGGCGAGCCCTGCCCTTGCCCTCTTGTTCTTGGATCTTCAGACCAGCCAGCTGCCTTGTTCATCCTGTGCCTCGATCTCCAAGCGACACACTGGTGGGACACCTAATCGGTAGACTGTGTTGCTGTGAGTTGCAATGTGTGCAATGTGATGGGTGGGCGTGGTTGCTGCAACCAGGGCTTCAAGCCCTGCTTCGCCACTCCATCTCTTGAGCTGGGGACTGTAGGACTCTGTCATCTGGCTGACTGTTGGTGAGCTGCTTTGCTGTTCACAGTTTGTGGCCAGATAGCCTGAATTGCTCTACAAAGGACTATGTGGTGATCCTCAAGACTCCAAGGACTGCCAGTCTACTAGCTGTCTTATGCAAGTGAACTGTACCGAGTCATTTGCACCGCTTTATAGATTAGTTAACTGTTTATTTCTGGTCTTATATATCCTTCTATCTATATAAATATATAGAGAATAACTAGTGTCCTGCTTTTGTTTCTCTAGAGAAGCTTGCCTAACCCAAAAGCCAATTCTATAATAATGCATTTGTCAGAAAAGAACCAAGAAAGTCGGAGTCCTGAAAATGAAGCGTGTGTAGCTGGTCCAGTCCGTTCAGAAATAGCTGAGTGGTCGAGTTCTGAGTTGAGTTCACACTTGGAGTTGTGTTGATGGTCCAGGAGCTCTGTCAAATGGGCGCAGTCCCAGCCTGTCACCAGCTGATGGAGGTATCATCTAGACTTAAGGATGCCTGTGTTGTTGCTCGGTGCAAGTTGAGTCAGTTCTGGCTCATTGTGACCTTATGAACGCTGCCCCATCCTGCACCATCCTCACGGCTGTTCTTCAGCTTGAACTCCTTGCTGCAGCCCCTGTGTCCATCCATCTTGTCAGAGGTCTTCCTCTCCTTGGCTGTCCCTCCACTTTACCAGGCACGACATCCTCCTCCAGGGACTGGTCTCTCCCGAGAACGTGTCCAAAGTCGGTGCGATGAAGTCTCGTCAGGCTTGTCTCTAAGGAGTGCTCTGGCCGTTCTTCTTCTAAGACACATCCGTCTGTCCTTTGAGCAGTCTGTGCTCCTTTCACTCTGGATGCCCATCACATTTATTGAACAGAACGGCTTGATGGGTTTTAGAAAAAGGCAACCGGCTTTCCCAGATTTCCTCTTCTCCCCCTCCGTCCCCTCACCACCTCCAGCAGTCCTGTCAGCCACACATCTCGGCTTTCCAGTGGCCTCCCTTGACTGGGAGACTGTGGTGGCGCCATCGGGCCATGGCTGTTCAAGATGGGGTCCCAACGCCTTCTAAGACACCCACTTCTCATCCACCCACCAGGCCCCTCTGACAAGGGTGAAGTGGATTAATTAACATGGTGTGTCTATCTTCTGCCCAGCTGTCTGGTACTGCAATGGAGACCAAGCAAAATCCATTAGATTATACCAAGAGATAGCGGCAAGAGAGTTTAGATTAAGTTTATCTCTCGAGGCAATTTTATTGGATAGATTAGGTTTCCGTTCATCTCTCCAAAGGCTGCTGTAACAACCAGTGTCGTGACTTTCAAATCCTTTGGACTGCAGAGGGTAATCAGACGTGGTTGTCTTTTTATCCCCCTTCTTGCTCTTCTTAGTATTCCACAATCCTGCCTCGTTCGTCTGTCAAAGGGATAGTATTAAGGGGATCAATGTTGACAAGTGATAGTACAAATTATGTAATGCTGATGGCATTTCACTGTCTCCCTTTGATCTGCAATTCCCACTCTCAATCACGCCTTATTCTGTAAAAAGGACTGAAGGAGAAACACTGCCCTGCCAGCCAATGGCTCCAGTGGCTGAACCCCTCGGGTAGCGAGAGAGGGGAGGGGGCAGCTTGAAGTGTACAGGAGGCATCTGAATTAGACATGGTGCCTGGGAAGCCAGCCTGACTGACAGGAGGGGAAATTGGGGTCATCTTCCTACAGCAGACCATTGGCAGCTGCCACCCGGGACCGCATGGCAGCCTTCGAACGTGCTGTGGTCACACGGAATAGTCGACATGTCAGGCCACAATGCTCATGGCCTCTCATTCCAAGAACACCCCCACCCTCTACTGGTGCCTCCACTCGCCCTTCAGGGATTGGCTGGAGAGTCATTTAAGAGAAAGGACTGGTCTGATGATGGGGGAAGAGGCCAGGGATTGTCCTGGCTGGGGTGTGAAGGGCGGGTAGCCAGTGTGGGCTCAAGGCATCCAGGAGGGACCCAGGGCAACAGAGGGCACAGTTGGGGTGTGGGGGGAGGTAGAAGCATGCCTTCCTCCTCATCACCTGTCCTTCCCAAGGAAGCATCTGCGGCTTTCTCTTTCCCAAGGAACTTCAAGCAGGAGGCTGGTTCGCAGACATGGTTTTGAGTCTGGAATGACACATCGCTCGTCCGTTCTGACCTCAGATGTAGCCATTTTCCAGTTGCTGTCAGACTGATTGGTGCTCCTGGTGAGCCTGGGTGTGCCTGGGGCCCCTCCGTGTTTCCAGTGTCCATCACCAGGCCTTTCTGCCAAGGTGCCCCTGAGTGGGTTAACCATGTGCCCACCGAGGGACTCCTGATTATCATCTCACCTCTAGGAATCATGGCTTTCTCATATGCAGAAATCATGACTTTCTCATGTGCAAACTTGGAAAAATAACTCTTCTTCCGTAGGGAGGAGGAGCCCGGGTGGTGAGAGTGGTTAGGTGTTGGGCTACTAACAGCAAAGTCAACAGTTCAAGACCACTAGTCATTCCTCAGGGAGAAAGATAGGACTTTCTATTCAGATAACCAGCACCACTCTCAGAACCTCACAGCAGCAATTCTACCCTGGCCTAAATGGCCAGATGGGTCGTTATTGACTCATGGCAGTGAGTTATTTGGTAGGGATATGATAGTTAAGTTAGAGGGCATGGTTCAGAGACTTTCCCCCAAATTTCAGGCATCCCATAACTTTGAATGAGAAGGATTCCTGATAAGAGTGTGGCATAAACATTGGGCCGGCAGTTCAAGCCCACCAGCCACTCTGCTGAAGAAAGGGGAGGCTCACATAAAGATGAACAGTCTCAGGAACCTTGGGTGGGGTTGCAATGGGTCAGAATGGACTCGCGGGAAAGGGGCCGGTTCAGAATGACGAGGAGAGTTTGCAAGTCAGTAGGGAACTATTTCTCTTGGAGTTAAATTTTATCTGGGGCTTCTCCTGACGCCCACGACCTGGCATTTGCCATGCCATCACGATAAAACCTTTCACGATTCTTTTAGCCCAGTGGACTTAGGCTTAAATGACTGTCTTCTGGAACCTGAGTGAAGGGTGAGAGGGAATGAGACGGACGACGTGATGTGATTTCTTGCTTCCCTCTTCTCTTTGTGGTTAATTAAGCACATAGTAGGCAGTCGTTTAAGGAGCCCCGGTGTGTGGGAGGATAAGTATTGGGCTGCCAACCACAAGTTGGCCGTTCAACACTCCTCCAATGTACCCCGGCACTGCTCTCTGAGAAAGTGACGAGGCTCCTCTACTTTGTCCTGTAGGGTCTCCAGGAGTCGGCATAGACTGGATAGCAGCAGGTCTTTTGTTTGTTTGTTTTATGTACTCAGTTAGATAAAGGAGCCTGGTTGGCACAGTTGACTAAGTGCTTGGCTGCTAACCAAAAGGCAGACAGCACGAACCCACCAGCTGCTCGGCGGGAAGATGGGCAATCTGCCTTTGTAGCATGGTGGCTGTTGTTATGTGCCTTCGACAGAGACCCCGTGCACAACTGAGTGAAGCACTGCCCGGGATCACACCAGCTCTTGAGTTGGTAGCCACTCTCAATCAGCTCATTGAAGGGTTCTCCCTTTGCACTGCCCCATGGACTTTACCAAGCACGAGGTCCTTCACCAGGTGCTGATTTCTTCTGACAACATGACCTAAGTATGTGACCAAGTCTCGCCATCCTTGCCTGTGAGGAGCATCCTGGTTGTACTTGTTGTTCTTTTGGCAGTCCAGGGTACTTTCAGGATTCTTCTCCAGCACCGCAATTCAAACACATCGGTTCTCCTTCTGTCTCCTTATTCAATGTCCAACTTTCACATGCAGATGAGGCCACTGGAAATACCACGTGGCTTGGGTCAGGTGTACTTTAGTCCTCAAAAGAACTTTCTTGTTTGCCAACACTTTAAAAGCATCGTGTGGCAGATTTACCCAATGCAATGCATCTGTAAAGATGAAAGCCGTGGGCATCTTAAGGCACAGCCCTGCTCTGTTGCATAAAGGTGCTATGAACTGGAATCTACATGACAGCCACAGCAATGTGTTAGGTAGAGCCCTAGGTGTTGAGAACAAGTGCACTGACCAAGTGTGCACAGTTTGTCAGCCCATTGGTAGAAGCAGCCTTGTTTCATTCCTCTTGGACTTCCCTAGGTGTTTGGTATACAGTGGGAGCTCAAACAGTGCCTACCAGATAGATGAAGGGATGAAGGCCCTCAGACGCAGCACCAACCTTACTGCCAAGTGGCCAATGACCAGTCCTTCCTGGAAAAGGGTCCCAGGACGTCAGAGATCGGAACTGCTGGAGATCGCAACTTCAGGCGAAGAGGAAGCAATGGGATTCAAGACCACAAACCATCATGAGGCAGTCTTTGAATGGAAAATAGCAACAAATGGAATTTGATTAGTTTAGTTTCACCTACAGTGGGGGGGGGGGTGAGGGAGAAACCCTTATGTCAACAAGACCAGCCACTAAATTATGCTTTGCCTTCCGTTATCAACTACCCTTTTATTAGCAATCTCCTGACCCTTGATCTGCATGTCCATGAATAGAAACCATTCACAAATAGATCAGGCCTGGGTTAGAAAAAACACGTGTTCCATGCAAGTGGCTACACATTCTTTCTTGGCTTAGCATAAATCTGCATATAGATTGAGGGAGCCAATCAGGAAGAAATCTCCAGATCTTGGTGGCATTGAGACTGAGAAGTGAGTGTGCACGCACAAGTAGTTGCTGACTGGTACTCGTTGTATGCAATAGAAATGAAAATAAATAGACTCAGTTGTCAAATATGCTTTGGTGTGGATCTTATCGTTGTTAAGCAGAATTTGGGAGCACAGGAGAGCTGGAGATAATGGAAGAGGGCCAGAGAAGGGGGAGATGGGAAGTAAGTTTTTTCCTTGTAAATGTCAGTTTAGGAATCAAGGAGCTACAAAGAGTCCCTGACCATTTAAGATGTACAGAGGCCTTCTCATGCTTCATCACCTGAGCCTTCCAGAAACTGTATGAGGAAACAGATTCCTGCTGCTTCTCAGGGGGGGGAAATTTAGGTTTTGAAACTTGACCATGGTCAGGTCACAGGGCAACCAGAACTTGTATTTACAGTCAACCAATCAACCAACCAATCAACCAACCAACCAAAGAAAAACCCAAACTCATGGCCATCAAGTTGATGTCAGCTCATAGTGACCATTTAGAAGAGAGAAGACATCCTCCTTTGAGATTCTGAGACTATGGGAGTAGACATTCTCCCTATGGCGAGGCCGATGGTTTCCAAGTGCTGACCTTGCAGTTAGCAGTCCAATGTGTAACCATTATACCACCAGGGCTCCCTTGGACCCGCCACACCGATCTCCACATCCAAGTTCTCCCAGGGGAAACACTATTTGTGCCGTTGGAGGTACTCCTCTGGGGGCCTGGGGACAGTCGCTCTGCAGTCCTGGGCCTCTATTGGCACCATAGGATTTGACTTAGTTTAGCTCTGTCCCCTATGTCTCCTTAAGCTGAAGAGGTAGCTTACTTTACTGCAGAGACTGGTTATCCATAAAGGTCAACTCTCAATCTGATTTGCAGTTCTGCTCTGCTCTCTGGAATGTGACTTTTCTGAACTCTCTGCACCACCATCTCCCAGTCTGTTGTATTGCAGGGGTGTGTGCATTAGAAGCTCTGAGACCAATGTTTCATCTCTCAGCAGGGTCACCCCTTCAAGAGACTAGGAAGAAAGGCTTTACATTTGAAAGCTGGTCAGTGAAACCCCAGACACTGTTGGTGCTGGAGAATGAGCCCTCTGGGTGGGAGGGCACCCAGGATACACTCTGGAGGCAACAAGGGACTTGAGACAAGGTGTCAAAGGTGACTCAGGAGTTGTACATGGAAGTTGGCACTATCTCAAAGTGACAACTAACAAGGATGGCAAACTCTTTCAGCTTCATGACTTCATACTGAGGGTCAAAGATGCAGACAGATGGTACCTCTGTGTTTCCTCTACAAATCCTTGCCATCACAGGATGAAGGATGAGAGTTGAGCTTCCCACTTCTAAACCCTCCCTCTTCCTCTCTAGTGCTTCACAGTGCATGTTCAATCCCACATGGGTCTTCTTTAGGTAAGAACATCCCTATACCAGGAGAGTATGAAATCAGGGTGCTGGACCAGATAGCTTGGCTCGACGTTTCCACCTTGAAAACTAGATCGATATATTCTTTGAGCTGAACTGTCCTTCAAAGAATATTGGGTCCCACTTCCCAGGGAGCCGATAAAGTAGGGCAATAACCATCGCCCCACTCTACCAAACTACTGCTATTGGACAGATTCTGACTTCAAGCTCTCTGTTAAGTCAGAGTAGAACTTCCTGTTAGGGTTTCTGAGACTGTCAGTCTTTACAGAAGCAGAGTACCTCATTTTGAAGCAGCTGGTGAGCTTGAACTGCCAACCTTCTAGTTTGTGGCCCAGTGCTTAACCTACTTCTTAACCAGGACTGCTTTGCACATGCCAGGGAGCATCATCTGTACTGACTACATGCTGTGCTGGTGGATGGCCCTTGTCTTCTTCCAGTTCCCTCACTATCATCATTCTGTTATTCTATTCCATAGCCATGTTACAGACAGAGGACCAGCTAGCCTTTCTTTTGTTTCTGGCTCTCTTTTTCCCTGAAAAGAGGAGCTGAAGCTTGCAGAGGTTTGACTTGCTGGTAGCACTGTCTCTGGAGGCTGCTCGATAATTACCCAGGAGCTGCTCTGAGTCCATGCTGCCTTCCTTTCTGCCTCTCCTTTCTCTCTCTCTGTGTGTGCACCTGCCTGCACACTTAACCTTGATGCTTTGCAGGAACCCTTTGTAATGAAACCCCCACAAAACCAACTTACTGTCATTGAGTTGGTGCTCACAGCGACCCTTTAGGACAGGGTAGAACTGCCCCTGTGAGTTTCTGAGACTAACTCTTTAGGGGGATGGAAAGCCCCTTACTTCTCCCTCAGAGTGGCTGCTGGTTTCACACCATCCAGCACATCTCCACTCCACCATTAGGGCTCCTTCTGCAATGAAAGCAGAAGCCCCATACTGTGGTTGGGCTCAGAGATCTGACCCCGACCTCTCTTCTGAGCCCCGCATCTGGGAAGCAGTGCCTGCCCTGCTGACACCATCTCCTGGCCTTACAGACTGCCATCAGAGTCTGGGGCCTTCCGGGGGCTCAGGGATCTTGTTGGCCATCTTCTTGGATGCTTTGAGGTTATGCAGAACGAACTTAGCCAAATCAATGGCAGCTCTGGGGGGACTTCTGCTGGGGATGCGGGTCAAAGACTCCACGGCTCTCAGAGTTGGACGTCCAAGTCTCCAGGAGTTAGATTCGGATAAAATGGAAAGGTAAACTAATTATATCCAGGCCCTTTGTACGTTGGTGGTTCAGCTTATGTCAGCATTTCCAGATGAAACTAAGTTCTTTGGGGATTTCAAAATCTGCTTTAAATGTCTTTTTTTTAACCCTTATTATTATTCTCCCTGGTTTGGAACTGAGCTTCCTGCGACAGCCTGACACTTAGATGAACAGAGTTTATTTTCACACCTATGCTTCAGATGAATCATGTTCGTTACACACACATGTGCATTCATACACATACAAAGAATACACATGCACACATTAACACATACCCACAGAATATATGCACACACATTAACTCATACACACAGAATATATACACATACCTTGACACATGCACATTAACACATATACACACGAACATATACAAACACACAAACACACACTCATTGACGCATATACACAACACATACACACAATACACACAACACTCTCAAAAACACCAAAAGAACATGGAGGCTGTATCAGGATGGCTCCCATTTGGTGATGGGGCTTGTCTCTGTTTCCTGATGCTGTTGTTACAGAAATAGCAAAAGGGCTATTGTTGTTTTTGTTGTTGTTAGGTATTATCAAGCTTGTTCTGACTCATGGTGATCCTACTTCCAACAGAAGGAAACGCCAACTCGACCTGTGACATTCTCACAATCGTTCCTATACGTGGGCGCAATGCTATGGTCACGGTGTGGTGTCCATCCACTCTCATTTCCAGTTCCCCTCTACTTTATGAAACTGGATGTCCATCTCCAGGGACTGGTCTCCCCTCACAACATACCCCAGGTACGTGAGACCAAGTATCGTCACCCTTGACTTTAGGGCGTGGTCTGGCTGTACTTCTTCGAAGATAGATTTGTTGGTTCTTTTGACCATCCACGGCACTTTCAATGTTCTTCCCCGGCACCATCATTCACATGCAGCAGGGCACTCATTGTGGCATTCAATTCAACTCACGATAGAATCCTGAATGACCAGAAAATGCATAGATCACTGTACGTCGGACAGGAGACCTAGTGGCACAATGAGTTACCTGCTGGGTTGTCAGTTGCAAGGTCAGTGGTTTGAAACCACCAGTTGCTCCTGGGAGAAAGACATGGCTTTCTACTCTGGTAATGACTTACCATCTGTGGCGGTCATATGCTTATGTTAAGCTCATGATGGAGATGTGGGGGTGAAGTCTAGCCTGTTAATCTGGAGATAGCCATTGAGTAGCCAATGAGGCCTCTGTGTGGGCATGGTTTTCTCCTGATACATCTGGGAAATCTCGCAATATTTCCCTCATGGAGGTGAGAAGCTATCTCCCCAGTTGTTGGGAGTTAAGTCTCAGAGATGACGAATTACAGACAAGACAAGATGGCAGCATCCCAGGAGCTGAAGGAGCCGGAGGAGAAGCCACATGGCCTTGCCCTTATGGAACCAGGCCCCTCAAGCTGGAGAGGCCATGTGGAGACCCCTGCCAGCAATGAGTTGCTTCTACCACCACTGGATGCTGTGGATGGACCCTGAGCCCTGGAAGCGAGGAGCCGTGAAGGGACCCCTGCCAGCGCCGGAATTCTGCACCCACTGACCTGTGACTTCATAAGTCAGAAGGAGACGTTATAGACTGTATTAGACATGTGAGCTAATATCAGACTCATGACTTTGAACTGGACTGGGTTGGGATGCTTTCTTAATGTGTTATTCCTCTTATATATAAACCGTACCTCTATATCCATATTTAAGTCTATATATCTATATATTTATTTCTCTAGTCTACCCGGACGAACACACCATCTCAGAAACCCAAAGGCCCAGTTTTACCCTCTTCCATATAGCGGCTATGAGTTGGCATCAACCTGAGGGCAGTGAGTTTGAGTTTTAAATGTATGCGGGAGATCCATGATGCCTGACCCTGGTGCTCAGTTGAGTTCTTAGGCCACTTCTCTCTGTCTCTCCACGCTCACATCTGCCTGTCCCCGGTGTGTGTGTGTGTGTGTGTGTGTGTGTGTGTGTGTGTATCCAGAGGGGAGATGGCTGGTAGGAGCCCAGGAGCAGAGAAGGAGCTTCTGTCAGCATTGGTCTCAGGGGACATTATCTGGGTCCCATGCCTAGCCAGAGCTAGTCTCAGGAGCTGTGGGAAGGGCTAAACCTTGGCCTCCATGGCCCCACCCACCTCCGCTATTAGTAATGACTCACACAGACCCTTTGTAGGGTTTCTGAGACTAGATTTGTACAGCCTCATCTTTCTCCTTCAGAGCAGCTGGTGGATTTGAACCCCCAACCTTGTTCTTGAAAAGCCAACACCAGATCCTCCGAGCTACAAGGGCTCCTGACTTCACACACTCAGCAAGTGCCTTTGTCAGCCTGGGCTATGTGCTCATTCCTGGGCCAATCACCTTAGTTGTGGGAAGGATTACCTCCTGGCCACACCCATAGGGCTTCCAGGAGTGGACGAATTCATGCACTCTACTGTGCAGAGTCAGGCAAGTCCCTTAACCCATCTGCTTTCTAGTGTCTCCAGCTGGACTGGGTGACATCCTATTCATCCATAGGTACCACATATGATGATGGAATGATACAGTGACATATGCAACTGCCACTTAGGAGGGATCTATACATGATAGATACTTCATAGGCATGTTAATGCCAGACAAGCCTTCCAGGATGCATTTAAATGATGGTTCTGGTGGAGAATATTGACCCTGGACTGCCAGAACAATGAGCACATCTGTCGTGGAAGAAAGACGGTCTTAGAGAGGAGGATGGTGAGGCTTGGTTTCACGTACTTTGGACATATTGTCAGGAGAGACAAGGTCCCTGGAGAAGGACATGTTGCTTGGTAAAGTAGAGGGACAGTGAGAAAGAAGACCCTGCACAAGATGGTTTGAAAACCGTGGCGGCATGAATGGGCTCCGCGACATAGGAAGTGTGGGGAGGACGTAGCAGGAGCGGGTGGTGTTTCCTCCTGTTGAACATGGAGTGCTTGTGAGTCACAACTGACTCAGTGACAACTGACAACACCAAAGCATCTTCCCGGGGCATCTCAGATTGGGTGTAAGCACAAGGATGCAGTGTGCAGGTGTGTGTGTGTGTGTGTGTGTGTGTGTGTGTGTGTGTGTGTGCCAATCAGCAGGCTTCCCGACGGCTGGGCTTTCTGGTGGTGGAGTGGTTATGCATTGGACTGCTATCTTCAAGATCAACAGTGTGAAAACAGCACCTTCTCTGATGGAGGATGGATAGCGATGGGGACTTTCCACTCCTGCAAACAAGGACTGTCTCAGAAACTCACAGGCGCGGATCTACACGGTCCTATAGGGTCGTATTGACCCGGTGACACTGAGTTTGGGTTTTTGGTACTGGGCTTTAAAGAACCTTGGGCATAAATCCTTCTTTGCTCATCATCACTGAGCAATCAAATGGACCCAGAATCAACCCCATCCCCATCTAGAGAAACCCGACAGCACACCCCTGCCAGGTAGCCATGTACCTCACCCGGGCATGGGGGCTACATGAAAAAAAAAAAATTCTAGAAATGGTTTGGCTGCCAAACTTGTAGCACACTTGTAGCACACACACAAAGTGATTATCAGGCGTTTTGTCAGTGGCTGTGCCCCCTGACTACTGTTTCCTACTGGAGGAGGGCTTGGTCCTTTGTAGACTTTGTGGTGTGGATCTTCTTTCATTTCTGCCTGTGACTCAGATCTTTGTGGGATGTAGCTGGGGTCTTTTTCCTGTAAAGCTAATATGGCTGTGACTATAGCCCTTCTTCCCCGTTAATGTCTTGGCTCTACCAGGAGCCACTTGTTTAAGGACAGCTCCAAGTTTCTGTTGCACGAAGCTCCCTTGGAGTGCATCGAATCAGAAATAGCTCCTTCTCTCTGTAGTTGCTTTGTTCATGGACTGTGCACTCAAATGCCTCCCATTGCCCAATAGTGAGCCCAGGGGCTCAAACTTTGCCCGGATCTTTATTTAGGAGATGGAGAGGACAGCCTCTGCAGGGCTCAGGAGCTGGGCTAAGGCAAGGACAGGCATTGGAGGGAGGCTGTGCGTGCTCTGCTTCCTCCCACGTGTGCTGGACAGTTTTGTCCTTTTCTTCTTCATGGTAGGTCCTCTGTGCCTGCCAGTTCGGTGCAGACACTATTGGGATCTCTGCTGGCCACACAGAGCAAACGACCTGGGTATTCACTGAGAAGTTGATGCCAGCATGTGGGAGGTGGAGTCAAGGCCAGGTACCCATCCTTGATGCCCTCATGATTTTGTCTTTCCTGTTTCTTTCAAGCTTGAACATCAGGTGGGATCTGGAAGAGTGGACTCTGCTCCTCCAAGAGAAAGCAGTCCCATGTGAGTACTAAACCCTGAATTCAAGTCCCAGCTCCAGCGTTATTAGCTGTGTGGTCTTGGACATGCTGCTTCCCTTCATTAGGTGTGGTGTTATGTGACTTGCCCATGGTTGTAGCTTTGGTCCAGTGTGTCAACAGCTCCTGGTGACCCCAGGAATATCTTCATGACCCATATGGCTTCCATTGGTTTGCTTTTAGCATTAGATTACCAGGCCTTTCTTCCTGGTCTGTTTTACTTTAAAGGTGCCAACGAAACCAGCTGAACATCTTATTAACACACACGTCTCCACTGACAGAGGTGGTGGCTGCACATGGTGCGCACTGGCTGAGACTCGAACCCAGGTCTCCTGCACCAAACTCAAACCCCACTGTCATCCATAGCAAATCTACACCGAGTGTCTGAGGCTGTTAGTCTTGATGGCTTCATCTCTCCCCAACAGAGGACTGGAAGGCTTGAACCACTGACCTTGCAGTTGGCAGTACGCTGCTCACCTATCTGTGCCAGCAAGGTGCCTTGGGGCTGTTGCCCAAGGGTGAAGTGGTACCACAGTGCCAGGCCAACACGTTCAAATCCAGCAGGGCCAAGAGAGGTGGAGCTTGGGCTGAACGCCTTCAAATCCTGGAAGCCGGGAGGACACAAAGCAAGGCTCAGGGGATGCTGTTTGAATTTTAAGAAAAAATGAGGAAACAAACACATCATGGTCTTATCCGAAATTCACCAACCCAGTGATGGCCACATTTCTTGGGTTAAGGTTTGAGTCCTCCTCGTCCCCCCGTCCCATTTCTTGGAGGTTTCAGGCAACAAAAGGGTCAGACTGCTAATAAGAAACTCTTGACACTCCCTCCCCAGCTCATGCAGGATGCCATTCTCTTTATTTATTAGACACGTCGGCATATTGAGATAATTGGGTTGTATAATATTGCATGCAGACTAATCTGAGAATGATTTCTGTTGAATAGAAATTACTTATTCTGATTCCTCGGGGGTTTGTTTTTGTCAAAACTCATGTAGTATTTAGCAAAGTAATCATTGTTCAGTTGCCACGCACAGGAAGTGTAAAATTATCCTAATAAGAATGAAAAGAATGAGGCGAGTGGGTGTCTCTGACCTTGTCAACGTGATTAGTGATGGCGTTTCATCACTTTCTCCAGCCTTCACCTCAGACACTGCCGGGGAGGAGCGCCATGTCCCTCTTTCTCTCACTGCCCGCCCCTCCGCCCGTATACGTACATTTGTCATGTGGCTGCTCAAACAGCACAGGAGGGGAAGGGGGAAAGGTATTTCTCAACTCGCTAAGAACCTTCATCAGCCAGCCATGAATACCCAAACGGAATGTTTTTTTTCCTCCCTTGTGTGTGGAAGCAAAGCTTCCAAATGTGTACATGCTGAGAGACTTTGAAGCCAAATCGGTGTCTTTCAGAAGAGAGACACGTGGCAATGCTGTTGTGAAGTGCCTTTGAGTCAGTTACAGCTCAGAGTGACCCTACGTACAAATGCTGTCCGGGTCTGCGCCAACCTCACAATTGCCCCCATGAATTGGCTCATGGTTGCAGCCACTGCGTCCATCCCATTGGGGGTCTTCTCTTTCACTGCTCCTTGACTTTTCCAAGCATGGTGTCCTTCTACAGAGATGGACCTTTCTGGAAACATGTCCAAAGTAGGTGAGAAGAAGGCTCATCACCCTCACTTCTAAGGGGTCTGTGGGCTGTACTTCTTCCAACACAGATTTATGGTCTCTCTCAGTCCACGGGATAGTCAATATTCTTTGCCAACACCGTATTTTGTGTCCAGCTTTTGCATGTGCATGAAGCAAGCCAAAGTATCATGGTTTGGTCAGGTGCACCTTACTCTTCAAAGTAATGGCTTTGCTCTTTAATACAATGAAGAGATCTTTTGCTCCAGATTTTCTCAATGTGATACTTGATTTGATTTCTTTTTTTTTTTTGGGGGGGGGCATCACTGGCCTCTGGTGGTCGTGGGAGCTACCCAGCGCTGCTCCTGAGAGCCGCCGCTGGATTTGAAACTCAACCACTTGTGCCACCGGGGCTCAGCCCTACTTGATTTGATTTCTCCACAGCTCCTTTCTCAGGCATTTGATGGTGAGTTCCACTCCATTCTTTGCTCCATGTACCATGCTGCTGCTTATTGGTCCAGTTGTGAGCACTTTTGTGTTCATTGTGTTGAAGGACCATCCACATCAAGAGCTGTAGTCATAGATTTTCAACACTTCAGTAAATGTTTCAAGTCCTCTTCTCTTTTAGCCAGAAAGATTGTGTGAACTGCAAATCACAGGTTGTTAATGAGTCTCCCTCCAATCCCGTTCTTTTGTCATATGGCCAGCGTGAGAGGATTAAGAGTGAAAGGATGGAGTCTAGCTTGTCAATCATTGTATAGCTAATGAGGCCTCTGTGTGGGCATGGATTTCCCCTGAGGATCCTGGGAATTGTATTTTATCCTTGGATTCCTCCAAGGAGGAATTCTTGGGGGTGGGAGACACTCTCTCTCTCTCTGCTCATTTTCCTTGGAGACTCTCTGAGAGACTGTCAAGACACATGACACTACACTGATCGACCCTGTGCTCTGGGAACCGAAGGAGCCACGTGAAGACCCCTGCTAGTGCTGAGAGGCTTCTACCACCACTGGATCCACAAGACTTCTCATTCACTGGCCTGTGATCTTCCTGCATTTGGCATCATTGCATGTGCTTTGTGAGTCTGCAGAGGACTTTAAAGGTTGTTATCAGATATATGGACTAATGTCGGACTTAGGGACTTGATCTGGACTGGGCTGGGATGTTTTCTTAATATTCAACTGCTCTTACACATAAACCTCTTTCTTATATATACATGTATGTTCATGAATTTGTTCCTCTAGTCTACCCAGACTAATACAGCCAGCTTCTTGAGTTACTCGCTCAGCACACAGAGTGAATAATTGCAGTGAAATGATATCACCTTTACACACAACTTCTTGATTTCAACCTCACGATATCCCCTGGTTCTGTTTGAATGACCCAATCTATGCACCGGTTAAGCCTAAGTCCAGTGAAGTGTTCTGGAGTTTCCATTCTTCGTAATGTTATCCATACTGAGCTTTGATCTACACAGTCAC
Source organism: Nesogale talazaci (assembly GCA_004026705.1). NCBI lineage: Eukaryota > Metazoa > Chordata > Mammalia > Afrosoricida > Tenrecidae > Nesogale > Nesogale talazaci. Next base: position 183,937 of record PVJH01000738.1, read on the forward strand.
ATGTCAATCAAGTCCAGCTAGACATCTGTCTAGTATTCTCCAAAGTCAGCCCACATCTGTCAGTCATCAGTAACCACAGTCTTTGTTCCGCACCCTCTTATGAATCAGACTTGCATTTCTAGTAGTTCTCTCCTAATGTACTGCTGTAATCATGAAGAATGATCTTTGGCAAAATTTTACTCCCATCTGTTATTGTCTATATTGTTTGATAATATCCACATTCTTTTGGACCATTTTATTTTAAAAATAGACACAGATATGGATCTTTTCTAGTTAGTTAACCAGGTAGCTATCTTCAAAAGTTCTTGGCACAGATGAGTGAGTGCTTCTAGGGTCACATCCATTTGTTGAAAGATCTTAATTAGTATCAGACGAGATCGGGCGCATTCAGGGTGGTATGACCGTAGACCTTAATTAGTATCCTGTCTATTCTTGGAAACTTCAGTGCAGCTGTGACTTCTTTCTTTATATTCTGGTGATAGTTGTTATGAATTGGCCTGCTACTCTCAAGGACAGCAGTTCGAAAGCACTAGCCACTGTATGGGATAAAAACGAGGCTTTTTACTCCTGTAAAGAGTTAACTGTCTCAGAATATTACTGGGGCAGTTCCACACTGTCCTAGAAGGTCTTGATGGCAATGAATTTTGCTTTGCTTTGTTTATTTTGGTTCCATGCAACCTTCTGAAATGGTTGAACATCGACCAATTACTTGTCATACAGTGACTGTGTACTCTTCTCATCTTATTTTGGCACTTCTTGCATCATTCACTGTGAAGAAAGATGGAATTTTCTACTCCCCTAGAGCATTTCAGTCTCAGAAACCCACTGGGGCAGTTCTATCTTGTCTTATAGAGTGACTGTGATTAGACCTTGACCCAATGGCAGGGAGTTTGTTCTTTCTGGTTTGAGGCCATTATACAGGTGGAGACCAGCTATGAACCACAACACATCAATTGTCGACTTGTGCAGATTAAACTCTTCAATGACTGGACACTATTTACAGAAGTCACGGGGTAGGGATAGGGCAAATCTTCCAGTAAGATTCATTCACAATGCTTCATTTTCAGTCCTGGTTCCAGAGTAGTATAAGTGGTTTGTATCTGATAGCTTACCAAAAGGCTGGCATTCCTGACCCACCCAGTAGGACTGTGGAAGAGAAGGCCGGCGGCATGCTCCCAGACAACCTCATGGCAAAGCTTGCTTTCTAAATGTGGGGGGTGCTGTGACTCACCATGGCTCCATGACAACATGTCCATTCTTTCTCCCCCGCCTCCTCTCTCCAGGTTCCCCCTGACAGATCTTCTCATATGTCCGAGCCTTATCAGGGGCAATTGGGGTCTTCTGCCCACCCAGGCCAGCTGGTCGCCAGCATGTCCAGCGTTGAGCTCTCATTACGGAGCTGACACCATCTAAGCTGGTATCCAGTCATGGTGCTAGGTATCTCTCACCAGTCCAAGTCACGGCAATCCTTGCAACTTGCCCATCCTCATGAATTATACTGTGACCTCTTGCCTTAGCTCACCTGCACTTTGATTTCCACCAAACTGTGACTGCCCCATGCCTCCCTGCAAAACCGAATGCTCTGAGCTTGGGACTCACTTTCGTGGAATCCTTTGAGCCAGGTGCTAGGCCCAGTTATCTTTCCACCCCTGGGTCCACTGCTCCAATTCACAGGCAGATGTGCTCTGCAGGACTTGTGTTTATCAGTCTCAATTTTCTCCCCGTGATGACAAAGTCTGAGAGATGATACACCTTGGCCAGAAAGAGCCCGCCAAGTCAAGCTCACTGCCATCGAGTCCATGCTGACTCCTATCGATCCTATAGGGCAGGGGCAGGGGAGTTACAAGGCTGTAACCATTTGCAAGAGTAGTAAGTGCCATCATTCTCCTGAGGTGTGGCCGGTGGTTTTGAACTGCTCATCTTGCAGCTAGCAGCCCGATGCATAACCATGCGCTCAGCCAGCTGCCCGATTTACCGGTCACAGGGGACAAGAGCACCTTTCTCTGAAGGGAAGCAGAGAGGAGATTGGGGACAGGTGTGTTTTCACATGCACATTCATTTCTTAAACACTGACAACATGGTGGCCTCAGGGCTATGTGATCCCTGGATCGATTCTGTCTTGCAGTCCACTCTGTAGGACAGGGCAGAACAGCCTTGTGGGTTTCTGAGACTCTAACGCTTTATGGGAATAGGAAACCTCATGTTTTTCCAGAGGAGCAACTGCTGGCCTTGCAGTTAGCAGCCCAATATGTGATCACTGCACCATTACAGGCCCTTGAAACCTTGGCAGGTGAAGGGGAGGTTAAGGAAGACACGTGCATGTATGAGGAGACTCTCACAAGTTCATGGAAAAATTCTTTCAACATTGAATTCTATTATTTTTCCTATGAGCTTTTTGAAGCCCTAAGGCTATGCCAATTCTCAAGTAGAACTGACCAGGAAACCCTGGGCTAGAAGGTAAGAAGGTGGGTTGCTTGAGATAGCTTCTCTTTGCAATAGAGATGTGTCAGTGTACCTCAGATACTTAGTCCCATGGGAGGTGGACTTTCAGCCTGAGTCAAGATCAGCTAAGAAACTGAGAGTGTTGGGGCGTCATATTTAGAATTGGTCCCTTACCCTTGACTTTGAGACTCCTCCTAACAGTGACTTTTGGGGGACTTGCTGGGATTGAGAGGGTTGCTGGCAGGATGGCATGGTATTGGTCATGGAGTCCCCTTCTGAAGGCCTGGGCTCATCAAAGCTATGTTCCTGGGCCTGAATTTACAAGGTCCCACTCCACCCCTCTGGAGTCTTCCTGGTGTAGTGGCTACTTACTGGGCTGCTAACCTCAAGGTCAGCAGTTTGAAACCACCAGTTGCTCCGTAGGAGAACTGGCTTCCTACTCTGGTAAAGCGTGACAGTCCCAGAAACACACAGGAACAGTTCGACCCTGTCCTATAGGGTCTCCATGAGAGTTCGTTGTTTGCTTGTTCAGATGAGAAATTGGAATGATCAGACAAGTGGTACAACTTGACCAAGCTCACAGTTGCTGAGTTAGGGGCTTTAAGTCTAAGTTCATCTGACTGAATAGCCCGGCCTTTCTTCACTACACCACCACATTCCTCGGATCCATCCAGAGTAATTGATCTTCCTTGAACACAGCTGGAGGAAGTAAGGTGCCTCCAGGTACATGGGCCCCAAACCTATGCAAGGGAATGTTGATAGAGATCTGATGTTATAATTCAGCTTAGCTCTAATCAGTGACATGTTTCGGTGCTTTGGCTCTGGAAGTGAAAAGCAGTGAATCTAAGAACTTCCGAGTCAATAGGGGGCTGCCAGGGCTGGTGCAGCCATGAGCAGTCAGTCTAAAAAGACAAGCTGAAACGCTGAGGAAGGTAAACCTCTCAGAGAGCAGGGGATACTGTTATGGGAGTGATTGAGACCTGTGCTGTTTCAGGTCAGATGGTGAACAGAGAGACAGGGACTGGAGATGGATGGCAGGGCAGTGAACTTGGACACAACTCTGCATGCCCAGGGAGGAGCCCAGAGTGGTCCGAGTGGTGAATGTGCTTAGCTGCTAAGCCATAGCTTGTCAGTCTGAGTTCACCCAGAGGGGTGTTGAAAAGAAGGTCTGGAGACCAACTCTTTGAAAACCAACCTTTGGGGGAAAAGCACCCAGTGGATTGTGGTTCTACTTGGACACACATGGGAACTGGGTGAGACTGGAATGGATGAGATGGAATGAGAATGAAAACCCTGGTCCTGTGTAAGAGCTTCCGAGATGCTGACTTTGACGTCCCTTCACGCCTTTTCTGTTCCACATCTGGCCCCCACCCTACCTCAATTTTCCTTGTTATTGATTTATTTTTTTCATGTCACCCTAAGAGACATCAGAAAAGGTCTGTTGTGGCCAGTTCCTGATGAAAGAAGCCATTCTCTCAGTGGATGGCAAAATGAATCTTTCACAAAGTTCCCACCACACCCATCACTCATCCAGGGACACAGCAGTGTACAATTACGCTGGGGGGCTGAGTGATTGCTGCCGAAGTTAAACGGCGTCAGGATGGGGATGTCGTCTCTGATGGCCACTTCTGCCACGGTTTGCCACTCGCAATGTTTGCTGTGCCGGGAATCCCAAAGTCCAAACAGGAACAGGTCGGTGGCCCCTCAGGCTCATGTTCCGGGTCTGTAAAATTAGAGGAGCCTTTCTTAACTCAGATGGAAGCGAGGGTCATGCAAGGTGTGACCTTTCATCACACCCTGCCAATGGCTTTCAGGCTTAGAAAGCATCTCTCCAGAAGCTTCTAACTTAACACCTATATCCGCTGCAGGTTAGGATCTGGGCTGCTAACTGCAGACTCAGCAGATTGGAAGCATTAGCAGGTCTGATGGAGAATGAGGAGACTTCCGACTTCTATAAAAAGGGAAGGATTCAGGAAGCTCTGGGAGCCATTTTACCCTGTCATATAGGGCTGCTGTGAATCAGCTTTGATTTGATGACAGTGAGTTCAGTAGTTTTTTTTTTTTGGAGGGGGGGGTGTTGGTTCTGACACGAGGTAGGGAATTCTTAACCTTCACTGAGAGAAATCCAGATTCGATTTCTGGTCAGTGCCCCTGATGTGTGGCCACCACTTAGGTGTTGCTGGGACACTGAAGACAAAGCCACAGATGTTCCTGCCTTCGACATGCTAGGAAGAAAGGTCTGGTGTTCTCATTCTTTTTTTTTTGGGGGGGGGGTATCACTGCCCTCTGGTGGGAGTGGGAGGAGGCCCAGACTTGTTCCTGGAGAGCTGCTGCTAGAATTGAACCGCCAACCCAGTGGGCCGCCGTCCCTCACACATCCACCATGCCACCGGGGCTCAGCCCCGTGTTCTCATCCTAAGAACTAGTCAACAAAACCCGTCGGGATCATGACATTCTGATTGGCACCCCGTCCTAGGTGGGCTTGGGATCTGGCAGCATCTTGCACCACATGCTCCTGGAGTCTTCATGACGAAGCAGCCAACAATCCTGTGTGCAAAGCTTGTGAGTGGCAGAGCTGGGATTTGCACTCAGACACTCTGGTCCTGGAGTTCACGCTCTTCACTACTGTGCTATGTTGCCCTGAGGAGCCGTGCTGCTTCTGATGCCCACTGTTCCTTGAAGAATACCTGGTACCGTACGAAGGAGGCTTCAAGGAGGGGAGTGTTGTCGTTAGTGTGGCTGAGTGGATTATAACTCACAGTGACCTCTAGTGAGAGGGTGGGCTGCTCCCCAGGGCTTTCTTGGTTGTCATCTTTTTGGGAGTAGATTGCCCCATCTTTCTTCTGTAGCTTGTGGATTTGAACCTATGACCTTGTGGTCAACAGCAGAGTTGCCTAAGCATTGTGCCCCCACGTCTCCTTAAGGTGAAAAGGCTCAAAGGAAATGTGGATGAGATATTCTGGAGTCCAGTTGTGCAGGTACCCCAGGTTCGAAGAGGATTCTGAAGGTTTGGGTATTGTTTTTTGGTGCCATGGACTCAGTTCTGACCCCTCGAGACCCTATGCATGATGGAACAAAACACTGCCCAGGCCACACCATCCTCACACGTGCTCCTGGGCACGAGCCCATTGTTGCAGCCTCTGTGTTCATCCATCCTGTCGAGGGCCCTCCTCTTTTTTTGCCTCCCCTCCTTTTTGCCAAGCACGTGTCCTTCTCCAGGGCCGATCTCTCCTGACCACGTGCTCAAAGTACACGAGATGCTTTCTGCCCTCCTTGTCTTGAAGAAACCCTCTGGCCACACTTCTTCCAAGACAGATTAGTTTGGTCCTTTTAGCAGTCCATGGCTCTTTGAATACACTTCTCTAGCACTGCAGTTCAACCACATGCTTTCTTCTTTGGTCTTCCTTCTATGACATCCAACGTTCATGTGTGCATATGAGGCAATGGAGAAATGCCATGGCTTGGTTCAGGTGCACTTTAATCGTGAACGCCCTCAATTTCAACACCCTCAAAATATCATGTGCAGCGGATTTTCCTAATGCAATTCACCTTTGGATCCTTTGACTTTTGACCCTGCTTCCTCCATGAGCATTGTTCAAGCAAGACAAAATCCTCGACAATTTCAACTTTTCCTCCATTTATCATGATGCTATCCATTGGTCCAGTGGTGAGGATTTGCGTGATTACTTTGAGTCGTACGTAAGCCATACCAAGGGCTTGCGGTCCAATGTGACAGACTAGAATGGCTCCATGGTCGTCTCTTGTTCACAATCTTGATGGGAGCAGATCTCCAGGTATTCCTCTCCCAGAGCCCCTGTGTGGATTCAAACCAGCAACCTTCACCGACTATGGGTTTGACCCCTGTCCCACCATTAGGGTGACATGATGGCCTCACTCACTGCCATCAAGTGGATTCTGATGGAGAGAGACCTGATAGGATGGGGTCGAGCTGCCCTTGAGGCTGTAACTCTTTAAGGGTTTTGAAAGCCTCTTTTTTCTCCCTTCGAGCAGATGGTAGTTTCGAACTGCTGACCTTGCAATTAGCAACAAACCTAGAAAGACCCCAGAGTAGAAACTTCTCGTGTCCTTCAGATGACTTGCTGTTTGGCAGATACTCTGTGCTGTTCTCTGCCTGTTGGAATTAACACTCCTGGGAAAGTCCTGACCCTCTGTCTGGTGGGAGTGGGTGAAGAGCTATAAACCATCTCCCCCACACTGAGCCTTGTATCTTACACTTTCCTCCAAAGTTTTCCTGTGGGAATCTGCTTCAGCCGCCCACTGTGGTAATTGGCTTGTTAATGGACTTTTTATTGGCCGCTTTCCTTTCCTCTCTCCCCTTCTCTCTGTTCCTTCCAATATCCGCTCCTGCCAGGAGCTTCTGGAGGAAGAACTTGCACTCTCCTGCTTGTCTCAAGGGTCCTGCTGGGAGGGGAACCGGAACAAAGAGGTGGCCCAGTTCTGCCCTGTCACATTCCAGGCAAGGCAAGCATGGCATGGGTTAAAGGCAGGAGCTCACGGGAAGCCAAGCCCAGTGTTTTAAGTAGCTGACAAGCATCCCAGGCTCTCCCTGCACAGCTCCTGGTAAAATGCAAGATGGTGCCTGCGGTTTAAGCCTGAGAATTTGCTGTTTCTGAGCTAGATATCAGAGGGATCCCATAAAGCATTTGGACTTCTAAGGCATAATAGGCCACACCTGTCGCCAGTAAGCATGGCACAGTGCATCTCCGGGGCCCTGAACAACTCCTCTACGGACTTTTCCTTCCTTTAGTGGGGTCAATGAGTGTGTGAGCTGAGAGTGGCCAAAAGAGGCACAAGGGGTGCTCAAATCTGCGTTGGTTTTGTGTCTTCCTCCCTGGGCTCCTCATTTGATGTCGTCTTGGTGGTTCAGGACCTTCCTCATGCTCTCAGGTAGCGAGTGTTTCTTTGTCTGCCCTTGGGGGTAAGGGGGTGGTTGGGAAGGTGCTGAAGAGTCTTTTTAGGAAGTCTTTGGTCTGGCCTCTGTAGCACATTGGTAAGTGCCTGGGGCAAGTTACTCTTTGCCTAACATGAACCGGTTGGCTCTGTCACCAGTTTTGAAGAAGTTACAAGCATCTTTATCACCCCCCAAAGCAACCTTATGCTCATCCATCTCCACCCCTTTCTCAGTCTCTGATACCCACTTATGTGTGTTCTTCCAGATCATGTTCTGTCTTCATAGACTTAACCATCCTGTACTTGATTTTAGCCAAACAACAGAGAAATCTTTTTTTTTTTAAATCTTGCTTTTTTGGACATCACTACCCTCTGGTGGTGGGAGTAGGAGGCCCAGCCTTTGCTCCTGTGGAGACGCTGCTGGAATTGAACCTCCATCCCAGCGGGCTGCAGTTCCGAGCACAACCACTATGCCACCGGGGCTCGGCGAAATCTCTGTTTTGTTAGAGCCCTGTGGTTTGTGCTGGTTTGCGACATCAGTCTGAGAGAGCCAGACAACAGGGTGGAGTGGAAGGGTGTGATGGGGAGGACTGAGGACTGACCTTTGAAGAGTACACCTTTCTTCTGACAGTCTTGTCTCTTTTCTTCATCTGAGATGGTAGAACCCTATTCCTTTTCACCTCTCCATTGTCTGTTTCAGAAGCCTGCGGGTGGGGGGTCCTTCTCAAAAAGTTTGCTGGGGAAGAAAATAAGGGGGGAACCAAACGCTCATGGTGGAACCCCAGGCTGTATTTTGGCTGGTTTTAAGGGCAAGAAAGAATCCTTTCTTATTGTAGCAAGTATAGGAGCAAGGAACCTCTGGCTACTACAGCAAGTCTCACATGTACCGTTGAGTGACATCACGACGCTTATCCTGGTGTCCAGCCTTTGCCCCTCACCCCTCACCCCTCGCCCCTCCTGACCTTGTCCATCACAAAGGGCAAGTCTTACTGCCCACTGTCCTGCACACCTTGCCCCCCCCCCCACCTGCTTTGTAGGCATAGCCCTGGAAGATTGGAGTGTGGAGTAAAAGAGGGATGGGGGACAATTAAAACCAGCATGCCAGCAGTGGAAGAACCAGGGCTGGAGGGGATGTCGTCATTCATCAATATCTTCACCCCCTAGCCTTTTGTCTCTCCCACACAGCTCTCTGAGCCCCTCCCACCCCCAACACGGTGGCTTGCAGAGCCTGGGATGCTGATTAAAACCCTGATGAGTAATGAAGACAAACCTGAATCTCTTCCTCGGGTGGATCTGAGCAAGTTAATAGCCTTCTTTAGAGCACAACCCAATCAGGCCCTCTTTTAAACATTTTATTGACAAGCACAAAAAGATCTCTGTCAGTGCAGGGGAATTTATCACTTGACTTTGTTACCTTGTTTCTGACTCATGCAAGGGACAAGGGTATTTTAATCACCACAAACCACGCATTGTCACAAGAAAGGAGAGAGTGTTGGAGCCAGGAACAATAGGGTGAGAGAGAGAGAGAGAGAGAGAGAGAGAGAGAGAGAGAGAGAGAGAGAGTTAGTTTGTATTGATGTAATTCTTACTGTATGGTCCAAATGGCTTATGGGTTGGAAGGTTGATGGTTCACCTCCATTAGCCACTTAGTGGGAGACAGATGAGGCATTTGTACCTCTGAAAATGTCTTGGAAACCCTAAGGAGTAATGCTATGAAGGATTTCCCATAGAATTTCTATGAGTCTGAGTTCATTCAGCAACCATTTAGCTTCATTACTAAGCAGGGCTACACAGAGTGCTCATCTTACAGGAACTCATTCGATGTTCTGAGAGTCCTTCATAGTATTCTGGTTTTGTTCCTATTTTACTGACAATGACACTGAGATCCAGAGGAACAATTGTTGAAAGTCCAAGGCAAAATAGATGCCACATTCAACTTAGGTGCATCCCAGACTGATTGATCAAGAATTGAGCTACAGTGAAGTTTGAGGAATTGCTGAGATAAGATTCAAGGCTATTGACTCTGTGATACATGGAGGTTGGATGGAAACTTGCTTTATTGCTACAGACAAGAGTCAGAGCATGGTCAGATGCACTTGTGGGCACTGGATTCCCCATGGTCAGCTGGTCACTCCCTGCCATCAACACAGGGCTGATGGTCTGCATACACCTCTTTCATGCTACAGATGACCATTTCTTTGTAATGTTAACCTGTGGTCAGCACAGGAGAAGAGCAAGGAGCGGATAGATGACCAACTTCTATGGGTCCACCCAGTAAAGGGAGTCAGCCCACACTCTAATCTCACCCTAAAAGACAGACTGATGCATTGGATCTTACAAACAAGGTTTCTTTGTGGGTCACTGGGATAGGCACCAGTCTGAGCTCCACCGTCCCTTCCCCCAGGAGTCCCAGAGTAGTGCAGCAACCCAGGATGAACCACAGCAGTCCTGACTGTTGTCATTGTTAAGTGCAACTGAGTCAGTTCCAACCCATAGTGACCCTATGCGCAACAAACACAACACTGCCCGGTCCTGCGGCATCCTCACAAGTGTCCCGTGCCTGAGCCCATTGTTACAGCCATGGTGTCACTACATCTCCTTGAGGGTGCCCCTCTCCCCACTACCCTTATACTTTACCAAGCACGATGTCCTTCTTCGGGGACTTGTCTCTCCCAATAACATATCCAAAATGTGTAAGGTGAAGTCTCATCACACTTGCATCTAAGGAGCACTCTGGCTGTACTTCTTCCAAGAAAGATTTGTTTGTTCTTTTAGCAGTCCACAGGACTTTCAATATTCTTCTCCAACACCACAAGTCAAATACATTGATTTTTCTTCAGTCTTCCTTATTCCCAGCTTTCACCATGGCTGCTACCACTCCAAAATCCAGAGTTTGGGGAGTGCTGTAGTTACTGGATCCCAGGAGAGAGGTGTGTAGAGTAGGCTGTCTTGAGACCAACAATGATTTTTGGCCAAGGGTAGGGCCAATTCAATATGACTTTCCAAAGAGAGGATCAGTGAGGGAGTCCCATTTGCTTCTTCAACCAGAAGCCAGAATCCCAGTGACGCTATCCATACAGGTTAAGCCTCAGCTTTCTAGAGCAAAAGGCAGAGTCATCAAGCTGCACTGGGAGGAGAAAATAATACATGGCCCATGGACTATCCTATTTTCTATACTAGTAGGTCTTCCAGAATTGTGGTTCTACTCAGGTAGCCCTGGGATGCGGTGTTATCCCTTGCAGTGCCCACCCCACCTCACTTATACATATGTTGTACCTTCCTTACTTATAACTCCCTGAATGGTCCTCCTCTAAATGTCATCTTCAGAAGGCACTCACCACCATGCACCCCAAAAGCATTCCGCTAGAGCAGTCAACCTTCCCAATGCCGTGACCCTTTAATACAGTTCCTCATATTGTGGTGATGTCTCCTCCTCACACCATAAGATGATTTTTGTTGGTACTTCCTAACTGTAAGTTTGCCACTGTTATGAATTGGATGACCCCTGTGAAAGGTCATTCAAGCCCCAAAGGGCTCACAACCCACAGGTTGAGAACCACTGTTCTAGAGAAAGCTTGCTTGCTGAAAGTGAAGAGAACGCGAAACCCTTGCTGACGAAGATCAAGAGTTGCAGCTTTTGATATACGTTAACAATTCAATGGGAAGAAAATTGGAAAGGTCACAACTGGACCAATAGGGAAATGATAAGTGGAGAAAAGGTTTTGTCTTTCTTGGATCCATAATCAATGCTCCTGGAAGCAGCAGTCAGGAGCTCAAACAGTGTACTGCATTGGGTACATCTGCTGCACGGGACCTCTGTGGAGAAGTGAAAAACAGGATGGCACTTTGAGGACCAAGGGGCACCCAATCAAACTGTGATGTTTTTAATAAGCTTGTGTCCCATGAAAGCAGAAGCTGGACCTTGAAAAAGGAATACTGAAGAAGCATCGAGGATTATTGAAAGTGAGGATTATTGAAAGTCCTGTGGGCTGCCAAAAGAACAATTAAATCTGTTTTGGAAGAAGTACAGTCCAAATACTCCCGAAAGTCAAGGATGACTTTGTCTCATGGGTTTTTCCCATGTTGTCAAGAGAGACCAGTCCCTGGAGAAGGACATCATGCTGGGGAAGAAGAGAGGCGGCAAAAAAAGAGGAAGACCTTTAAGATGGTGAATAACATAGTGACTGCAACAATGGGGTTAAACATAAGAACAATTGTGAGGGTGGCAAGTGTTTTGTTCTGCTGTACACAGGATCATTATGAATTGGAGTAGATGCCATGGCACCTGACAGCAACAACAATGGAGAAAGTTGGTAATGATAAGGCACCTCTCCTTAGTCATCATCGACGGAATTGCAAACCATATTATAGACTTTGACCATGACCTAGAAACTTACTTATAAAAGACTCACGTTCTATCCAAGAAACATGTTCTATCCATGAAAACACTCACCCACAGGGTGGCAGCTATGTGGCTCATGAAGTCACTTCCTCCATTACTTAATATATCTTTACCATAACCCGAGGCAGGCAGAGAGATATTTTCCATCAGAGGCGTCTACTGTTCAAGGAGACATGAACAGCATCTTCCCTGGTCAGAGGGAAAATGTTTTGCTGTGCTCAGTCATCCTATTGCTGACCAAGTGGCTTTGGGAAGTTCTTTGTCATCCATGCAGCAGATTTAATGAACAAAACCATTGCATTTTTGCCATCTATTATCTATCATGATAGCCTTTCTCTTTCTTCCATCTTGCTTAGCCAAATAGCTCAGGATAACTTTTTGTTTCAGGAGAGCTTATGAACCTTGACTGCAAAAACGGGCAGAGGGTTCCAGTGTTTGACATCTAATATTCAGCTCACCTCGTTAGTATCTCTGTGTGCCAGGATCTGTGCTCCATGTTGTAGACTCAATGTTGTACACAGTATAATCTGCGTCCTTACTGAGTCCATTTCCAGTGAAGGATAGGAAAATAAAGCTAAACCCCACCCAACCCACTGCCATTGAGTTGATTTTAACTCATAGTGACCTTATTTTGGGCCTGTGCCACTAAGTCTTTACAGGAGTCTCAACTTTCTTCCTTGGACCTGCTGGTGGGTTTGAGCCACCTACTTTGCAGTTAACAGCTCGCTGCTTACCCGACAGCATCATCAGGGCTCAGTGAAGGAGAGAGACCATTATGCATTACAATTAAACAGGACCGAGGTAGCGACAGATGAGGCAGGGACCATGTTCTCTTCTCTGAGTACATGGACATGGGAATGATTCAGGTTGTCTTGTGCTGTCAGACACATTATATGGACCAGGTGACACCAAGGTTTGGGGAATAATCTGTGAGGCAGGAATGGAGATGGGGCAGTGCAGGTATGGGTAGAGTCAGGGGTCTAAAATTCAGTATGCATTAAGATGCGGCAAGTCACAAGGTATGCCTGCATGGAGCAGTATTAGCAGTTGAGGAGATTTCAGAAACCTTTCCTGAGGTTGAGCTTGCAATGGCCCAGCGTGGTGCAGTGATGTTGCCTGTGAGCAACAGGAACTGGGGGAGGTGCACTCCCAGGGAAGAGATGGGGCTTGATTTGTAGTTGAGAAGAGCTGCTTTGGCACATGTGAAAAGAAATTCTGGAATGAAGGAGAGAGCCTGTTGAGGGACTGCCACAGGAGACATGAAATTAGCAAGGGCCAGCCAATGAAAGGCACACATGACAATGGCATTGCAGGGACGCTGTATTCTACGTCTATCCAACAGATTGGAATTCGCATTTTTTTTCCTGGGGTGACTGACTCTATGGAATGCTGGTGGTGCTTGGATAAAATGATGAGTTGGATAAAGTGCAAGGTTAATCCCTGCAGACTACTTCCCAGGAAAATGATGAGACTGTGTGCTCCTGTAAACGTGTACAATCTTGGACAATTTTGCTTTCTCCAATGGGCATCATCAGGAGTGGTCATGAACTAGACCACAGTGGGCATGTGGTGAATATCTGCATGTGTTCCTCACTGCCATCGAGTCAATTCTGACTCACAGGAAAGCTGGAGATGAAGGTAGCATTGCGCCTGGAAGTTTCTGAGACTCTAGCTCTAAATTTATGGGAGCAGAAAGCTCCATCTTTTTCCCAAGGAGCAGCTGGTGGTTTTTAACTGCTACCTTTGAGGTTAGCAATCCAACCCTAATCACTACATTAGAAGGTTAGTGAAAAAACAAGTGACAAAATAATGGAATTTTTCCACAAAGGTTTTGAAGCTTCCCTGTGTGTACATGTATTATATCCATACATACTGTAAGACTTTTTGACATTTCAACACTTTCCGCATGTATCATTTGGTGACAATGATCATGCATATTATGTTGTACCATCATCACCACTATTCTCTGAAAACGCTCATCAACTTGAACAGTCCCTAGGTGTCCAGCAATGAATGGCTCTCCCCCACATCCCTGGGACCTACTCAGTGCCATCAAGGTGACATCAACTCAAAGCAACCTGATAGGACAGGATAGAACTGCCCTCGTGGATTTCTGTGACTGGAATTCCTTGTTGTTGTTTGTGTTAGATGCCACCAAGTTGGTTCTGAGCCATAGCAACCTTATGTACAACAGAAGAAAACACTGCCTTGTCCTGCACCAGCCTCACAATCTCTCCTATGCATGAGCCCCTTGTTGTAGCCATTGGGTCAATCCATCTCCTTGAGGGTCTTCCACTCCTTTGCTGCCCTTCAACTTTGCTGACATGATGTCCTGCTCCAAGGACTAGTTTCTTTTGACAACATGTCCAAAGTACATACGGTGAAGAAGCAGCGTCCTTGTCTCTAAGGAGCACTCTGGGCATACGTCAGAAGACAGAATTGTTTGTCCTTTCAGCGCTTTATGACACTTTCAATATTTTCCTCCAGCACCGCAATTCAAATGCACTAATTCTTCTTCTGTCGTTTTTACTCATCATCCAACTTTCACAAGCATGTGAGGTGACTCAAAAATACCATAGCTTGGGTCAGGCACACTTAAGTCCTCAAAGTAATATCCTAGCTTTTCAAAACTTTACAGAGATCTTGTGCAGCAGACTTACCTAATGCAATTGGTAATGTCATTTGATCTATCTTCTGCTGCTTCCACGAGCATCAATCATAGATTCCAGCAAGACAAAAGCCTTGACAACTTCAACCTTTCCTCCATTTATCATGATGTAATGCATTGATGCAGTTGTGGGGATTTTGGTCTTCTTTACATTGAATTGTAACCTATACTGAAAGATTCAAGCTTTGATCTTCGTTAGCAATACTCCAAACCCTCTTGCTTTCAGCAAGCAGGGCTGTGTCAACTGCATATCTCTGGTTGTTAATTAGCCTTCCTTCAATCCTAATGCCACATTCTTCTTCATATAAGCCAGCTTCTCTGGTTATTTGGTTAGCCTACAGACTGAATAAGTTTAATGAGAGGATACAAGCCTGTTGCACAGCTTTCCTGATTTGAAAACATGCCGGATTTCCTGATTCTGTCCATACAACTGCCTCTTAAACATGTACAACGGTTCTCAATCTGTGGGTTATGACCCCTTTGGGGATCGAATGACCCTTTCACTAGAGTTGCACGATTCATAACAGAAGCAAAATTATAGTTATAAAGTAGCAATGAAAATAACTTTATGGCTGAGAGTCACCACAACACAAGGAACTATATTAAAGGGTCATGTCAATAGAAAGGTTGAGAACCACGGATGTAGAAGTTACACATGAGGTGTTCTGGAATTCCCATTTTTCTTGTTATCCATAGTTTGCTATAATTCTCACAGCCTAATGCCTTGGCATGATCAATGAAACACAAGGAAACATATTTCTGGCATTCATTGACATCAGCAATGATATCCCTTATTCTACATCCTCTTCTGACTCTCTCCTGAACCTCTGACAAGTTCCTGTCATTGTACTGTTACAACCATTACTGGGTGATCTTCAGCAAAATTATATTGGCATGTGATATTAGTGATATTGTTAGATAAGTTGTGAATTCTGTTGGGTCACTCCCCCCTCCCCTGAATGGGTACAAATATGACTCTCTTTCAATCAGTTGGCCAAATAGCTGTCTTCCAAATTTCTTGCTATAGATGAGTGAGTGCTTCTAGTGCTTCATCACCTTGTTGAAACATCCCAGTGCGTTTGCCATCAATTCCTGGAGCCCTATTCTTGTCCAGTTCCTTCGCTGCAACTTGAATTTAGTCCTTTAGCACCATGGTTTCTTGTCATATGCTACCTCCTGAAATGGAATGTTGACTAGTTCTTTTTGGTGCCATAATTTTATGTCTTCTTTCTCTCTCCTTTTGATGCTTGCTGAATGATACAATAACTTTTTGTGGGAGTAGTAAGTCCCAACTTTCTCCTTCAGAGTGGTTGGTGGTTTAGAACTGTGGATCTTGCAGTTTGCCCAACACTGAGGGTTCTTTATTTACAAAATGGTGCTTTATTTACAAAACTTTTAAATTATAATTCAGGTGAAGGGTTACAGAAAAGGCCATCAGTTTTATATTCAATCATTCAGATACATGTTGTTTCAGTTCTTCCATTTAGTCCCCTCAGGGTACCGTCTCTTATCCTACTTCCTCCCCATATATCCCATTTCCATTCCTCCTTCTTTCCTAACCCTCTGTCCTTGGGTCACACTAGGGTGAGTTCAGGTCCATATCTGAGCAGCGACTGCAGTTCACAGGCTCTAGCCAGTCAAAAAGCCTGACTTCTTTTGTGAGTTTGAGTTCTGCTCTGCATTTTCTCCTTCTTGATCCAGGACTTTGTGATGTAGTCTCTTTCAGAGCAGTTGGTGGTGGCAGCTGGGCACCATCTAGTTCTTCTGGTCTTAGGGTCATGGGACTGATGTCTGCTTGGTCCACTAGTTGGTTTGACTGTTTCCATGTGTTTTTCAGGTTCATTATTCTTCTTTCTCTGCATGGGGAAAGACCAATATTTGCACCTTAAATGGATGCTCATGAGCCTTTAAGATCCCCATCAGTTCTGAACAATGTGGGACCTAGAACATTATCTTTGTGAACTATGCAATTCCAATTGATCTCAAGGTTCCAAGATAGCGTTTTTTTAAGCTGAAGTCTACTGCAGTCTCCATATTGGTGATCTATACAGATCCCCATTACCAGGCTGGTGCATCCAGCCCAGTTGCTCTGAGTTTAGTATGCTAGCAGTTAAAATTTGCACACTGTGGAACTTGCAGAAAGATGGCAACTGAGTAACACATACCAGAGGGGCTCTGTAGAAATGAGCTCAGGAGAGTTGCTAAGAGGGAAATTCAACACTGCTGGGTCACAAGAGGAGCATCATAAAGAAAAGTAGGCACATACCCACAAGGTTTTGAGAAGCTGAGGGATTTTCTTACCACAATGGAAGCTGGCATGGTTCGACCTTAGCCACACCACTGTCTCCACCAGAGCTGGGATAATTTGGAACCGGCACAGGGGCTTTAACTCAACATAGCCACAGCTTGCCACCACCTCAGGGCAGGGATTAAACCCCTCCAGCCCAACAGTGAGGGCTAAGGACACAGCTATATTGTTACTTTGTTTCCCTCTCTCAATCCCCCACAGTCTCTGTGGGCTTAGTTTGTGGGTTTCTGTTATCTTCCCTTTTCTCTCACACACCACTGCCAACCTCCAGACCACGCCCCTTAGTTTAGGGCATTTACACCTGCCCTCCACACAGCTGGGAGAGCTCCACCCTCTGCAACATAACCCAAGGCTGGGGGAAGCCCACCCACCCTCAACAAGGGGATATCCCGTACACCTTCTTCCTGGGGAAATTCCACCCACCTGCCCTCTGTAGTGCTTAACATGTAGGGGGAAATCCTGCCTACTTTCTTTGGGGGGAAATCCTGCCCATGTGGGTGGGGGAGTTCCTATCTCCTCTCTGTGGTCCCATGTGACTGAGGGAATTGCCTTCCACTTGCTGTAGAGCCTCATATGGACTAAGGCAGCTCTGTCAGCACTCGCCAATGTACCATGATACTGCTGAAACCTTTGCCCAACTTCCATAGTGATCCACCTGACCAGGTCAATTTGCCCGCCATTCATGGTGCTTTACACCAACAACGGGCAGCCCATCAGCCCTCTGTGGCAGTCCCATTGCAGCAGGTACCACCACACACCTTCAGTGGTCCCCCAAGCTGCTGTGGGCCACACTATCACAGCTTCTTTTGAGATCACCCAGTACAGCACCAGTACAACCTAACCAGCATCCCCTGAGAGGACCATCCAACTTGCTCTCCAAATAACAGAATACTGGTTGACTAGGTAAAGAGCGAAGCTGCAGGAGAATAAAGTGGTAGGCTAATACCACAGTGAAATTAGCTGCAAGCAATTTGAAGAAGCATTCCTACCAGTCTCCCTGAAAAATGGCACCTTGTTCTTCTAAGTTCCTCTAAAACAATGCAATGCAAACAGCAATCAACCTCAACAACCTCAATGAAAAGCAAACAAACAAACAAACAAACATCAGGAGAAACAAAAGGCAATGGCAGATGTCCTGAACCTAATGATGTACATAGAAGAAGCAGACATTGATCTGCCACAGAAAGAAAATTTCAGAGTGCTGCTTGAAGTCAGAATATGAGGGAAACAATACAGAAAAATGATGAATTGATAGATGAGATAAAATCCATACGCCAAAGGGAAATACAAGAGTTTAGGGATGTAGTAACAAAAAGCAGTAGCAGATTGATGGACTTTGCCAGTCACCTGGAGAAGGCAGAAAACCCCACCAATGACCTTGGGGACAGTCAAGCAGACTTTAACAAATGTGAACAAAAATCTAATAAGATCATCAGAGAAGCTGAAGAAAATCTAAGAGCTATGTCTGATGCTATGAAAGAAATCATGTCAGAATAATTGGATTACTAGTGGAAGGCACAACAAAGAAGCCATCTACAACAATAGTGAGAGAATTCTTGGAGGAAAACTTCCCCAGCTTAATGAATGAAAACCAGGCAACCATTCAGGAGGCTGAAAGAACACCAGCTAGACTGAATCCCAGGGAGAAGCCACCAAGGTACATAGTGGCTAAACTATCCAACTTTGAAGAAAAGGAGCAAATCATGAGAGTAGGTAGGGCAAAGAAAGCAATCCCATATAAAGTTTCCCAAATAAGAATATGCTCAGTCCTATCAGTGGGCACTCTGAAGAAGAGGAGAAAGTGAGGTAACATATTCCAAAAACTGAAGGGAAATAACACACACCCAAGAATACCCAGCTAAATGATCTATCAAGATGGAGAAGTAAGAGTCTTCCCAGAAAAGGAAAAACTCAAAAAAGACACTAAGAGAAACCCAGCCCTACAAAAGATCCTTGCCGACCCAGTATGGGCAGTAGAAGGCAACGACCATAAATAAGAGACTGCCACATAGGACAAACCCACCCAGAGGGCTACAAAGAGAAAATAGTCCCTAAGATAGCATCGGCCTAGAGGTGGAAAGAAGTTAAGGATGAAACACACACGCATGCACACTCATGCACATGTACAACACACCGATAAGAAAGGGGGGCAGGGGAGCAGCCAATACAAAAGGGAAGCTGATTATAAAGTTCTACATTTAACCTCCTTCCTGGGGTACAGATAACAGGGAAGTGGGTGAAGGGAGACATTG
The DNA here is from genome assembly GCA_004026705.1 of Nesogale talazaci. Taxonomy (NCBI): domain Eukaryota; kingdom Metazoa; phylum Chordata; class Mammalia; order Afrosoricida; family Tenrecidae; genus Nesogale; species Nesogale talazaci. The sequence goes on from PVJH01000738.1 coordinate 202,920, forward strand.
GAAAGTGTATGATATGACAAAATAATGATAACTTATGAATTATCAAGGATTTATGAGAGAGGGAGGAGCAGGGAGGGAGGGAGGAAATGAGGAGCTAATACCAAGGACTTAAGTAGAAAGCGAATGTTTTGAGAATGATGATGGCAACAAATGTACAAGTGTGCTTTGCATACAATGGATGTATGGACTGTGATAAGAGTTTTACAAGTTTCCAATAAAATGAGTTAAAAAAAGGTGACATCACAGAGTCCACAGATAGCGATAATAACCCTGAATAATAATGAACTGAATTCAGACATTGAAAGATTGAGGGGCTGAGCCCCGGTGGCATAGTGGTTGTGCACGGGATTGCGGCCCACTGGGATGGAGGTTCGATTCCAGCTCCATGGAGCAAAGGCTGCGCCTCCTACTCCCACCACCTGAGGGCAGTGATACCAAAAAAAAAAAAAAAAAGAAAGAAAGATTGAAGCTAGCAGCCTGGCTTAGAAAACACAACCCATCAATCTGCTGCCTACAAGAGACATCACAATGCTACAGACAAAAATAGGCTAAGAATCAAAGGCTGGAGAAAAGCATGCCAAGAAAACAACAATTCAAAAATGGGAGCTGAATTCCTAATCTTGTATAAAATTGACCTCAAAGTGCAAAGCATAAAAAGAGATAAGGAGGGAGACTACATAATGCTCAAGGGAATGGTAGACATTGAACCAATAAGCATTTTAAACATATATTCCCAGAATGAGAGACTCGTCAAATATGTCAACCAGACACCCCAAAAGATGAAAAAAGAAATCACAGCCTCAGCAATTATAGTGGGTAACTACAGTACACCACTCTCTGAGAAAGATAAATCATAGGGAAAGAAACTAAACAAGGAGCCTGGCGATCTAAACACTACAAATAGACAATTTGACCTGATAGCTATTTACAGAGTTTTTCACCCAAATACAAAAAAAATTCACCTTTTCAAGCCCACACGGCACATATTTGAAGACAGACTACATTCTGGGGTATAAGGCATATCTGCATAAATTTAAGCACATTGATATCATACAGACCCCTTTCCCTGACCACTGTGATATAATGCTGGGAATAAACAAAAGGAACTTGAAGAAAACAAAAATAAACAATTGGAGGATGAATAACTCTGTATTTCAAAAGGTGTGCATACTGGCTCAGATCAAAGATGAAATTAGGAAATTTCTAGAAACCAATGAGATTGAGAACACACCAAAACTTATGGGACACAGCAAAGGCAATTATCAGAGGAAATTTTATAGGGATACATGCACACATGAAAAAGGAATAGCGACTTATAATTGATATGTTGACACAAAATTTACAGTAACTAGAGCAGAGTCAATAGGACAATCCTACTGACACCATGAGAAAATTAATAATAAAAATCAGGGCTGAGAGTCAGGAGAGGGAAAATAAGAAAACTATGGAAAAAATGCTGCTGCTTCTTTGAAAGGATAAACAGAATCGACAGGCAAACTAACCAAAGAAAGGGGAGAACAAATTTCAATAGCAAGGATGAGGGATGGAAGAGGGGACATTGCAACAGAGCCTAATGCAATAAAAACCATAATTACACAGTACTACAAAAGATTGTACTCCAATGAATTCAACAAATTAGAAGACATGAACAGGTTCTTGGGAAAATAACGGATGTGAGACAGAAGACAACACTGGAAACCCCATGTGGGAATTGTGCCCGATCTGACTGCAGCACACCGAGGGAAAACACTAATTGAGTGAGTGCAACAGAACAGCAAGGAAGTCCAGAGGGAACACCAAAAATAGAATTTGGGACCAGGGCATGCTGTCAGACTTCACCAGAAAACACTGCTAAAGTTCAACCAACAGACCTTGAACTATTTACATGGTTTTTTTTTTGAGTGTTGCTTTGTTTTGCCCTGTCTGGTTTTTGTGCATATTATTATTTCTGCATATCTCTCTAGATAAGATAGGCCTGACAAACAATCTGAAGAGAAAACAATGGGACCAATGGTTTCAGGAGAGGGGCATGGGAGAGCAGGAGGTAGGGGAAAGGAAGTGGGTATTAACAAACCCAAGGACAAGGGAACAACAAGTGATCCACAATTGATGGCAAAGAGGGTGTAAGAGGTCTGGCAGGGCTTGATCAAGGGCAATGGAACCAAGAGGAATTATTGAAGCCCAAATGAAGGCTGAACATGATAGTGGGATAAGAGGTAAGTAAAAGGAAATAAAGGAAAGAACTAGGAGGCAAAGGGCATTTATAGAGGTCTACATACAGGCATGTACATATGGAAATATATTTATATATGATGGGCAAATAGATCTATGTGCATATATGTATAGGTTTAGTATTAAGGTAGCAGATGGACACCGGGCCTCCACTCAAGTACTCCCTCAATGCAAGAACACTTTGCCCTATTCAAATGGCATTGCATGATTCTCATCTTCACGACACGATTGCTGAAGGCTAAGCAGGTGCATAAGCAAATGTGGTGAAGAAAGCTGATGGCATCTGGCTATCAAAAGATATAGCATCTGATGTCTTAAAGGCTTGAAGAGCAACAAGTGGCCATCTAGTTGGGAAGCAATGTCCACATGGAAGAAGCACACCAGCCTGTGTGATCATAAGGTATCAATGGGATCAGGTATCAAAGAGCAAAATATCATATCATTGTGAGTGAGGGGGAGTACAGCTTGGGGACCCAAGACCTATCTGTAGGCAACTGGACATCCTCTTGCAGAAAGGTTGCTGGGAGGAGAAGATCCAGTCAGGGTGCAGTGTAGCAATGATGAAACATGTAACTTTCCTCTGGTTCTTTAATGCTTTCCCGCCCCCCTCCCCCTTACTATCATGATCCCAATTCTCCCTTACAAATCCAGCTAGATGGGCCGAGCCCCGGTGGCGTAGTGGTTGAGAATGAGACTGTAGCACACTGGCTTGATGGTTCAAATCCAGCAGCAGCTCTGCAGGAGCAAGGCTGGGCCTCCCATTCCCACCAGAGGGCAGTGATGCCCCCTCAAAAATCAAAACAAAAAAAACCCAAAACAAATCCCAAAACAAATCCAGCTAGACAAGAGGATGTACACTGGTACAGATAACTGGAAACAGGGAATCCAGGGAAGATGAATCCCTCAGGAGCAGTGATGAGAGTGGTGATACCAAGAGAGTGGAGGTAAGGTGGGGAAGAGAGAGGGAACCATTTACAAGGATCTACATATACCCTCCTCCCTAGGGGATGGGCAACAGAAAAGTGGGTGAGGGGAGACATCTGTTAGATTAAGACATGACAGAATAAAAATAATTTATAAATTATCAAGGGTTCATGAGTGAGTGGGGGCAGGGAGGGAGTGGAAAATGAGGACTTAAGTAGATAGGAAATGTTTTGAGAATGATGAAGGTAAACAAATATACAAATGTGCTCGACACAGTGGATGTATGTATGGATTTTGATTAGTTGTATGAACCCCCAATAAAATGATTAAAAACTTTCCCACACAGTATCTTCCTGCCAATCTTTCAACGACTAACTTTGTGAACAACACAAAAATATCCAATTACTGTGGTGTAAATTCTCCTGCCGTGGCTGGTTTCAAACGACTAATGTGATTCTTCTGAATGTGGGAGAGCAGCACATGTTGGCTTCTGAGAGCGGGGGATAGCTTGCACCATCATCCCTGGCTGGAGTTACCCTTCTCTGGGGCATGGCTTGAGCTTGGTCAATGGTGGAATCTTGCCGTCAAACTTTTGAGTGGGTCAGTGCCAGCAAGTGAGTCTATGTAGCACGCCCCGCCCCCCAATTTGTTTCTGAAGTAAGCACACCCCAGCTCCTCCCATGAGAGCCAGCAGAGCCTAGGCTTTGGCTGAGCACATGTCTTTGCTCAGGGTTCCTCTCCCTCCTGTTCCACTCAACTTTTAAGGAATTTCCGCTAGCTGGGAATTGCACACTACATTGTATGCACACATCAACTCATGGTGTCACAGAGCACCATTGCCCCACAGAGCTTCCTTGGATGCCATCTTTACAGAACAGAGTCCCTGGTCTTTTCTTCTGCGGCACTGCTGGTGGGATTCAATACATCCACCTATAGGTAAATGGTCGGGTGCAAACTGTGCCACTCAGGGCCTGGGTGCGTCCCCCTGTGCGCGTTCTACACAGTGTGCATGTTTCTGGGAGAAGGGCTGTAGCTTTCATCAGTTTTTCCACAGAGTTTGTGACCCAGAAAAGGTTTGAAACCGCCGCAGTAGCTTATGGTTGGAGCTCTGGGAGCCAGCCTCTCCAAGGGACTGAATTAAGTTCAGCCTCATTTACAGGAATCTACCTGCAGAGGGCAGGCTTGGTCACTGGCCGGACTTAGAAAGGCAGAGCCTGCCACAGGGAAGGAACGTCACTAGCCTGAGCAGACTCACTGGGAAGTCCGAGGAAAACAGCGTTGTCTTCATCGCAGGAAGGCAACAGTATTAAACCACACTTTTAAGTTCTAATCAAATGCAAGCAAAGACGTTTTCAAAAGCAGGAGTAATTGGTGGTCCAACAAAGCCTTCTTTTAAGCTGCAAATGTTTTCCCACACCTGGGGCCTGATAACAGGGTTTGCCTGCTCCACTCTCCAGCCTCCAGGGCACCCAGTGGAGGGGAAACTTATCATCATGAACAGGGCGGGTCCCTGGGGATGGTCCCACTGGCTTCTTTCAGGATCGGTGGTGTCACAGGCTGGACCACAAAGGCAGGTGGGCAGGCAGGTTGGGTTTCTGGCTGCTTCCCACGGTGATTGTGCGTGTGTGCTCACACTCAGCACTGACACGCACACTCACACACGGACGTGCAGTCATACTCACACACATAGGCAAGCTCACAACTGTGTGTATTCACACACACGAACATACTTCTACTTGCACACACGCACATGCCCTTACACATATTCACACAAAGCACACTTGCATACACTCACAATCACCTCCTCACAGAGTCACTCCTATATACTCAGCAGACACGTTTGCACACATGCTCACATGCATCTGCACTACCACACACACGCTCACACTCATGCTCAAGACTCACATGCAACCGTCACATGCTCCCCGTGTTCACACACATGCACACTCCTAGTCACTCACATGCACACGCCCTCCCACCGTGGACACCAGGGTCCTCTTGAGCCCTCAGCTCACTGGTCTCCCTCGTGAGTGCACTCCCCACGTGGCCACCCTCAGCTGGATTTGCTCACTGGACATACTCATTGCATGCTGTCAGAGACTAATGACAGACTCACTCCCACTCATGCCCAGACACACCTCAGCACTGCTTAGCTCCTGGCATCTTCCCAGCATTCCTTCTCGCACCTTTATGCTTCCCTTCCCCACCTCACCCCACCCCCAGACCTACATGAGCTCCCCCCACAGCTACCCATGCTCAACACATGCAGCTGCACGTCGGCCAGGACGGGACAGCCGACCAAATCTAAGCCTCCTTGTGATGCTCTGGCCTCCTCTGAATTCTTTTCTTCTTTTTCTCTGGGCATTGCTTGTCATGCCCAGCAGCTGTGTTGGTTACCTCCACATATCCTTCCCTGCAGAGTCTGACCACAGGCTAGGATGATGATGAAATGCATCGTGTGAGCTTGCTGGGGCTGCCGTCCCCTGAAGGGGTCAGTTTGTGCTGCTTCCATCCTGTCTGCTCAGAGTCCAACAGCTCCAGGCAGACTTCAAAACAGATCTCCTGGCCTGGGGAAATCCATCCCACACGGCCGGCTGGGCCCTGGGTGTGCTAGTGGGTGGAAACAAAGGGATTTTTGGAAAGCTCTCACAAAACCCAGTAGACTGAGCGCAGCACGGAGATCAGAGTAAGACACCGGGGCTCGTGAGGCCTGCATCCAGCTCCCTTGGAGCTTGGGGGTGGTGATGGCCATCATGTTGGGCCCCGGGCTCATGGCGACTCCCATGCAAAAGCTGTCATAGGAGTTCCACTGGCCGATTTTCAGCAGTAGGTCCCCGGGCCTTTCTTCCTCATCCAGCTTAGGATCACGGCACCACTGGCACCTGTTGCACACCCTAGTGACACATAACTCTACACCGACAGGGGGGTGCTGGCTGTGCAGGGTCTGCCTTGATTGGGAATTGAACCTGGATGGATGGCGAGAATTCTGCCCCTTGGCACTACTGCGCTCTTGAATGTCGGAACCCGGTGACATTTCTATTTCCCCTGAGACCCAGTGTCTCTTTATATAATGAAGCAGTTGGTGTTAGGTGCCACCAAGTTTTTTCTGTCCCATCACGACCCTATGCACAACACAAGAAGACCCTACCTGGCCCTGCCCCATTCTTACAATGATTCCTATGCCCAAGCCCCTTGTGGAAGCCACTGAGTTCATTCATCTCATTGACGGATCTTCCTCTTTTGTGCTGCTCCTCCACTTTACCAAGCTTGATGCCCTTCTCCAGGGACCGGTCTCTCCTGACAACCTGTCCAATGTGTGTGAGATGAAATCTCACCACCCTGGCCTCTAGGGAACATTCTGGTCCTCCTTCCTCCAAGACAGACTTGTTTATGCTTTTGGCAGTCCAATGTACTTCGGATATTCTTCTCTAGCACCACTATCTAAATGCCATCTGTATAATGGAAGGGCTACTATCAGCTCTAAGGAATGTGTGTGTGCACACATGTGTGTGTGCGTGCACGTGGTGATTCTGTGGATGCACCATCGTTCAGTGCGTCCTCAGGTGGTGTGTCTGTGGGGGCTGGGCCAGGAGTGAGAAGCCTGGGCAGGCCTCATCCAGGGCACGCAGGCCGCTGTTGACATGGTACAGGTTAATGAGATCGTTCATCAACATTATGTTCAGGGCTATGATGGATTTTCTCAGACTTTGCCCGTGTCTTCTGGGGAAAAGAGCATGAATGGCGACATCTGTGTGCACAGGGAAGTACATCAGGCTCCTGGAGTGATGGCGGAAGAAGTCGCGGTGCGCTCTCTCTGACTTTTTTTGCTGTGACATTTTAAACTCGGCAGTGCCTAGTGGCACCTGCTGGGTTATTACTGATCTGCCCTAGAATCAGGCAGCCATGGGACAAGTGTGTGCTATTAAGCCCTCTGACAACCGAGGGAGGCAGAACCATCAAGTAGAAAGGTTACCAGGTCTGGAGGCAAACACAACTGAGTCTGAGCCTGATTGTTCCCACTGATGGGCTGTGTGACCTTGGGCAAGTCATTTCACCTTGTAATTATATGTCCTGTGGAGGACAGCTGGGAGGGTCTTCTGATGGAGCATGTGGTCAAGGTGCCTTGTGGCAATGAGCAGGTCACACAGCTGGGAGGTTTAGACAGTCTCTCATGAGGACAATCAATGTTCCTCTCCTGGGGCCCTTTCTGGTAACTGTAAGGCTGCTGGAAAGCATACCTGACAGATGTTATGGACTCTACAGATCAAATGACACATTGCCTTAGGTAAATTGGCCACACTAGATTTCTTTAGGACATTCAAAAGCAAGGATGTTACTTTGAGGACTAAGGTGTGCCTGCCCCCAGCTGTGGTATTGTCAGTTGCTTCAGATGCATGTGAAAGTTGGGTATGGAATAAGGAAGACTGGAGAAGATTTGATGCATTTGAATCGTTTTGACAAAGAATATTGAAAGCACCATGGACAGCCAAAATAGCCAACAAATCTGACCCGGAAGAAGTAAGGGCAGAATGCTCTTTAGAGGCAAGGGCAGCAAGACTTATATAGGGGACATATTTCCAGCAGAGACCAGTATCCAGAGAACAGCATCATACTTGGTCAAGTCAATGAGCTAGATTGACACAGTGGCTACACAATGGGCTCACCCACAGGAATAATTGTGAGGATGTTGCAGGACCCAGTGATGTGTTGTTCTGTGGTGCAATGGGTAGCTACGGGTCACAGTGGACTCCCTGGCACCTTACAGCAGCTTCTTGGACAACCTGGTTGAATTATGACCACTAGGTGGTGTGTCTGTGAATGTGTGTGTGTGTGTGTATTTACTGCAGAGGTGGTGTTTCTGCTAAGATGAGAAGTGATCAGGTCTAAAACAACACCCACCCAACTTGAGGGATGATGGGCTGGCTGATCAGGGCTGTCTAGACCCATGGAAGTGTAGCTGATCATTGTGGAGCTAGCCTGGCCTTATGACGAGTGATTGTGATTATTAATTATAACAATAACAATAACTCAGTGCTTTCTAAGCATGTAAGTGAAGAACACAGTGTGCTTCCTCCTTATCTTGATGATGAGGCTGGCTGGCTGCTTCCCAGTGACCCTGCATACAACAGAATGACACGTTGCTAAGTCCTGCACCGTCTTCGGCACAGTTGCTAATCAGACACTCTTCTGTTGTGATCTGCAGAGGTTTTGTAGGTTTTTTTGGAAATAGATTGCCACCTCCTACTTCCTTGTCTAAGATGGGAAGCTCTGCTAAAGCCTTTCTACTATGGAATATCCTGTAGAAATGTCAAACACCAGCATCCCAGCAACGAAGTCACCACAGTTTGTGAAACTGACAGCCATTAAAATCCATCTTTATTGTACAGATCAGAAACTGTGACCTCCAGAAGTTTGAGTGACACAGCTGGTACTGTGTGGGAGCCTGGATTCGAATCCCTGTCTGTCTGAAGCCACACCTAGGCTGTTAGCACCTTTGGAAAGACCTGCTAGTTATTCTGGAAGATCCATTTTGGGGTTCTTTTCCCTGACAAGAGCACAGTGCTGCAGCCATGTCACTTCTGAAAACAGCAATTTCTGGAACTGAAACTTCAATTTTTTAGATTGGGAGGCTGACACTTGAGATGAAGCATCGTGCGAGGGCAAGCCATCCCCGATCACAATTGTGGAGGCGCCTTTGCAAAGGAAGCAGTGAGTGAGGCAGCCAGCTAGAAAATCAGAAAAGAAAAATGTGGCTTCGCTTGGCAGGCAATTCATAGTTTCTCCCCAGGGCCCCAAGCCCTTTCCTGGAACTTCCTCCTCAACACCCCTCTTGGGCCACTGAACCTGGGCAAAGCACACAGAGATGGAGCACAGATGTCTCCAGATCCTTTGAGCTCACTGTGACCATTGTGCCATATTTTCATCCTCCAAGAAGCAGCACAATCATTTTCTTTTCTTTTTCTTTTTTTAAAAAATCATTCTGTTGGTGACTTGTACAACTCTTACCACAATCCATCCATCTTTTGTGTCAAGCACATTTGTACATTTGTTGCCAGCATCATTCTTAAAACATTGGCTTTCTACTTGAGCCCTTGGTATCAGCTCCTCATTTCCCACCTCCCTCCACCCTCTCCTTCCTCACAAATCCTTGACAATTTATAAATCATTATTATTTTGTGATGTCTCACACTGTTTAATGTCTCCCTTCACCCACTTTCCTATTGTCCATCCCCCAGGGATTTTGAGTCAAAGAAAGGGCTTGTAATCAGTTCCCCTGTTCTACCCCACCTTCCCTTCACCTTCAAGGTATTGCCACTCTTACCACTGGTCATGAGGGGTTCATCTCTCCTGGATTCCCTGAGTTTCCAGTTCCCATCTGTACCAGTGTACATCCTCTGGTCTGGCCGGATTTATAAGGTGAAATTGGGCTCATGATAGTGGAGGAGAGGAAGCATTAAAGAGCGCAAGGAAAGTTGTATGTTTCATCGTTGCTGCACTGCACTCTGATGGACTCATCTCCTCCCTGCGATCCTTCTGTAAGGGGATGTAGCACAACCATTTTCAAATGTCCCGAATAAGAAAGGCCCAGAGAAGAACTGATGCATTTCAGGGATGGTGTGAAGAAGATTAGAAGTACCATCTTCTGCTAGAAGAACTAACAACCCTGTATTGGAAGAAGTACAACCAGAGTTCAGGATGGTGAAACCTCATTTCATGTACTTTGGACACACTATCATAAAAGACCAGTCTCTGGAGCAGGAAAAAGTGGTGGGACAGTGAGAAAGAGGAAGACTGGATAAGATGGATTGATGCCATGGCAGCAAAAGTAGGCTCAGACATAGCAATACCAGTGAGGGTGGTGCAGCACCCGGCGGTGCTTCATTCTGTGGTACTTAGGGTCATTATGAGCCAGAACCGACTCATTGCACCTCTTGTATAATTTCGAGTCAGAGAAAGGGGTTACAAGAATCCAGAGTTGATACCAAGGGCTCAAGTAGAAAGAAAATGTTTGGAAAATGATGATGGCAACAAATGTCCAAGTGTGCTTAACATGATGGACATATGAATGGATTGTGATTAGATTGTACAAGGTCCATCAATAAAAGGATTTAAAAAATGATTCAGAGTGGTCAACCGTGAAAGCTTTCAACGTCTTGTCAGAAGTAGTTGCATAATCTCATGTCAACTGGATAGCGTAAAGGGGCGACGTCTAGCTTGTCAAGCAGGACAAAGCCTGATGACGCTTCCTTCTGGGCATGGTCTTCTCATTAGGATTCTGGGTAATTTCTCTCCTCTTCCTCCCTGGAGGAAGAATACACTCTCTCTATGCTACACATTCCTCTTGACAAGCCACATGGAGCCACACTAGTGGAAATCAGAGTCTAGAAGATGGAAGAGTCATGTGGAGACCTGTGTCAGAGGTGAGATGCTTCCACCATCACTGGATCCACAAGACTTTCCACCCACCAGCCTGTGATCTTCCTGCATTCAGTATCACTGTATAGCCTGTGTGAGTCTAAATAGGAAATTATGGACTAGTATTGGATCTATGGGCAAATATAGACTTATAGAATGATCTGGACTGAGCCGGGATGTCTCCTCAATATACAATCGATCTTTGATATAAAGCTGTCTCTTACGCACATATGAGTGTCTCTGGATTTGTTTCTCGAGTCAACCCAGACTAACACATGTTTTACTTCATGTAGGCTTTCGGTAACTAGGTTGTTGGCTCTGAGACTTGATGAAGGATCACCAGCCAGTCTTGGAAGAAATGCAAATATAATGTTCCTTAGACGTGCTAATGCTGAGGCTTAGGCCCACTCACTTGTACTCACCACGAGGAAAGACCAATCTCTAGAAAAGCACATGCTGATTGGCGAAAGAAAAGTCAACAGAAAGGAAATAAACCATCTTCAAGGTGGATTGGGACAACAGCCACCAGAGAGGACCCAGTCAAATATCATGAAGATAACTCAGGACCAGGCAGTGGTTTAACTCCGTTAGACAAGAGGTCACGGAGAGTTGGCACTGACTCACTCGATAACAACCACCACCAAGAAGAACAAATCAATCCACCAACCTTAAGTGGAAGGGGGTGTCTTGAGTTAGGACAGAGGAGTGCCTTTGGAGCTAACCAGTTACTGTATAGACTCGTGTGTAAGTCGAGTTTATCAGCAGATTTAAAAATGCAGTTCTTGTAATAAAATTACATGTCTCGGTTGATGTCCGTGTCGGCTTATACACCAATATAGTCCATCAAATCTGTCTTGGAAGCTGGGATGCCCCTCAGGCTCTGGGAGGGTGAGACTTCCTCTCACATGTTTGGACATGCTGCCAGGAGAGACCAGTCTCTGGAGAAGGACATCTTGCTTGGTAACACAGAGGTGCAGCGAAAAAGCCAAAGACTTTTGACAAGAAGGACAGACACAGTGGCTGAACTAATGGGCTCAAACACAGCCACACGTGTGAGGACCACGTAGGACTGGATGGCATTTGGTGGCGCTGTTCTTCGGGTGGCTGTGAACCACGGCTGACTCATCGGCACCCGACAACAATTAGTCAACCCCTGCTTGGCTTCTCCTTCTCTGAGTCAACTTAGGGCTGCTCTTTTGTCCCTCTGCGGAGAATGAATACATTGCACCTCTCTGGGCTGGGGGAATGCTACTTACCTTGGGTTCCTTGGGGAGCTTTCAAATCAAGCATTCTGCTCACAGTTCCTCCTGGCGCCATGTAGCTTAATGGTCCTGTCGCGAAACATCACAGCCTTCATTTATAAAATGCAGGTGATAAAAATAATTCCAACTTCATAAAGGTTGTTTTCAGAATTAGGGGAGATAATGAATGCAGAGATCTCAAGCGGGCCTGACTCATAGGACGTATTCAATAGTCTGCCCCAACCCTGCATTATTATTACTATTTCTTTTTTTTTCAGGAACTGAAGGAAATGGAGATAAATATGAGACAGCACAACCCAGTCTGGGGAAAACAAGCTTAAAGATAAAGGATGGCAACAACATCGTGAAACAATATAGACGAGGAGATGACAGGGTGATACTTGTCTAAATATTAGGCAAGTGGCAGAGTGAATAGAGATGGAGGCTTCTGGGAGGGAGGTTGTTTCTAGGTCAGGTGCTGCAGAAGTAGAGTCAGAGATGAGGATTTGTGCACAAATGGTCCAGGATGAGGCCTCCTGGCACAGGAGAGAGCAGGGAAAAAGTGAAATGAGAATGTGACATCAGTCCTGCAGGGACGCTCTGGGGCGTGAATTATGTCACGGGATTGAGCCAAGGGGCATTGACACTCTGGCTGTAGTCACTCATTGGTTGGGGTGCCCAGGGGCTATTCTACTGGACATGTCTGGATTTTACGGCAATGTCTCAGAGAGGCACACAAGCATCTGCTCCCACTCCACCCTGCTGCATACATACATGGTAAGGAGAGAGAATAGGTGGTGTAAAATAGTAATTTTCAAAATCCTTTCCCATCCCATCAACTCTTCACAGACATTGTCAGACAGGTCATTAAGGGGTATGGTCTGACCAAGGTCTATTGGCATAACGTAGTCCGTCGAGGCAAGTCTACATCCCAACTTGGGTGAGTAGTGATGAAGGTCTGCCAAGCTTTTGAGTGCTCATCTAGGGTTCAACTATTGATCTCCCCCCATCCGGAACAAAGAAGAATGAAGGAAAACAAGACACATGCAAACCATCAGTCCCATGAGCTCATGGGACATGTGAACATCAGCTTCTATGATCTTGAGATCAGAAGAAGTAGATGGTGCCCACGTAAAACCACCAACTGCTCTGAGAATGATATGAATGAGAGAAAAAGGTGGACCACATTCAAAATCATAAAAAACGATCACGTCTGGAAACGAATCCATCCCACGGCTCCACTGGGAGCAGCCTTAACTTGGGAAGTCTATAGTCAGTAATCAGCAGACATGGTTCCTCAAAGACCAAGAGGGAGCCACCTCCGTGATTCAGATTGTGGTTCACAGCTCCCCGTGGAATGAGGGTAAATCTTGTCTTCTCTTCTTTGCTAAGGCTCTCCCCCTTCCCCTGTTTCCTGAGAGTACTCCTTGAATGCATGCCACGCATCTCCTCCAACCCAGGCTCTGCTTCCAGGGACAGAATCATGCTCTGTCTAGAGACTCTACTAGAGGAGCTACCAATGTAGACCAGAAACAGGATTCACTGCCTCGGGCAGAATTCGTGCTCAAAAATGTGCGTGGTGGTTTTTGGTGCCACCAAGTAAATTGTGACTGATATCGACCTCGTGTGACTGAGAAGAACTGGCTTATATGGTTTTCTGGGTTGTAATATGTACAAGAGCCAGGTCTTTCTACTCATGGAGGCATTGGGTGGTTTTGAACCACCAACTTTTAGCATCTGAACGTTGGACTCTTCTGGCATTAATGATCATCATTAGTATTAGTGCATGGAAATGATCTGACAGATACACGTTTGCAGTAAATTTTGTCTATGTTTAAGATAGTCCAAAGGGGAAAGGGGTGAAGGGGTTTTTAGAGCAGAGAAAGGACGGTGGCCTTTATGTTGAAGAAGCTCAGACCTGACTGGAACTGGGGGATGGGGCTTACAATTCAGCACCGCTGCGTTTGGACAGCGCCGCGATTGCGCCCAACGCGAGCAATTAAAGCTCTTCCCCATTGAGCGCCTCAAAGCGTGAAAAGCCGATCCCTCAATGAAAGGGCAATTGTTTCTCGCCAGCCCTGGCTGTGAGGTCTTCTGCTATTTTTCACATCTCAAGCTCGTCTCCCTGGACACCATCAGGATATTAGAAACATCCCAGGGCCTACCAAGGGATTACTCTGTTTATTAAATTTAGCTTCGCAAACAGAGATGCTCTGCACTCTGCATCACCCTTGAGAGTGTGAGCATTAAGGCATTCTATTGGCCGGAAACCCAGTCATTTCACCAGACAATAAAGCCATGCATGTTCCTTCCCATTTTCCCCCTCCTTCTCCCCCTGGATATTTTATTTGCCAGAGGAAGTAAAAACACAGTGCAATGATGCACCGTTATGCAATACAGCAACTCTGCGGAAATTAAATCTTACCATTACAGGATGGGTATCCAAATTCTCCGTGTTAGCATTTTTTCTTTTTATGGTGTGCATGCCAGTGGCTGAGATTTGACAATGATACTTCACTCTACTTGTGTCTTAATATCTTTTGTCTCATCCAGAGCTTTTGCCACCCAGGCAAATGCAGTGATGATCAAAGACCCACAGACTCCTCCAGGATTGAAGGAAGCCTCGGAGGTGAACCCAGAAAGAGGCTTCCCTTTTAAAGACAGGGAGATTGGGGCCCCGGAGGTGAAATGTTTCGGGTCACAGGTCTATTTAATGAGAGTCAGTGACTTCTCACTCTGTGCCCCTGAGCTCTCTGCTCTGGTCTCAAGTTCCCTTCCCAGGCAAGTAGCTATGATGTGGGCACTGTCCTAGTGCATTGTGACTGGCTGTTTTTGCCGTTGTGCAAACTGTGTCTTCCTCTTTGTAGCAGCAACCTTCCTGGGCCACATGTGTCCTAAGGGAGGTGTGGGGTTTAGATACAGCCAACAGATTTCCCCCCTACACAGCATATTAGGCTCTGTCTTTGTTGTCAACAGCATTCAACAACATCAGGCATGGAGAGTTGGCTGACTGTGACATTCTAGGATTTTGTTGTAACACTGCTGAAGCAAGGTGATATTGTGGTATTTCCAGTGGCCTCATGCATGGGAGAGCTGGACAATGACTAGGGAAGACTAAAGACTGAGTGCCTTTGAATCATGGTGTCGGTGAAGAATATCAAACATATCACACACAGATTGCCAGAAGAATGAGCAAATCCGTGTTCAGAGAAAACAGCCAAAATGCTTCTTAGAAATAAGGATAAGGAAACTTTGTCTCATGTAGTTTGGGCATGTTATCAGGAGGGACCGGTACCCGGAGAAGGACATCATGGTGACATATGAATTCTTTGTATTTGTAAAGCAAGCCAGCTAGAAAAATTAAGGTTTGCATGAAGCTTCCTGACATCTCAGCAGATGGTGCTCCAGGGGGGAATTGTAAACTGATCATAATGAGATCAACCCCACCCACCTGCAAAACTTGTGGCAACTTGTGTTGCTGTGATGCTAGAAGCTACACCTCCGGTATCTCAAATATCAACATGTTTGCTCCCTGATACATGAGTGCCGGCAGAATTTCCCAAGTAAGATAGGCTAGGAGTAAAGGCTGGATGACCTATTTTTGAGAACTGGCCAATGAAAATGTCCTATGGATCACAGCAAGATTTTACTTGATAGAGCAATGGGAGATGAGTCACATACTTTGAAGGGAATGCGAAACAGACCACAGAGGACACAACCACATTCACAAAGGTCACAGAGACTGAACAAGGTTGCATTTTGCTTGTGTGTGGGGTTGCCGTGAGTTCAAACTGACTGGACCTCCATAAGAACCACGGGCTGACCCTGGCCAGTGAGAGACACCCCTTTGTGAGAGTATTGGTCAACTAACTTAGCCAACAGACCCAGAGTCTGGGAACTGGCCTTTGAGTCCTGGCATGGGATCTACTTGCTCTTGGGAAAGCCAGCTAATCTCTCTGCACCTTAGTTTCACAGGAGGATGATTTTAATAATGCCAACATCATTTGGTAATTATCTGGATTAAACAAAATCATTGATTAAAGCCCTGTAGTTCAGTTCCTTGCCTTTGGCATATTCAATATCTGTTGGATCTTATTATCTATGATGGGAGTCACTGATCAGGGAATATAAGCTATGCTCCAGCAGTGCACTGGTCTGTTTACAACCCCATCTACTGTAATCCTCATAGTAACCCCAAGTTGAGGACTGTCTGCCTCGTATCACAGAAGGATAGACTCAGACAGAGAAAGGTGAAACCATTTGTTCAAGGTCAGTGAGCTCACTCAGGTTCCGAATCCTGGTCTGTCTGATTCCAAAGCCTGCGTACATGCTGCTACATTCAAAAAGAGAGAGGGGTGTGGGGAAGTATCCAATCCCATGTTTCTCACAGCATATTCAGCAGAAGACAAGTCACTTATGAGATGAATACTCTATTGTCAAACAATTCAGAGGAAGATGACCCAAGTTGCACGTCCCACGAGGGTGCCAGCAGCAATAACATCAGTGTATGTCAAACTGCTCCCTCGGTTGCTAACCAAATAACATGCTCCCTCAGTTGCTAGCCAAAGAGGTGGGAGGGTTGAGTCCTCTCACGGGAGCCCGGAGGATCGTGCTGGTGATTGACTTTGGAAAAAACAACCATTGGAAGCCTTCTGGAGCACATTCTACTCTGGCTCGTGGGAGGGTGCTATGCCTTGAGGACAATTCTAATCTCTTGACACTCACTGTCAGTGAGTCAGTACGGACTCTATGCAGCAACCCTAAAGGGGAGGGTAGGACTGCCCTTGTGGGGTTCAAACACTCTAACTCCTAATGGCATTTGGGATTTCAGTCTATAAGAAACTTTAGCATCAACAACCCAACTCAACCCAACCCCTTGGGGTTGATGTTGCATTGATTCCAAGTCACAATGCCCCAAGTGGGCATGGAAGAAGAGCTCTCTGGGGTATACAAAGTTGTTGCCTGTATGGAAGCAGATTTCCTCATCTTTCTCCCATGGAGCAGTTGGCAGGTTCGAGCCACTGACCTTGTTGATCAGCAGATGGGTGCTTTACTCTTGTAGCACTGCTGTCATTGGAGTCAGAAAGCCCATTTAAATATGCTAAACTCAGACTTGTCCAAAGCTACTACTCAAAGAGGGTCTCTTGGAGCTAGCCAGTGCTCTATGGAACAGACTTTGTGAAACACCGAGTAAGGTCAGTGATTCCCCTTTAGAGAAGAGGAACATAAGGTGCAGAGGGCTTTGTGGGAATGGCATGAGGAGTCATGATGACATCAGGGATTCTAGTCTCCAGCTGGCCATCCATTGTTCCCGCAGTGCAGTCTGCTGGCATCTTTCCCCAGCCTATGCCACTCTCAGCTTCCTCCCCCCAGTGAGCATGCTGGAACACTGTGCACTCCACACTCAGCACCTTCTCCTTGCCCAGCAGAGATCTTCTGTCCTCCAGCCTCTTCTCCTTCCGTTTGACGACAGCTCCATCTGTTGATGAATCCATCACCAGAGTGACAGTGCTCTGATGAGGTACTCACATAATACATCATCAAAGTGCCAGCCCTGATGGCCCCGTGATGTATGAGGCTGGCGTTTGTCAATGCCCTGCAGTTCCAGCAGAACCATCCATCACAACAGTGTTCCCTTCATGGGAGCACAGCATGGTGCTCCTTCCTAGGGAATGAGGAGCCATGGGGAATGACTGGAGCAGCCAGGTGGATAGAAGGCTGGGGATGCATGCAGAGAGGGGGGGGGGTAAATGTATGTCAGCCATGAAGTGGGAAGGTGTGCTGAGTGTAGCGTTCATTCTCACGTGCCTTTACCCAAACATCGGAGGTCAGGCACTCTGCCAGGTGTAGGGGATTCAGGTGATAATCTTGATAACCCCAAACAAACAAGCCAGTTGCCTGACTCTTTGCAATTCCATGGGTGCGGAGAAGATCTGCACTCCATAGGGTTTTTAAAGCTGTGAACCTTGCAGAAGTGGATTATCAGGCCTTTCTTCCGTGTTGTCGCTGGGTGAGTTTAAATCGTACTTGAGCTCTTAACCACTTGCACCATCTGAGGATGCCTATATTGATAAGCAGACCTAAAACTCACTGCCATGGCATCTATTATGAGTTGTAGTGACCCTTCAGCACTGAATAGAACTGTTTCTTAGGATTTCTAAGGCTGTACATCTTGATGGGAGCAGATAATCTTCTCTTCCAGGAATTGGCTGGTCAGTTTGAACCACCAACCTTGAGTTTGACAGCCCTATTATTAAGTCACACACCACCTAATAAACAATAGCCATTGAGCTCTTCCTATGCACCAGACCCTAGTTAACTACTTTATCGATGTGAGGGCTTCATGAAGGGATTTTTAAACAAGAAGGGGCTATCCCAGGTACATTCTGGACCTGGGTTTCTTAAGTTTCAGTGAGATTGAACCTTTGTTTCCAAATCCCATAAGTGGGGGGATTGAAAGACCAGAAATTTAGAAAAATCCACATTGGGACTGTGTCAATACATCTAACATTTCCTGGTTCCTTGACTTGTAGGCAGTCTTCACCTGGCATTTACCTTCCTTCCCTCCCTCAGGTATGCCTATCGCTGGGTCAGATCACATGGGCCCTGGTAGTAGAGTGAACAACTAACCACAAAATCAGCCGTTCAAAGTCATGGAAGGAAGATGATGCTGAAGAAGAAAATCGAAAGTCCCACGGACTGCTAAAAGGACAAACAAATCTCTTGGGAGAAGTACATCCAGAGTGCTCTTTTAGAGGCCAGGAGGGTAAGACTTTGTCTTACATACTTTGGACACATTGTCAGGAGAGGCCAGGCCTCGGAGAAAGGACATCATGCTTGGTAACTGGAGGGACAGCAAAACAGGGTAAAGAAAAATTCACACAGAGGCTGCCACAGTGGACTCAGACATAGGAACAATTGTGAGGATGACCCAGGACTGTGTGGTGCTTCCTTCTGCTGTGCATAGTGTCCTTATGAATTGGGAATGACTCAGTGGCGCCTAAAAACAACTAACAAAGAACTGTAAGGGCAGTTCTACCCTGTCCAATGGGCTTTCTATGAGTTGGAATCGACTAATAAGTTCATTGGGAGAGAAACAGTATCATATCCATAGGTTCCAAGGGTCATGGATTAGACACATATTATTGGGGCATAGATTCAATCCACACAATTGCCTTTCCCGTCCTACTATGTGGCTATAAAGAAGGAGATTTGGGGGAAGAGGTAGGCAGAGGACATATTGAAACTTACTAGTTATGTGACTATGGATAAGCTACTTTAACTCTTGACTCTAGTTTCTCCTCCTTCAAATAGTTAGCCACCACTCCACTATCAGTATGTTGCACTGTGATAGCTTGTGTGCTGGTGTTAGCTAAGAAGTGATATCACTTGTTTTTGAAACACCAGAAGTGGTGTCATCCATGGTAGAGGTTTTAGCAGAGCATACAGACAAAAACAGTCTAGGGAAAAAGGACCTAGCTATCTGCTCTTAAAATTTAGCCCTTGAATACAGGACATTGCAGGACGTTGTCTGATATCCTACCAGGTCTGTAATGACGTGGAGTCAGAATGTTCTTTAGAAAGAATACTGGTGAGACTTGGTTTCACGTACTTAGGACATGTGATCAGGAGGGACCAGTCCCTGGAGAAAGACTTTGTGTGGGGTGAGGCAGAAGGTTGGTGAGCCAGATGAAGACTGAAGATGGATCAACCCAGCAGCCACAGAGTCAGTGATGGTTGTGGGAGTGCATGGGCCCTCACGTGGTCTTGTTCTCTTAAGTGAGGGAGGCTGAGAAGTCAACACTGACCGCTCCCTCCCTGCTCCCTCCACAGAGCTTCTGGTGGAGAGGCATGACTTTCTTATTGGGTGGCGTCATTTCTGTGACTGATCCGTAGGCCCAAGTAACAAAACCCAAAACCCAAACCCACTGAAACTCAGAGCCCTCAAGTTGATTCTGACTCACAGCCACCCTACAGGTAGAAAACCATCCCTGTGGTTTTCTGAGTCCTGTCTATCTCCCATGGAGCAACTGGTGGTTTTGAACTGCTTTATGTTTAGCAGCCCTACACAGAACCACTACGCCACCAGGGCTCCTGATAATTTTGTCCCTCCCTTTCATTTTTTGCTGCCTGCTTCCCTGAATCTCAAAGCAGCAAAGCTGGCTTCGGTCAGCCCCATTCTTGTCCCTTGATGCTCCAGGCACTTCATCTGGATACTGCTGTGCTGTGTGGGTGGGTGACAGTGTGAGGAAGGCTGACTCTCAGGCTGTTGTTTATGTCACCTTTCCCTAAAGACCCTTGGATCTGCTTGCCTTTGGACTGGTACAGCTGAGCACCACAGGCTGCATTCAGATAGTCGCTGGCCTCCAAGAAGGCCTCCCATGCCGGGGGCACCCCAGCTGACTGGATGCTTCTTATTCACCCAGGCAGGGTGGAATGATTTACCTGAGCTGCCAGCACTCAGCCTCTAGCTCACAGCTAACCCAGGATATTAAGAATTGATCGAGACGCAATCACATCCCGGGCACAGCATCCGGGATTCCCAGACTGGCCTTCTCCCTGTGTCCAGGAGGTGTGATTCAGCAGTCTCTGTTTGCTGGTGGAAGATTCTGGAGCTTTCCTGGCACATTCACAGCACCCAGGGCTGAATCAGGAGTGCTGGGCTTACATGCAAGAGATTCCTTTGTCTCCAGGGGAAGTTCCTAGTGGGTCTGTGTTACTGGGTCCAACAATTCATCACATGGCTAGCAACCCATGGCCTGACCTTGCACCAGACTCATGGCAACTCAGGGCTTTCTAGACTCTTGTGGGAGAGTGGTCTGCGAGCTCTCCTTTCCTAGACAAAAAGGTCCATTGGATCTGACATCTGGTCACCTTGGTCCTGATCTGCGTGTGGAGTCAACTCCCTCATGGGGGGAAGTGAGCATACTGGTTGTCTTAGCCTCTGCAGGCTGCCGTAACCAAGGATCATAAACAAAACCAAAGCCAATCCCACTGCAGTGGTGCAGGCTTCAACTCACAGCAACCTGACGGGATTGTGTAGCATTGCCCCAGAGGGCTTCCAAGGCTGGAAATCCTTACAGGCACAGACAGTCTCATCTTTTCTTCCTGAAGAGGAGCTGGTGTGTTTGGACCTTGGACCTTTCAGCTAGAGGTGCAATGCTTGACCCCCTTAGTGCCACAACAAACAAGGTTGCTTAACGCTGCAGGATCTCCTTGTCTCAAAGTTCTGGGGTCTCAAAGCCCAAATGCAGGCTGTCAGCAGGCCTGTGCACTTTGGAAGTGCCTACCTCCCTTCTCCCAGCTTTTGCTGGCTCCAGGTATTCCTTGGCTTTGTGGCCCCAGCACTCCAACCCGCGTGTTCATTTCCACATGGCCGTCTCCACTCTGTGTCTATGGGTCTTTCTGTGTTTCTGCCCCTTTCTTTAGGAACCCGAAATGGCATAGTGGGTTATGCTTTGGGCTGCTAACTGTAAGATCAGCAATTTGAATTCACCAGATGTCTGGGGGTGGGTGGAGGTGGAAGGCAGGAGATGAGGCCTTCTCCCATAAAGAGTTACAATGTCAGAAATTCATTAGCCGGAGACTCCTTTCTTTATAGGGATGTCACGAGTGCATCCTTATGTTGGCTGACCGAATCTCCAAGGACGCTGGGTCCAAACCAGGCCATCTTCACAGGTACAGGGGTAGGGGTTGCAACTCACCTATTGGAGGAAGGTAGAATCCAACCTGTAACCAGAAGCACACCCACTTCATGTATCTACCTTGTGGGCTTGTTTGACAAAACAGTTGCCAGTGTTCTTCTCCACAAATCACCATGCTGATGAGGGGGGTGATTTCTTTCCCTGGAGGAAGGTTTCGGTGCAGTCTCTGCAGATTCTCAAAGGGACCTCTGAGGTCCAGTAGAGGAGAGGAAACACACCAAACACAGACTCAGGGGTATAGGTTGGCACTGCCCTGTATTCTAGAAAGCAGCTATCTGGAACCTGGACAAAGTATAGAGGACCCCGGGGCCGACCACTTCAATTCTGGGTCTGTATCTTGAAGAAATTCTCAACTGGGACTCTAAGGTCCCAGGTGGGGCTGGAGGCAGGCTGGATGTGGTCTGAGGGGCATGGGGCACGTAGACACAGGCGGATTACACTTTGGAGTTGTGTGACGCATTAAAACGATGATCACAGGTTCCTGCAGCAATGCAGAGAGCTCATAAAAACAGTGCTGAGTGCAACAGGGAAGGCTCAGGGAGAGATCGTACCATCTGTCCCTAAAAATGGTGTCTGCAAATTTATAGGAACGCAAGCAAACAGTACGACCCACAGCCAACAGGAGGGGTGGCTGCCTAAGGGAAGAGGGGGCCCCAGGTGTTGGCACTGACACCACAGGAATAGATACAGGCCATCAAAGAGAGGTTTCCCCTAGAGCAGGGGTGGGGGACTATCCTTCTGCCAAGGGCCATTTGGATATTTATAGCATCATTCCAGGGCCATACTGGTCAAGATTTAATGAATGCATCCCGGATGTGATGGCGAGGGAGCCCTGGTGACACAGCGGTTATGTGTTGGAGTGTTAGCTGCAAGGTCAGCAGTTCAAAACCACCAGCCACCACCAGGAGAAGGATGAAGCACTCTATTTCTGTATCGAGTGACAGTCTCAGAAACCCTCAGGGGCAGTTCTACCCTGTCCTGTAGGGTCACTCTGAGTCAGAATCCACTTGGTGGCTGTGAGTTTGGTTTTGGAAAGTTTTTTTTTTTTTTTTTTTTTACTGTGATGGCTGTGACTGCTTCTTTTTGGCCAGGCTGTGATGGTAGCTGGTGTTGTTCATTTCGAGGGCCTTATGTGGCCAGTGGGCCAGATTTTCCCTACCCCTGGCCTAGATCCAAGATGGTACTGTGTCGTGCCTGGGGAGTAGGTCTAGCCCTGACATGTGTATCTGAAGTCCAGCAGCAGGCACAACCAAACAAAAAAAAATACACTGTTGGGGCCCACACATGGTGCTGCTGGACATTCAGGGGCCTTGGAAGAAAGGCCTGGTCACCTGTTTATTTTTTTTTAAAAAAGCATAATCTTGGAAAATGCTACGAGCACAGGTCTTTTCTCCTTGACTGCTATAGGGGCACCAAGAGTGGGGTCTACTCGTTGGGACAGTTTTATAGTTCTGTGCGGGTATTCAATTTCTCATGCCAGGTGTAGGTTTCTAAGAGGGATTAAGTCAGGCTCCACAGGGGGTGGTATCCAAAACCCACTCACTGCCATCATATTGATTCTGACTCTTACCCAGTGATCCTACAGGACGGGGTGGAATTGCCCCCGTGGGTTTCTGAGGCTGTAACTCTTTACGGGAGTAAAAAGCCTCATCTTTGGCCAATGATGGCTGGTAGTTTCAAACTTGTCACCTTGAGGTTGGAAGCCCATCTCATAACCACAATGCCACTAGGATCCCTCTGTCAGGCACCCAGGAGTCCTCTAACAATAGGATCCTGCTATGCAGCTGCTGTTGGGGATACAGCAGCTGTCTAGACCAGGATACAGGGGCTGAGAGAGCAAGCCTGGAGGGACAGACAGGGGCCAGAGCAGATGGAGGAAACACAGGAGGGTGGTTATTTGGGAAGTGACAGAGCCAGGTTTTCTAGAATGTTCCAGCAGGACTCTCTAGGATGGATGGGGATTGGGGAAAAGCAGAGGAAGGGATCGTTCTTACAACGTGACCATCAAGATGTCTCCATCAATTGCCATCGGATTGATTCTGGCTCACAGTCATCCTGGAGGACAAGGTAGAACTGCCCCTGTGGGGTTCACAGACTGTATTTCCATGGGAGTAAAAAGCCTCACCTTTTCCCCCTTGGTTGTTTCTAACTGCTGATCTTGAGCTGAGCAGCCGGATGTGTAACTTCTATGCCACCAGGCTCCTGTATGGTAAGTGTGTGGCTAAGTTTAAGGCTGGGTCCCTCGACTGTCTATCACAGAGTCTCCACGGCTGCTGCCCTGGCAGTTGGGGTGCAAGTTCTAGGTGGAGGGATTGCTCGCAGGACAGTGCTCTTGCATTCAGGTATCCTCTCTCGCCCTCGGGAAGGACTCAGCGCTCCTGCTTGGGCACAGTGAGATTCTGGTACGCTCTGCAGGAGCTGGACCAGGCAGCTTCCTGATATGGGCAGAGAGAGCTGGGGGTGGGGCAGAAGGTGGGCATGAAAGAGAGTGAACTGAATAAAGCCTGCTAAAGCCTGCCTGGGCTGAAGGGTGGACTGACTATATGCCTATATATCAGCAGTTGTCTATATGCATATGCAAGGTGGCATAGTGGTTACGTGTTGAGCTTTCATCCATAAGGTCAGCAGTTCAAAACCACAGCTGCTACGAGGGAGAAAAATGCAGCTTTCTATTTCTGTAAAGGGACAGCTTTGCCCTGGTCTCTAGGGCTGCTATGAGTTCGCATAGGCATTAACTTGATGGCAGGGAGTTTGGTTTTGGTTTCTATACCTAGGCAACTCTTCTAATAGAGTTGAGGGAGGTTACACTGATCTCTTGTGTATTGGATAAGCATTGGGCTGCTAACCACAAGGTCAGTGGTTTGAAGCCATCAGCTCCTCATTCAGAGAAAGATGAGGCTATGTGCTCCCATGGAGAGCGACAGCTTCAGAAACCCACAGGGGCAGTTCTACCCTGTCCTATCCACTCAATGAAGCCAGTCAATGGCAGCGAGTTTCATTTTTTTAAAATAAATATAGCTGACATTGGCCAGGTGCTTTTAAGGTGCTTCATGCTGGGCTCTGTAGACCTTACGTCCTCTGATCATTCCACCAATCCTATGAAGAGGGCTGTTGTTGCTACTCCAGTCAAACCTGGGCATATGGTGACCCTAGCACCCCCCTCGGATCCACGGAGAGTGGCATCATTGTGACCCAAATGGCTAGGCCTCTCTTCCAGGTCTTAGTCTGGAAGCTCTGCTGAAACCTGATGAGCATCACAGCCACACAAAAGCTTCCACAGGCAGAGCGGCAGTGGCTGCTTATGGGAAGCATTGGGCAGGATGCAGACCTGGGTCTCCTGAATGGCAGATTGCTGTGGTGAGGCACCACGCGGTCTGTTTGTGAGAAGATTTACAGCCATGGAAACAACTCAACAAGGCAGTTCTCCTCTGTCCTACGGGTCTATTAGAGCCAAAATTGACTAAAGGTGAATGATTTAGTGAGGCTGGTGCCCATGTGACAGAGTACAACTTCCTTGTTGGGTTTCCTTAGGTGTGTGTTTCATGGAAGGAAGTTACCAGGTCTTTCTCTCATGGTCACTGGTGGGGTTGAATGGATCACCTTCTATGGTGGTCAAGTATTCATGATATCAATTTCATGATTGGGATGTAGGGGTAGAGTCTAGTCTGTTAATCTGGAGATAGCCAATGAATAGCTGATGAGGCCTCTGTGTGGGCATGGCTTTCTCCTGAGAATTCTGAGAAGTCTCGCGGTATTTCCCAATTAGAGAAGAGAGACTTGATTCTTAGTCTCTGGGAGTCAGTCTCTGAGACAATGAACTACTGACAAGATAAGATGGCAGCATCCGAGGGACCGGAGGGCCAGAGGAGGAGCCATACGGCCTTACCCTGATGGAACCAGACCTCTGAAGCTGGGGAAGCCATGTAGAGACCCCTACTAGTGCTGAGTTGCTTCTACCACCACTGAATGCTATTGATGAACCCTGAGCCCTGGAAGCGAGAAGCCATGGGGAGACCCCTGCCAGCACCAGGATGCTTCAACTGCATGTGCTTCATGAGTCAGAGGGACACTTTATTGATTGGTATTGGACATATGGGCTAATGTTGGATTTATGACCTTGGATGGGACTGGGTTGGGATGCTTTCTCAATGCTCCATTCCTCTTGTATATAAACCTTTCCCTTATATCCATATGTGTGTCTATGAATTTGTTTCTCTAGTCTACCTGGACTAACACCTTCAGATGAGTCACCCAGGATTCTTGGAGTTGAAATGCTAGGGTGTGAGCTCTGCTGTCCTGCTTCATCAATGTGCAGCTGGTAGTGCAGAGAACCTTGCATGTGCAGTCATCGTCCCTGCTAGCTCCACGGTTTTGACCAAGTTATCTCACCCACACCGCCGCCCCTCCCCCCAAGTTCCAGTGTTGACTTGGGAAAGAAGTGGTGACATAATTATTCTCTTTGAGCATGATGACTCCACAGTGAAGAGAAGGGGCATCTTTCTCTACTGACCCCTAATATGGCCCAGAATATCCAAAGAAGGCTCTCATGCCTGAGCAATATCAAAAGGGAAATAAATAAACAGTAAATAGATGCATATTATTAATATTGATAATGTTAATAACCCAAAGTCCAGAAAACATGCTTTGGAGATTTGATTTTATCTTTGGCTCCTGAGGCTTTTCCCCCTTAAAAAACCTTAGTTACCAGTTGCCCTCTAATATGGTGCAATCAATGAAGATGATGATACTTATGATGGTAATGGAGTTAGTGGTGGTGATAGCAATGATGTTGATAATGATAATGGACACAATGCTGGGTAGCTGTTGTTCAAGATGTCCAAGGAAGCACACGGGAGAAGAAGGACTCCCAAATCCAGAGGTAGTGAAAAGGCGAGCAGACCCTAACCTATTCCCTCCTTTCCTTCCCCACTGATCCCTCCTTAAGATATCTTCCTTGTCCTTGCCAGGGACACCCCACTAACCCTAGACCAAACCTCTTCTCATAGAGTGCCCCTTCCCACCCAGTCCCAGGATCCACCTCTGCTGAACTCATGCCCGGTGCTCATTCTGCTGTCTTTCCTGGTGCTGAAGGCTGGGAAAAAGAGATCCCAACTATGGAATATAAGAAGCAAAGTCCCTCAACAAGCTTCAGTCTGCCCCAGGATCCCTCTAGAATCTGCAGAGCCACCGCTTTTTCAGAATTACAAAGACACAGATGACCTTGGTGATTCAAGCAAGGGCCCCGAGATTCCAAAAAATATAAAAAATTCTCACACAGAGGTACCTGATACCTCTGAGACAGGAATCATGAAGAGACTTCCTATTTGGGAGACCTCTGGAGCTTACACTCAGTGGGACTCCATGGATAATGATTAAAATAAAAAAATGTGTGTGAACTGTGGAAAAAAAATAATGATAGTGATGGTGATGGTGGTGGTAGTGGGTTGATGATGGTGATGATGGATGGTACTGCCGATGGTGATGGCCATTGTGGTGATGGTGATATTGATAATGAAAATGATGATGGCGGTGATCATGATGGTGCTGTGGATAATGATGACGGTGGGGGTGATTGTGTTGATGAGGAGAGTGTTGTTGATAGTGATGTTGATGGTGATGATGTTCATAATGATAGTGATGATGATGGTCATGGTGGTGGTGGTATTGGTGTAGGTTTGCTATAAGTCGGAATCCACTCGATTGATTTGTTGTCCTTGTTAGGTGCTGTTGAGTTCATGTCAACTCATGGCAATAGTATGTATAGCAGACTGAAACCCTGCCCAGTCCTATGCAAGCCTCACAATGGTTACGTTTGAAACAATTGTTGTAGCCATTGTGTCAATCCATCTTGTTGAAGGTCTTCCTCTTTTTCCATGCCTTCTGCTTCACTAAGCCTGACGTCCCTCTCCAAGGACCAGAGTCTCCTGACCAGATTCTATGTCTAAGGTATGTGAGAGACAGTTTCACCATGCTTGCCTCTTAGGAGAATGCCGGCTATACTTCTCCTAAGATAGATTTATCTGTCCTCTTGAATAGTTCATAGAATTTGTAATATTCTTTGTGAAGTACCACATGAAACACATTGACACTTCTTGGGTCTTACTTATTCAATGTCGATCTTTCACATGCATCCGAGGTGAATCAAAAATACCAAGACTGGGTCAGGTGCTCCTGAGTCTTCAAAGTAGCACCTTGATTTTCAATGCTCTAAAGAGGTCTTGTGCAGCAGATTTACCCAATGCAATGTGTCTTTTGGTCTTTTGACTACTGCTTCATGAGCATTGATTGTGGATTCAAGCAAAACAAAATCCTTGACAAATTCTATCTTGATAGCAATGGGTAAAATGCTATAATGAGGAGGTGACAGAACATACACATAATGCTTTTTATTAAAAAAAAAACCCACCTCTTTGTATTCCCAAAGACCTCCTGGAGCCTAAGACCTATCCATGTCTCTCACACAAACGCTGTTCCCCATGACAGGTGGTGGTTTGACTTGGATTCACCGAGTCAATGACATTGGCAAGTTCATTTTGCTTTTCTGCACTTTCAAGTTTCCCCAAATCTTAATGAACTTCTAACACCAGGGGGTTTCATGCCACAGGCTGTCGTGAGGGCCAAGCAGGGGAAAGCTAGACACTACCTCTCCTTAGACATCTGGTGGATCCTTTCCACCCAGTGGAGCCTTCATTGGACACCACGATAAAGCCAGCTCTTCCAACAGATAGCTGGATAGTGGGCTTACTGAGTTCTGTGCTAATATCTTGTGTATGAATTTGGTCTTCTCTGGAAGAAATCACTTCCCCTGGTGTCAAGATAGGAATCCCAGAGGCACAGCGGGTTAAGCGTCTGGCCGCTAATGGTAAATTTGGCATTTCAAACCCACCAGCAATTTTCAGGAGAAAGGTGAGTCAGTCTGTTTCTGCAAAGATACAGTCTTGGAAACCCTAATAGAGCAGCACTGCTCTGTCCTGAGCCAGGATTGTCTCAAATTCATTGTTTTTTTTTCTTTTTCAGTGTTATTATCCAAAGTAGACCTGCTGTGGTTGTTTCTAGGTGCTGTGGCATTGGTTATGGCTCATAATGACCCTGCACATAACAGAATACACCACCCCCTGTGCCATTCTCACGGTAGTCCTCCTGTGTGAGCCCATAGTTGCAGCCCATGCCCATCAATCTGGTTCAGGCTTTTGGTTGTCCCTCTAGTTTTTCAAGTGTCACACCATTTTCATGGCTGGTGTCTGCTGATAACAAGTCCGTAGTATGAGACTTTAGAAATTCATCCACATTTTGATGGAAGACCAATGGTTGGTTGGATGTATTCTGGATCCTTCCTGGGTTGCTTCATTTCATGAAATCAGCTTTTTCCCACCAATAAACTATACTAATGCTTCTAAGAAGATCACACGGACCTCGAAGTCAGAAAAAAACAGAACAAAAACCAAAACCCAAACCCTGGTTCTCTCTTGATCTACTGGACAAACCTGTTCAAGTGGCCTATTCACTGATAGCGACTGGATGCCCTGCCTGACACCATGCTCACTGCTGTTATATTTGAACTGACTGCTATGACCACTGTGATCATTCATTTTGAGGAGAGTCTTCTGTTTTTCCCTGACCCTGTACTTTTACAGCATGATATTCTCTCCCAGAGACTGGTCTTTCCAGCTCACGTCTAGAAGCCAAACTCACCGCCACTGACTTGACGTGGACTCATGGTGACTCTAAAGGGCACCATAGAACTGCCTCTGTGAGTTTCCAAGACTTTTTATCGTATTAGAAAGTCTCCTTGAAGCAGCTGGTGTTTTCTAATGCTGACTTTGCACTTAGTATCCCAACACACAACCACTCGCCACCATGACCACATGTCTAAAGTACCTGGGACTAAGTCTCAAAGAGAATTCTGGCTGACCTTCTTCCAAGAACAAGATTTGCTTGTCCTTCTGATAGTCCATGCTACTTTCAACATTCATCGCCAGCACCACAGTTCAATGGCGTCAATCTGTCTTCAGCCTTCCTTATTCAATGTACAAGTTCACATGCTTGGAGACAATTGACAAGATCATAGTATGCAATAGGTGCTCAGTAACATTTCCACCTTTTCCTTGGAGTGAGGCACGACAACCCCCTCATTTAATTAACAACAAAAGACCACATGATTACTTGAGGCACCACCAGGTAATAGACTCCAACCAGACTGTCAACTTGGGTTCTGACTTGGTCACAGAAAATGGAGTTACAAACTCATGAGGTGCAGCCATCATACACCAGGAGTGAAGGGGCAGAGGAAGCAGAGAAGAGGACACATGAGGACAAAGTCAATTTGGTCCTTTGAATAAGGTAGAATCCAGTAAGGATTGGAGTGGGGGGCATCCATGCAGACTCAGATTTCTTCATTGTGTCATTGAGGCTCTGGTCTCTCTCCATCTCTCATCCTGTGTGCTCTGCTCAGACACAACACAGACAAGGTTGCATGTGTTTTAAATTCCAGCCTGACTTCGAGTGTGACGGGGGGGATGTGTCTAATGGTGAGGGGCTTGCAGTTCAGTTGAGGGGTCAGCACTTTTAAAAAATAGTTATATTAGCATGTAATCCACATATCATACAATAGTTCAATCATATTAAAAGAATTGTACAATCATCTCCACAATCAATTTTAGAACATGTCCTTCTCTATTGTACTCATTGCTATTTTCTTACCCCCTCCTTACCCCCATGCCCCACAAGAGACCCTTCATCCAATCATTGCCTGTGTAACTCCACACACCCTGGATTTCATATACAGAAAAACATATCAGAGATAGAAAAAGGAAGCACCACCATGCTTTGAATGATAGCAAGGTTATTCCCATCCCTGGTCTATGGCCAGAGGGATTTAAAATAAGCTTAATCCATGTATGGACCCTGCGAGTGATATCTGGGCTCCCATTGCCATCCATAGCCTTCTGTAAACTGGATGTTCACAATTTAAACTTTGATACCATTCCCTCCTTCAGGGTTGGCCTTTGTTATTTGCAATTCTTGGGTCACACAGGCTGGTGTATTCCTTCTGTGTATGCCTCACTAAAATAATTGCTTTTTGAAAACAAGCTTTAAAGACCCAAGACATGATCTGTTCTGACAACCGGGCACCATCTAGTTTCTTAGCCACACTTTGCTACAGTATATCTTCAGTGATCTCTTCAGGAGGGCAAGCATCAAGAAGGGGCATGTCATATGAATGAGTGATTCTTGTATTGGGGCTAGAATGAAATGAGTGTGAGGTGTTAGAACTCTTTTCCCTGAGGTCCCACTAGTGCAAAGTCTCTTTGAATGTTTTTACACTCTATGAAATATTTTTTTATTCTCTTATGCACAGACTCAAGGAACCCTGGTGGTCCAGTGGGCTATGTGGGGCTGCTAACCACAAGGTCAGCAGTTCAAACTCACATGCTGTCCATTGGGGGGGCGGGGGGGAGGGAAGATGAGGTCTTCTACTCCTGTAAAGTGTTCCAGTCTCAAGAACCCATGGGAGAAGATCTCCTTTATCCTAGTGTTGCTATGAGTCAAAATGGACTTAATGGCAGTGAGCTTTTAGAGTGCTCAGCTGGCTAGACCATTGCTCTGAGAAGCTGAGAGGCTGTGAGAACCAGCGGGATTTTAGAGAAAGGGCCATGAGATTGCTGGAGATGAAAATAGCTTCTGTGCATTGGTCCTGGCCCACAGTGACCCTATAGGATGGAATAGAACTGCCCCACAGGTTCCCAAGACCCTGGTGGGGAAGTTTTTCTCAGCCAGGGCTCATAGATCAGGCAACATCATCAACTTACAAATTAACCTTCTGTGAGGACAGCAGTTCGAAACTACCAGCAAGTTCTCTGGAGAAAGAGGGAGCAGTCCACTTCTGTTCAATTACAGTTACAGCAGGATTTTAGGGAAAGAGCCACAACTCTCTACAGACTCAACCGATTATAAAGAGTTATGGTCTCAGGGATCTCACAGGGGCACTTCTACTCTGGCTTATAGGGTCACTGTGAGGTCAGAAGCAGGATCCATGGCTCTGCGTTTCTTTGAATGTGATGGCTTGAACTGCCCCCCTTTGGTGAGGTGTGTCATGTTGACGTCTATTGATGATCTTCGTAGACCTTATACAGTCCTTGGACAGAAGGTGTCCCACTCCTGCCGTAGAACCTTTTTTTTTTGGAAGTAGACAGCCTCATCTTTCTCCCATGAAGAGATGGGTGGGTTTGAACCACTGCCCTTGCCTTTAATGAAGACCACCGAGAAGTCACCATAGGAGTCTGTTTATGAATCCATGGCTCATGTTCTGTAGCTAGGCGCTGTGCTGGGCTCAGGGACCCAAGTGATGAGGAGGAAAGTCTTTCTTCTCGGTGCTCTTCATTGCTACAAAATTGATTCCAACTCACACAGGCGACCTCTTGTGTGTCAGAACCCAACTGCTCCTTTCCCCTCGGTCTTATTACGCAGCCCTGGTGATGGAGTGGGCTACCTGTTAGGCTGCTAATCGCAAGGTCAACAGGTCAAAACCACCAGCCACTCCTTAGGAGACAGATGAGGTTTTGTACAGTAGTAAAGAGTTACAGACTCCGAAATGGACAGTTCTAGTTTGTCGTGTAGGGTGGCCGTGAGTCAGAATGGACTCCATGGAAATGAGTTGCTTGTTCTGTTTACCTTTTGTTTATTTTGTTGTTGTTGTTGTTGTTGTTGGGAACGTACACAGAACAGCACCAGCTCAACAGCCTCTCGCCATGCCACCGATGTGTGACATTGATGACATCCTTGGAGCTGCTAGGAGCCCTCGGGGTAGAGTGAGTTATGTACCGGGTGACCAACCACAAAACTGGCTGTCTGAAACCACCAACTACTCTGCAGAAGAAAGAAGACTGTCTCTGTCCATAATGAGTCGCAGTCGCAGAAACCCGCAGGGGCAGTCCCACCCTATCCTATAGGGTCACCACGATCCAGAATTGGCTTTTTGGTTGAAGCTGTGTGGCCTCTCTCAACTTTCTGCCCTGAGTTCTCCCTCCTCGAGAAACACAGCCTTGCGGCGCCCACCCCCTTATCCGAGCTCCTGAGTTGCTGCTGTCAACTTGATCATGGCTCCCTGGGATTTCAATGGCTGGTTTCTTGGAAGCTGGCCGCCAGGGCTTTCTTCTGCGGCCCCTTACAGTGGAATTGAACCTCCAACCTTTCTGGGAGCAGCGTATCCATCTCTTAGCTGTGTGTACCACCCATGGACGCCCTTTGAGTGCCAAGACAGAAATGAAAGGGGAGGCCAGTGCACAGAAGAGCTGATTTCTTGTGGACCTTGGAATCGGGAAGGGCAGGTGATAAGGCGTGGGAAAACAGAGGGGCTTCTTTGTTAAGTCAGAGAAACAGCTCAGTAGATCTGTATCCTGAACAGGTGTGTGCTCCAGAAACCCAGAGGGGCCTGGTCCTACTCTCTGGCCCCCATGGTGCCAGTGTGCTTCCTGCCGAGCCCCCTGCTGGCCCCTCCTGGCAGCCTGTGACCATGGAGGGTGGGCTCAGCCCATCAAAGGCAGTCTGAGCCCGTCTCTGCAACCCCTATCGGCCGGGTGATGGATGCTGCAGTGGAAAGGGGGCCCTGCTTTGATGTGCCGGCCTGGTTTGATTAATGAGCGGCCCTGCCGGGAGGCTGCGCCACAAGTAAATTACTCTTTTCAGAAATGGCTGGATCGGCACTATTGCACTAATTATTTCACAAGCTTGGGGTCAGTTCCAAATTCCCCGACACACACAAGGGAACAAACACCCGGGCTAACTGAAGCCGACAGAGCTCTAATTAAAGCAGAAATTGTTTGTGACTCCCCTCTCCCCCACGCTCCTTTCTTCCCAGAGGAGGAAGCCGATGGGCACACTTCCTGCCTGCCCCCAGCCTGGCCCATCTGGGACCCC
>PVJH01000738.1:236452-269507 GCA_004026705.1 Nesogale talazaci
CATCCATCCATCCATCCATCCATCCATCCATCCATCCATCTATCCATCCATGCATCCATCCATCCATGCATCCATCCATCCATGCATCCATCCATCCATGCATCCATCCATCTATCCATCCATGCACTCACTCATGCTTTTATCCACTCAGGGTGTTAATTCCTTTGTTTCCACATCTCCTGAGCACTTGTTGATGTACTTCCTGTGCTGAGGACTAGATGCAGATATGGACCAGAGGACCACACAGGTAGATGTGAACATGTAACCCCAGAGATTAGTGGTGGAGGGGTGCATGAAGAGCTCTGGCTTAGTTGGGGCAGCAAATCCTCAGGGACCTAAAGGGAACCCCTAAGTGGAGGGAGCAGTGGAAGGGAAGTGAGGATATGATCGTATGCAGAGACTTCGTGCATGGAACGGTGTCCTGGGAGGGGAACAGAGAGATGGCAGAGTGGCCAGAACTCTGGTACCTAGGATAGATGTGGGCCCACATCCGTGTGGGTTTTGGCTGGTGTGTGTGTGTGTGTGTGTGTGTGTGTGTGTGTCCTTGCTTGTCCTTACTTCCCTTTCCCATCTGAATGACAAGAATCATGTCATGTTCTTAATGCCCCTCATCTTCATCATGCCCTCCTGCTGTCAGAAGGCTTTGGATGTTGCCCTGTGCCCATGAGTCAATTCAGGGACCCCTGGGACAGAGCAGAGCATCCCTGTGCTTCCTAGACTGCTGTCTCTATGGGAGCAGATCCCTAAGTCTTTTCTCCCAGGGAACTTCTGGGAGGGTTTGACCTACCAACTCTCCTGACTTCATTAGGGGTTTAATTAATTACAAGGTGCCCTGGAGACACAGTGCATGAAAGCACTCAGCTGCTAACTGAAAGGTCAGCAGTTCAAGCCCACCAGCTGCTCTGTTGGAGACAGACTTGGCAGTTTGCTTCTGTAAGGAGTCCAACCTTGTAATCTCGGAGTAGAGGTGAGGGGCAGTTTGACTCTGTCCTTCCAGGGCCCCTGGGTGTCCAAATTGACTCCATGGAAGCTGGTTTGGTCCCATTTTCATGAAGGAAGCTCCCCGACAGTTCAGGGGGAGTTGGTCAGGTGAGACACAGAGGACAACCAGTCTTTCCTCTGATGTGTCACAAAAGGACCTTCTGCCAAGGCCTCTGGTTACAGTGCACTCAAGTCAACCACACCCACTTCCACACATCCATCCAAGCTCATTGCAACCCTCCTGCTTAACCCATGGAGCCACTGAGCCATCTAAGGTGGGCCCAGCAAGGCTTTAATCAAGCTGCCCCCTCAGCCACTTTCAGCCCCAGGCTCCTTTGCCTCGTGGAAAAGGAATGAGCTAAATGGGAAAATCAATAATGCTCCCAGATGGCTTGGTGATGTTTACACTACTTAAGAGAACAAATTATTTTGAAGCACCTGGGTTTCATTCTTTCCCCATAAGGAAGATGGAGCTCAGGGAAAGGGCGGGTCATTCTTATCTGCTTATTGTAGCAGACGCCCAAGGAGTCCATTACTCAGAGTTTGTTTTGAGGGTATCGTCCACCCTCCCCATCCCCACTAAGGCCAATCAAGCAAGTTCCATCTACTGTAATCCCTGCTGGCTGGGGTGATGAATACAGAAGAGAGCTCACCCAACACATTCTTATGGGTGACCACATGCTTAATGACTGGGTGCTGAGAAAGAATACGGAAGGTACTGTGGATGATGGCCAGAAGAACAGACAGTTGTCTCTGAAAAAGTACAGCCATCATGCTCCAGAGAATCAAGGATGGGGAGACTGCTTCTCCTGTTCTTTGGACATGTTATCAGCAGAGAAGAGTCCCAGGAACAGGACATCATGCCTCGGTAAAATGGGGGAGCAAGGGAATAAAGGAAGAACTTCCATGAGATGGCTTGACATAGGAGCTGCAGCTGAGGGTCCCAGCGTAACAACAATTGCAAGGTTGGTGCAGGGTCAGACAGGGTTTCTCATCTTCTATTGTGTGGTGTCCCTGTGAGTTGGAACTGAGGCGATGACTCTAACCACAGCAGCAGGAGGGGAAGCTGCCCCAGCAGCCATGGAATCTGTATGTACCTGTGTGCTGGGGATGTGAGTGGGAAGTTCTGGTCCATGGCCGTGCCGCCATTGAATAAATGAAAAGGAGACTTGACCTGGTAGACTAAGGGAAGCCCACCTTAGATGGCTCAGTGGCTCCATGGGTTAAGCAGGAGGGTTACAATGAGCTTGGATGGATGTGTGGGGAGTTGAGTTCAAATAAATTTCTGAAACGTTAATGCTAATCGTAGAGAAGGGAGCTAAATGCTGGACCACACGATCTACGGTTCAAATCTACCAGCCCCTCCACAGGAGAGAGCTGAGGCCACCCATTCTGGTAAAGAGGGGTAACCTTGGCAACCCTGTATTGAGTTGCAAGGAATCAGAATCCCCTGGATGGCAGTAGGTTTGGGTTTTGAGGTTTCCAAACCTTTCTGGAAGAATGGAATGAATGGATAATGAAATTCTCTACAACCTTTTTGAAGGCCCCTCATACAACCCACACGAGCTGTACCAGCCTTAAAAAAAATTTTTTTTTTTAATGTGCACAGTCGAATGGGACTGTGTTGGGCAGCACTTTCCCAGACATTTTCATCACGCCCGACCAAAACTCAACTCAGAAAAACTCTACCCCTGGGTCCATGCAGACTCAGCAACCACCCTGTAGTTTCACAGGCTGTAGCTCTTCATAGGAGTAGATACTTTCTCTTTCTCCCTAGGAGCACCTGATGGTTTTGAACCACTGACCTTATGGATGACAGCCCAAGTTGTAACTGCTATACCACCAGGGCCCCATCTCCCTCCCTTCAGCTTCTAGTAACCAGACAAAAGTAGACCTTTGTCTCCATGCATCTGCCTATTCATGCTATTTCATGTAGGGGGGGTCACAACTGTCCTGTTGCGGCCCCCCCCCCAACCCTTTCCATCAGCATAATATGTTCAAGGTTCATCCACAATTGGACCAGGCATCAGAAGCTCATTTCTCTCTGGGCCTGGATATTATCCCCTTGCACGGGCAGCCCCTTTCATCTACCGATGGCCTGGTGGGTTGCTTCCCTCTCTCGGCTGCTGTGACTAGCTGTGGTGAACATGGGGTACCAGTCTCTGTTTGAGTTCCCACTTTGCATTCTTTGCAAGACAGCCAAGAGACAGAGGGAAACAAACTATCTTTGTCGCTCCGGGACTGGAAGAGATGGGAGCAAGCATGGTTTCTGAAGATGAGACGACAAAGAACCTTCCGGTCAGGCTTCCGTCCCTCAGGGTGAGGGGCGGGCTAGGGCCGAGGCGGGAGTGGCAGCCACAAAGCAGAGTGCTTAAGATGAGCCACTTTGGGAAGGACTGAAGCACGAAACTTGTCGCACTTTTTGCACCAGAGCTGGAGGCTCGCAGACACGCAGTGTCCCTGTTGACGTCATTATGATTCTGAGCTTGTGCCATTGATGTATTTTCTTTAGATGGTTTGAAGAAAAAAAAAAAGAGAAGACATTTGTTTTTCTTTTAATTTTTTTAAAATGCTCCGCCAGCCACAGGGTGTGTGTGCATGTGACGTGAAGAACACGAGCTGGTCACGGACCTGGGGTCCAGGAGGGGGACCAATGAGCACGGGGGGAGGGGGGATGGCTCTGAGGGTTTTGCCAGTCTGTGAAGGCGCTGGGACGCCCAGGTCCAAGGTGCCAGCTGGAGGGCACAGACAGGGGTCTCAGGTTCAGCTTTGTGCCCTCACGCTGCCCTCTCAGCTTCTCAACAGAGAGAACGAGGAGCTGGTGCAGAGCAAAACCTCGGGCTTTAGCTTAAGACCTTCTGTCAGAGAAGGCGTTTGGAGCAAATCCCACCCCTCGGGATGCACCCCGGAAGGTCAAACATCGGCGACGTGATCGGCTGGAGTTCGGGAAACATTTGAAAAAGGAGACCCGGCCTGCACAGAAGGGCCCTTGTGGAGGTCTCTGCTGTTTGGACGGAGGGACAGGCTGAGGGGAGCTGGTTCCGGTGGAAAGGGAATTCAAGGGGTGTTGGGATCCTGGGTCATCCGTGCATGCTGAAAGTGGCCCAGGCAACCGCCTTTTTACCCCCCTTCTTTCCTGACAGGGCCGTGTAATTGATTATAAATGTTGGAATTCATTTCAATCAGTCCTGTCATGTCGCCGCAGCTGTTTCGCTGAGAACCGCACAGCAAACAGACGGAGGTGTGGGCGGAGGCTGTCTCTCATCTCTCTCTACCTTGGATGGGTTGGAATTGTCTTTGGATGTGTGTTTGTTTTGCTGAAATGCTCCCAGCCCAGTGAGAGGCCACCCTGGATTCTCCTTTCAGTGGAGGGAGAGAGGGAGAAGCGGGGCCTGGACCTGGACATTCTGTTTCCTCAGGGCTGTTCAGAGAGACACCAGTGTGGCTGTGCTCACAGTATTTCTTATACCAGAGCCAGGGGTGGGGGTGGTGGGTGTTGATTTTCCCAGCTCCCGCAACCCCTTAACCCAGAGAGGACATGCATCCTTCACCCTCACCCACATAGCGGAAAGGATGGTGAGTTTTGTAAGTCTTATGTCTAGACGTGCAGCTCATACGGGACCAGTGTTCTAGGTGGTTTCTCACTCTTTGGGTTGTTCACATAGTGAAGGTTGGGACTGGTAACTAGAAACGAGGGGCTGGAGCCCACCTGGAAGTGCTTCTGTTTCCAAAAAAATTCAAGCTCACTGCCATCCACCCAATTCTGACTCACAGTAACCTATAGGACAGGGGAGAACTGCCCTTGTGGATTTCTAAGACGGTAAATCTTGATGAGAATTGAAAGCTTCATTTTTTCTCCTAAGGAGCACCTAGTGGTTTTGAATTTCTGACCTTGTGAATGCATAACCCACCACATACTAGAGTCAGACACTGAGAACCCAAAGAGACTTAGTTCTTCTTTGACACACACAGGGCTGCCAGGAGCTGGAATCACCTGGACCACACCTGTGTTAGGATGAGGGCAGACACAAGTGAGGTTGAGATGCACTGACCTTGAGGTGAAAGCTAGCATAGGATCTTGCACACAGTAGATGCTCAAGCAATGGTGCTCTCTCCCTCCATTAAAGCTTCAAGCCTCCTTGTTGGTCCTGATCACCAAGTATGTGCAATGAACAGACCAAAGTTCAAGTCTGATTTTGGGCACTTTTCTTTTCATTAAGGAAGATGTAGATGTCTTTCGTCACTTTTGATTCAATTCACCAATTCATATTGTTTCTACCTGGACAAAACATGCACCAATTCACCTGGTTCTAGAAGGACAATTCAGTGAGCTCAATGCAATTCTTGGAACTGCGCAACCATCCGTACCCTCCTTTTCTGAGTTCCCTTCCTAGGGAATATACACACACTGTCTCCCCTCCCCCTCAAGCTTCCTATATAAACTTTGCAGCTGCTGTTGTTACTTTTATCCCATAGAAAGCTCAATGCTCAAGGCAAACATTCTGTACTAATTAAGCCAAACTATGGTTGGTGTTAAGAAGATATCAGGAGATGATTTTTGGTTTAAGGTTTAAAGATGATCTCAGGGAAATAGCTACAGGTGCACGGATCTTGACAATCTGGAGTCCATGAGAATTTGTCATTCTGTTCTGCATTTCCCTCCTCTTGATCAAGACTGTGTTGCAGAACATGATTAAAATGTTCTGTGCAGTAGCTGAGCACTATCCAGTTCTTCTGATCTCATAGAGAAGAAAGCAATTAGTCAC
Organism: Nesogale talazaci; assembly: GCA_004026705.1. Lineage (NCBI taxonomy): Eukaryota > Metazoa > Chordata > Mammalia > Afrosoricida > Tenrecidae > Nesogale > Nesogale talazaci. The sequence goes on from PVJH01000738.1 coordinate 242,200, forward strand.
ATTCCATATTGTCCTCCTAATTCTTCCTCAGTTGCTCCAGGAAAATAGAGACCTTAGTGTTGTGCATAAGATGGCCAATTGTAAGCGTTTAAGTTCCCAGGCACTGTTGAATGAACAAGAAGATAGAACAGAAGCACTTAACATAATTATGCGACAACTGGATGTCTCAGGAAACCATGACCCTAAACTTCCAAACCAAAGAACCAAAATTGCATGAGGCTTTTGTTTTGTTTTTGTATGTAAACAGTCCCAGTAGCAACTTTTCTGTCTTTCTTTTAAGTATAGCTATGACACAAATTTTACCAGTACAATTTTTATAGGTCTCCAACTTACAGCTATTACAATAATCGACTGTGTAATTCTACCTGCCATCAATGCAATTTTCCCCCCTCACCATTAATTCTTCCATCTCTGGTAACTGCTAGTAAAGTATTATTGCTGTATGTTTGGTGCTTCTTTCTTTCTTTTTAAAAGAGAAATAGAATATTTATTTATCTAAAATCATTTTATTGGGGGCTCATACAACTCTTATCACAATCCATCCATACATCCATTGTCTCAAGCACATTTGTACATGTTTCCATCATCATTTTCACAGCATTTTCTTTCTACTTTAACCCTTGGTCTCTGTTTCTCATTTTCCCTCTTCTGTCCTCACATCTTTCCTCCCTTCATAATTTATAAATTTTTTTTTTCATTTCTGATATCTCCCTTTACCCTCCTGTTGTCCATCCCCCTGGGAGGGGTGTTAGGTAGATAATTGTGATCAGTTCCCTCTTTCATCCCTCACTTTCCCCTTCCCTTCCTGGGATGGCTACTCTCAATATTGGTCCTGAGGAGTTTGTCTATTTTGTATTCCCTGTATTTCTAGGTCTTATCTGTACCCATGTACATGGGTCATGATAATGGGGGAGGGGAAGCATTAAAGCACTGAAGAATCAGAGGAAAGTTGTATGTTTCATTGGTGCTACACCTTGACTGACTCATCTTCTCCCCATGACCTTTCTATAAGGGGATGTCCAATTGCCTACAGATTGGCTTTGGGCCTCCACTCCACCCCCACTCACCATTCACATTGTGATTTTTGTTCTGGGTCTTTGATGTCTGATACTCATCCCATCGACTCTTCATGATCACGCAGGCTGGTATGATTCTTCCAGGTGGGCTTTGTTGTTTCTCAAGTAGAGGCTGCTTGTTTATCTCCAAGCCTTTAAAACCCCAGACACTATATCTTTTGATAGCCAGGCACCATCAGCTTTCTTCACCACCTTTGCATATGCACCCTCTTTGTCTTCAGCGATAGTGTTGGGAAGATGAGCATCTCAGAGTGCCAGATTATTAGAACAAAATGTTCTTGTGTTGAGGAAGTACTTGAGTAGAGGCCCAATGTCCATCTGTTTCCTTCATACTAAATCTATAAATATGTGTACATAGATCTATTTCCCCATCATCATATAAGATATATTTACATATGTACATGCTTATATTTAGGTCTCTATAAATGTCCTTTGCCTACTGATTCTTCCTTTCCTGCCTTCCACCATCTATTTCCTTTTCCTTTCCTCTTGTCCCACTATCAGTTAGAGGGCTTGCTTTACCTGACTTTAGTACCTACTATACAGTCACAGTGGTCAAAACAGTGTGGTATTGATAGTTTCAGTGCAGCATACTCACCGTGACTTTGATTTGCACTACACTGATGCTGCTGAGTATCTTTCTATGTGTCTGGTGGTCACATGCTTGTCCTCTCTGGAGAAGTGGCTATGCCAGTCATTGACCCATTTAATGATCAGATGATTTGTCTTTTGGTTGTTAAGTTGTTGAACTTTCATATGCATTTTGGATGTATTTTATAATCTTATTGTCATGGATAGTTTTCAGAGATGGTCTCCCAGGTCACGTTTTGTCCATTCACTTTTTTGGTCATCTTTGGATGAACACGTTTTAAAATTTGTATGCAGTCCTACTTGACTATTTCTACTTTTTGTTATTAAATGAGATAACCCACCATTAAGAGCTGGGTCTTCTGATGATTGGTTTTGAAGTAGATCAAGATGTTCCTTTCCTCAAAATAGTGGAACTGTCAGTGCCCACTTCCCAGATGAAATCCCAAACCCACCCCCACCCACTGCCATTGAGCCAATTCCAGCTCCCAGCCACCCGATAAAGGCTTTTCAAGGCTGTAAAATGGTAACGCAGAGCCTTGCCTTCCAAGGATTGGCTGGTGGGCTTGAACTCAGGATCTTATAGTTTGTGGCTCAGCCCTCACCCAACCTCACCATCATGAGTTCGTGCACGGGCAGGTGTTTTGGAGTGATGAGAAACCTCGCACACATGTTATTGTATGCTATCAGATCGGCTTTGACTCATAGCCATATTACTGCTGTTGCCGGGTGCTATTGAGTTGATCTAAACTCATGGCCACATTGTAGGACAGAGCAGAATTGCCGCTGTCATCTTGGAAGGAGACTGCCGCATCTTTCTCCAAAGAGTAGCTGATGGGTTTCATCCCCTGACCTTTCAGTCAGTAGCCGCATAATTTTACCAGGCCTCGTATGGTGACCCTGTTGTTGTTAGGCTAAATCAAGTCAGTTAGGACTCATAGGGACCCTATGCACAGTGGAAGGCCACACTATTAGTTATGGTGCCATCCTCACAATGGTTTCTATGTCTGAGTTCGTGTTGCCGTCACGGTGTCAATTCATCTTGCCCTCTGGCACTGTCTCTGACAATGTTCTGATTCCATTCTTTAGTCCATCAGTATCAGACCATGGTTTGAAGGCACACATAAGGTGCCCAGTGGCTGCTTCCTTCGAAGTGCAGAGCTGAGTCTCTCTTCTTTGTCTGTTCTTAGTTTGGAGGCATCACTGAACCCTCTTCACTTTAAGTGGCTAGCATTTGAAATACCAGTGATATAGCTTCCAGCAGCCTACAGACCACCACAGTACAACATACTGACAGACAAGTGGTGGATAGTGACCCTAGAAGGGGGCATCTGCTGCTTGTTTCCTTCTGCCATACCTGCAGGACACTTCCCGAGGCTGCCACCCTCCCTTTGACCTTCTTTGCATTCTTGGTCTGGTTCTGTGATTTGGCTATTTGGTGAAGGTCACTATGGGGGACCTCTCAGGTATTGGCTCTTCCAGGCTCTACATTTCAGCACTGGGCAGCTCAAGGATGCCCTAATGTCAAGGTCACTCGAATGTCTTCTTTTCCAGTGAGCCCCCAACTGGTCAGTTTTTCTGCACACTCAGACCTTATCTCTCTAACCTGTCTCACTGTCTTGCTTGCCTCAGGTCCTTTGAGCACCCTGTTCCTCCTCTGAGATGCTCTTCTCCAGGGCTCTGCATGGGCCTTTCTGGTCAGTAGGTCCCAGCTTAGCAGTCACCTCATGAAAGAGTTCTTTGGGGACTTTGCAGAGTGAACTACTCTCCTTGTCTCAATTGATCACTCTCCTGTGGAGTCCCAACCTATTTCATATTCTTACAGCTGTGTCACATGATCTCCTTCTTTCTCATTGTGGTCCCCCACCCCTGGAATGTGCCGTCTCTGAAAGCAGACACTTCTCTGACCTGTCATCTCCCCGGCTCTCAGATCTCTGTTGGTTCCTGAAACACTTGTGGGGTCCCAACAGATCGGTACTCCCTTAACTACACGTTCCACTCACCCTGATGGCTTCCTTTCTCCAGGAAGCCTCCCCAGAATCACCTTTGTCCTGGTTTCGTTTCCCCAACACCACTGTTTTCCACCGGAGGAGCCAATCAGAGCATAAAAACCAAACCCACCATCGTTGAGTTGATTCTGACGCTGAGCGACCCTGTAGGACAGGGTGGAGCTGTTACCTGAGACTCTGCATCTTTACCGCACTAGGCAGCCTCATCTTTGTCCCACAGCGCAGCTGGTGATTCAGAACCAGTGGCCTTGCAGTTAGCAGTCCAACACAGAACCCACTAAGCCGCCAGGGCTTCTTTTAGTGTCGCCAGTGCCTGCTAGTTGTGTTCCGTTTCCTTTGTAATTCCTTCTTAGCCACCGGCTTGAGTTATGTCTTCCACTCCTTTGACTTTCTATTTGGGAAGATGCTTAGGAAAGCCTTAGATCCCCCCCCTTTTTTGGGGGGGGTGTCTATTGACTGAGAGAAATCACTCAGCTTTGGGGGGGCAAGGAGGAAGCATAAATTTCCCTTATTCAACTCTTGGGGCTTCTGCTTTGCGGGAAGATGCTGAGTGAAGGTATAAGGGTGTTCTTATATCTTCCAGGTCAGAGAACTCTGTCATGGCACTTGGATTGATATAGATTAGAGAACAAGCAACACTGAGAGCAATGAAACACATTCATACAGCAAGTATACATTTCTGTTCCAGGTTATTTTCTTATCAATTCAATGCTCACTATATGTCACCAAGTTGGGGCTTTCTCTTCCACATTCATGCATGAGATAACTGAGGTTCAGAGAGGCTGAGCAACTGGCTTAAAGTACACAGTCAGTAAGAGGCTTAGCTAAGATTTGAAAACTGTAGGGTTTAAAAAAAATGTATTTGTTGTTCTCTCTCATAACAGGTAGGGTTTTTTCTTCTTCTTTTTTTTTTTTTAAAAAACCTTAACCCTAATCCTAACCCTAACCAACAAGTAGGGTTTTATAGTAAAGTATCTACCATTCCCAGAGGGCACCCTTATATCGCAGGTTTTTCAATAATAGTAATAATAATAAAAGACAGTTACCATGACCCAAAGTCAAAAAACCTCACTACTATTAGTTGATTTGCACTCACAGCAATCCCACAGGACAGAGTAGAATTGGCTGTGTGGATTTTTGTGATTGTAACTCTTTATGGGAGTAGAAAGTCTTATCTTTCTTCTATGAGGTGACTGGTGGATTTGAACCGTTGACCTTGTATTTAGCAGCCAAAGTGTCACCACTGTGCCATGAAGACTCCTGAGTAGCCAGGAAGTCAACTCCCAAGGGGCTACAGAGTTGGTCTTTCTTTCAGGGCACTGTGGTGGACTCAGACCCCCAACCTTTTGTTGGGAGTGTGCTACCCACAGACACCACCCAGAGACTCTCTGCCTTTGATACACCACCTAGCCTTTCTTCACAGCTCATAGGCAATTTCTTTTTTTTTTTTATTTTACTTTTCTGAGGTGGGTGGGGGGTTGAAATCCAGTTGGGGGTCCTTCAAGAACTCAGAGAATGCTGTGCCAAACAGGCCAGGCTGGGCTGTAGGTGGATTAACATTCAGATGCAGAGGGCCCGGGAGCAGGGCTCAGTCAGGCTCATGGATGTTTGGGTGGAGGGAAAGAGAGCTTTCTGCCTCCCTCTCTGGAGGCTGATGAAAAATGCATGGCTGGTGTGACTGTGACTGCTTGCGGCGACACCATCTTCGTGCAATTAAACCTTTAAGAAATCTCCCTTCTCTCTCTGCTCCCTGGCTTCCTGCAGGAAATAGCAGCCCGCAAGCCGAGTGGCCTAGAGGGGAAATTCAGAGCAAACAAACCCTCTTCTTGCACTGCAGAGCCTAGTGCCCACCCCTGAAGCCAGGTGACTGCACTCCAGAGACATTGGAGGTGCTGGGACCAAGCAGATCTGCTCTGAGGGCTGCCATCTATGAAGCAGAGTTCTCTGTGTTCATGAGGGCCTGGGTGGCACAAACAGCCAAGTTCTCAGCTGCTCACTGAAAGGCTGGGACTCCTAAGAAAGACCAGGCAGTGGACTTCTGAGCATCTGGCACAAGAGCCCTGTGGAGCAGGAGACGGTGAGAGATGAGGGTTAAGTGAGGAGACAGAATGCACGGATTTACCAAGAATGCTCATTGCTGTGGTGTGACCTGCAGTCAGTTCCAACTAAGGGAGACGATATGGACTCCTGACATCAGCTTCCCTTTGCCCCCTCCCACCTTCCCCACCATAGTTGCCAGGAACCCTTATTCTAATTGTTATCTCCATGGGCTCCTCAATCCTGGGGTTCATATACCAGAAAACAGAAGAACACGATAACAAAGGTTTAGGATAACTGCCCACCATGACAAACTACATCAAACTACATCAAAGATAAGCCATACTATGAAGAGAAGCCACGGCTCTGAGTATAGCAGCCCAATCTGCTTAGCCCACAGTACCCCAGGGTGCCAGTGGCACTGCTCGTCCACCGCCAGCTTTGATAGGTGCGTTTTGCTGCCCTGCACTGGATTCGCAGAGCCTGGATCTGTCCAGCTCTCCAAGTCTGCACCCACCTTTTAGCCCTTGGTTTAGTACAAATGGGTTAGTACAAAGCATGTATACTGCCCACTCCAGTACACACGGGGAGTCTAGGGGAGCTCTCACAAAACTCAGTCAAGTTCTGCTTTCAGTTTGAAAATTTCAGTCATGGAAGGTACTCCCTCCCTCCTCCTTTATTCCTTTTCTTGTCACCCCCTGTCTTCCCACAGACTTGGAAGCCTCTTGTGACTGGTGATCAGGAGGCAAAGGGATGGATGCCAGGTCACTGGAGCTCCTGGCATTTAAGGAAGAAGAAGCGAGAGCCAAGCATTCAGACCTCTAAGCAGAGAGGGTGGGGGACCTTGCACTTGGTGCCTGTCGTCACTGACCTGAGACTCTCAAGCCTATCTCCGTAGGCCTACTGGTGTGTCCCCCGCATCACCCAGGCATCCACAGGAGCTGACTCAGAAACACGGGCCCTGCCAGCAGGAGATTAGGGACGGCACCGCCTGGCATATTCATTCACCTTTCACAAGCTTGGCTGCTTCCGATGCTTAGAAAGTAATTCTGGCCTTTATCTAAAGGCAGAAGGGCTTCTCTCCCCTCAGCTCCTGTTCTGTTTTGTTGGTCTCTGCTCTCTCCTTTCCCACCAAAGAAAACCCTCCCTGCCGCGCTTGTAATCAGAGTTGCACAGGCATCTCGCAGAGCTGGCTCCCCAGGCCTCTCTGCAGAAGTTCCACGCAGGCAGGAATAAAACCCCTGGAAGGGATGGATGATGGCAGCTCAGACACCAGCTGGCTCCTGGGTCATCCCTGACAGAGCTCCTCTGCCCTCCACCCGCCCCCTGGAAAGAAGTCTGGCTTAGTTGCCAGTTTAGAAAGTTAGGCTTTTTCAAAGAGATGCCCCAGGCAAAACATCCTCCTTTTGCCCAGTTCTCAGAAAACGAAGGGCTCTTCTGCAGAAAGTTTTGACAGCGAGTGCAGGGCTGGCAGCCCAGGGAGTTTGCCAGGAGCCAGACTGGCACGCAGTTGCAGAACGGGTCAAGCATGCAGAGCAGAGGGAGTTGGTTTCCAGTGAGGCTTTCTGGGGTCACGGTGGGCGTGCAGGAAGAATGCACTGGGCGGGGACAGTTTTTGATCTAGTTGCCGTCCAGTCAATCTGCTCCAGAGGGTTTGCAAGGCTACAGTCTTTCAGGAAGTGGATCACCAGGCCTTTCTTCTGTGGTACCAGTGGGTGGGTTTGAACCTGTGACCTTCAGGTTGCTGTTTTCTGCTGTCAATCTGATTCTGATTCATGGCCACCCTGTGTGTGCAGCACAGAGCTCCCCACAGTGCTTTCAGGAATGTGACTTTATAGAAGTAGATCACCCAGTCTCTTATTCAAGGTGCACTGGATGGGTTTGAACTGCCAGTCTTTGGGGTGATGGTATAGTGCTTAACCATTCATACCACCCAGGGACTCTGAATCTTCCCTTGAAGTCAATGTATGGGTTCTGGGGGTTAGTTGATAGGTTTCTGAAATACTTGCATGGCACTTCCCATCTCTGTAAGAGGAGCAATGATGATGGCTATCATTTAAAACATGTCTAAACGTGTCACGTGCACATGTGAGAACTCCTGAAGTCCTCAGTGTGATGACAACACATACCTCGTTTAATGCCCAGAGAGGGCAGTCTGAACAAGACTGGGAGTCACACATCAGTCTTTTCATTTCTTGCTGCATCATGCCTGCTGCCACCCCCTTCTGAGGACTCTGGCTTTCCAGGATGAAGATGGAGATGCTACTGGACGGCAAAAATTGTGCCCATCCATATTGTCTTAGGGGTGCTTGCCAGAGCAATAAGATAGGAAAAGAAAAGGAAAGACATCCCCATTGAAAAAGGAAAAGCAAAACGATCTCTCTTAACATGTGGCATGGTTTAGAAAATCCTAGTGTCCACAAGAAATTCTCTAGTGAAGTTTTTAGCAAAGTTAAGAGTACATGGTCAGCAAAAGAAATTCATTTGAGTTACTATTCATCAAGGGAGAGAACACTGAAAGGAAGATTAGGCAAATAGTCCCATTTATCATAACATCTCAGAGAATAAAATATCTCAAAGTAAATCCAATCAGGAATGTGGAGGACTTATAAAACTATAAAACAGAACCAAAAGAGATGCAGAAAGACTTAAGTGGAAAGGTATTTCATGTTCACACATCAGAAGGTTTAAAATATTTTCGAGATGTCAATCATGCCTGTGTCAGTCTGGGTAGACTAGAGGAACAAATTTCATAGACACACATATAGATATAAGGAAAAGGTTTATATAAGAAATAGGACATTAAGAAAGTATACCAATCCAGTCCACTACAAAGTCATAAGTCTGATATTAACCCATATGCCCGATATCAGTCTATAATGTCTCTTTCTGAGTCATGAAGTCACAGGTAGTGGATGTAGAGTTCTGGTGCTGGCAGGGGTCTCCCCATGACTCCTCACTTCCAGGACTCAAGGTTCATCAACAGCATCCAGTGGTGGCAGAAGCAACTCATCACTGGCAGGGGTCCCCATGAGGCCTCTCCAGCTTCAGAAGTCTGGCTCCATCAGGGCAAAGCCATGTAGCTTCTCCGGCTCCTCAGATGCTGCCATCTTGTCTTGTCTGTGATTATTCATCTCTGAGGCTAACTCCCAACAACCAGGGAGATAGTTTCTCATCTCCACGAGGGAAATATCACAAGATTTCCCAGACATATCAGGAGAAAGTCAAACCCACACAGAGGCCTTATTGGCTCCTCAATGGCTAGCCCTAGATTAGCAGGCTAGACTCCACCCCTACATTTCAATCATAAAATTAACATAAGCACATGACTGCCACGATGCCCAATGCTATCTGTAGAATAATGAAATAAATCCTGATCAAAATTCCAACAACCTCCTTTACCGAAATGAGGAACCAATCCTCAACTTTGCATGAAATGGTGAAAGGCCCTGAATAGCTACAATACTATTGAAAGAGATGAGCAAAGTAGAAGGAATTGTACCTCCTGATTTTAAGTCATATTATATGGCAACTGCCAATGAGTCTATAGGGCAGAGCAAAATCGATCCTTCAGGTGTCCCAAACTGTACATCATTACAGGAGCAGACAGTCACATCTTTTTCCCAAGTTGAGGCTTTTGGGTTTGCCAACTTTGCCAACTTTGAAGTTAATAGCCCAATACAACCATCAGGGCTCCTTGAAATACAGCTACAGGAATTAAAACAGAATATTACTGGTGCAACAATAGACACATTGGCCAACGGAATAGGATTGGGATCCCAGAAATAAACCCACAGATTTATGGTCAACTGATTTTTGAGAAGGGGGCAAAATCCTTTCAATGGGGAAAGAAGAATTCCATATAAATGATACTGGGGAAATTGGACTCACACGCAGGAGAATGAAATGGGGTCCAGCCTTCACAACCTAAAGAAGAGCAAATTAAAAATTAATCAAGGTCCTAGATGTGCAAAAGAAACCTGCAAAATCCCTAGAAGAAAATACAGGGACAACGGGCTTAGTGTTTCATGATGGATTATCTAATAGAATAACAAAAGCTCAAACAGCAAAGGACAAGATCAATAAATTGGGCCTCATAAAAATGAGTAACTTTTCTTCGTCGCAAGACTTTGCCCCCAAAGTGAAAAAGACAAACTACTGACTAGGCGACTATCCGCAGAAACCACTTATCTGGTAGGAAACAAAGTGCCCAGTCATAAAATGGGCAGAGGACTTGCCTGGTCATTTCAACAAGGTGGATATTCAAATGGCCTCCTTTTTGATCCTCCTCAAAAGGATCAGCCACATCAGCCAACCGAGAAGGCAAATCGAAAGTGCGAGGTGCAACCATTCTACTCCTCCCAGAAGATGGAAACATAACCAAACGACGGGGAGGTGGATTGACACGTGGAGGAAAGCCCTCTGCAAGATGCAGGGACACATGGCTTGCATCGATGAGCTCAACTGTGAGGTCATTTGAGAACAAGGGTGAGGATGGCGCAGGCCCCGGTGGCAGTTAGCTCTGTTGTACACAGAGTCGCTGTGAGTCGGAACCAGTTCTATGACACCTAACAGCATCAACAGCAACAACAAACAATGGGGAGGCTGTGGGGAAATCGAACCCCTTATCCCAAAATGGTGGCGTTACAAAATGGTCCTCCACAGTGTGGCTTTCCTCAAAATGCTAAAAATGGAACTACAACATGACCCATAAATTCCACCTCAAACAACCAGAGAGCAGAGATTCAAGAGAGACTTGTATGCCGTTGTTCATAGTAGCACTTGTCACTGGAACCAAAAGGTGGAGACAGCCCAAATGCCCATCAACCGATGAAGAGGCACATGAGATGTGGCCCATCTATGCAATGGGGTGCTAGTCAGTCAACAGGGAAAAATGAAGTCTTGTTCCATGCTACAGTATGACTGGAGGGAAAAGACCCTACACTACACCGAGTGAATAATGAAACAAGTCAATCATGGAAAGTCAAATACTATATAATCTCTTTTATAAAAACCATGCAAGAAAAGACAAATGTGTCGAGACCATAATTTGTGAGTAGGTGAATAGCCAGAAGGGGGGGATCGCTGGTGATGGTGTAAGACCAGACAGTGTTTTATTCTGTTGTTATGAGTCAGATTGTTATGGGTCAGAACCAACCTGACGGCCCCTAACAACAACAATGGTGATAGGAAAGTTACACTTATGAAGGGTAGGGTTGCACAGCCAATGATTGCGATGGCTGTTAGTTTACCTGTAAAAAGTGGAATTAACCAAACCCTTTGGAAATATCTAGGACATAAATAATAGCCTCCTCACTCCTATTATACAGATGTTCTATCTGATGCTTACAGGAATGGAAGTAAAGCCCAGATCATCTGATTTCAGAGCATGCTTCCTTAACCACTTTTCTATGCTGCTTCCAGGATGTCCTTTCTAACTGACCTCTATATAGCCTTGAACTCTATGCAGTATTTGATTAAACTTGATTTCTCTTCCTCACTTCACTTTCTAAAACCATTTTCTTCATGTGGGTCATCTTTGGTTGTTCTTCCGAGTCTTCTAAGTTCTTCTACTTCCTCACTTAGTATTATCTCATGTTCTAAAGGGACTTTGTCTATAGTCTTCTTCCTTCATTGTCTAGGATCTCCTTCACTCCCATGGATACCTCAATGTGTATCTGATTCCTCAATCTTTAGTCCTAAATGGAACCCTGAGGTTATATTTTTAAGCACTTGCTCAGTGACTTCCCACTGGGGCTCTTGTTAGGTATTGTCAAGTCAGTCCTAACTCACAGTGGCCATGTAGCATCGAGGAGAATGGCCCCATGGGGTTTTCCAGGCTATAGTCTTGATGGGACTGGATTGCCAGGTCACCTCTCCCAAGAAGCGGTGGATGTGTCTGCATCGCCCAGTCTTGTTTTGTTTAGAGTACGGGGGTGGTAGTGCCGGGGGTGGGGCTGTGAGTCAGTTCTGATTCATGGTGACCCCATGTGTGCCAGAGGAGCTTGTGTGCCAGAGGGTTTGGTTGAAAATTCTTTACTTGCATCTAGGTGAAGACTTGTAGCACAGATCATCAGTCTCACCCTCCACAATTTTCAGGCTTGTTGTGTCCACTCATCCATGGCAGTCCCCTCAATGGCCCATCATTCATCCTCCCACTTCCTCCCAGTGTCTCCTCTTTGTAATGAGCCTCTTTGGATAGGTACTCAGATGGATTCTGGTAGTCTGCAATTGGCCATCCTTTAATGGCTGCTTTTTGCTTCAGGTGAGGCTCCCCTTCCCACTGACTATTCAGTGCAGTGAGTGTCCAGATGTAAGGAGTCCTGGTGATGCAGTGGTTATACATTGGGCTGCTAATGGCAAGGCCAGAAGTTTGAACCCACCAGCTGCTCTGGGACGAAAAGACAGTCTCAGAAACTCACAGGGCAGCTTTGTCCTGTCCTCTAGGATCCCAATGATTCAGTATTGACTCAGTGGCAGAGAGTTTGTTTTTGATTGTTTCTATATATGAAAAGATTGTTATTTTAGCATTTAAAAATATACTCAATGTAGGGGCATTCATGATTTTAACCACACGGTACAGACATCACCCCTCTCCATTTCCAAGTGAGTTTTCCTTTAAGGGAAGGGACATGAGGCACATGTTCCCCCTTGCTGTTGTTGCTAGGCGTCATCATGTTAGTTCCGACTCCTGTTGGACCCAGGTGATCCGGATGCACCTGGCTTATGAACTTAATGTGAGAGATGCCGATCTCAGAGGAAAGTGCAGTGTCAGTTCCAGCTCATTGCAGAGAATATCTGAAGCCAGAAACCACTGCAGCCAGGGATCTCTGGGCTGCTCCCCAGCCAGCCTCTGCCTCTGTGCCTGTGATGGCCCTCTTAGTCAAGTCTCTTCCCCTCTCCGAATCCCTTGCGGTTGTCACAAATAGTTGTCAGTAGGTGTCATTTGTGAATTACTGATTTATCCCCAACCATCGATTAACAGAGAGAGAAGACAGAACAAACCGTCCCGTTCCTGCCTGTTTCCATGGCATCCCTCCTCCAAACGGCGCCTTTGGTAAATGATCTCCCCTGTCATCCCACCATCTGTGAAATCTGAAGCAGAATAAGAAAGCGCCGGGGTCTGCAAGTAACAGATGTGGATTCGGTTCTGCAAGTCTGAGAGGTGAGCCCTGCTGAGAGGCAGGTAGGGGCAGGTGAGGATGGGGTGCAGCTTGGTGGTGAACTGACAAAGATCACAGTCTGATGATGCCAACTGTCTTCCTGACTGGCTGCTAACTGAAAGGTTGGGGGTTCCAGAGCCCCCTACCACTGCAACCCAGTGGTGCTTGGGAAGAAAGGCCTGGTGATTTACTTTTGTATCGCCCGTCAACTGTTGAAAAGCTACAGAGCACAGGTGTATCCAGTCACACCCAGGGTCAATGGCATCAATGGCAATTGGTTTGACTTCTAAGTGTTTGAGTACTGCCAATGCTTAAGCGCTATGCTACTATTGAAAGATTGGCAGTTCAGAGCTCAGTGCTAACAGGGGTCTCCACATGGCTTCTCCAGGTCTAGGGTTCTGACTGCAACAGGGTAGGTCCACATGACTTCTCCTCAGAAATGTCTCCCAGGGCGTCAACAAAGGAAAAGAATGTTCCTTGTCTCCAATGAGGAAAATATGGGACTTCCCAGAATCCTCAGTAGAAGGCCATGCCCACACAGAGGTCTCATTGGCTATATCCTGATTGACAGCTTAGACTCCATCCCTACACGCTTACTCCTTAAATTGACAGATGATTATATAACTCCCACATTGTCTAAGACTGAAGAAGAGTTCTCCAGAACACGGGATGCCTTGTTTGTGCTGATTGTCACACGATGGACACGGATGTGAGACCTTGATGATGCGCTCAGGGAGTCAAATCCAAGAGAGAAGGAGACCCATGGATAAAGTGGCCCCAACTAAGTGTGGGGGCAGGATTAGGTCAAACACATAGAGCCAGTGTGAATATTGGACCCCAGCAGTTTCCTGTGCCTGCTCTAAGAAATTACCACCCACGGTGAACTAGCCTTAAGACAGTGCCCAGCAAGTACCTTATCATTTGCATCTTCCATACTCACTGCCATGCATTGATTGCATCTCAGAGACCTTACAGCACCAAGCAGGGTTTCTAAGGCATCACTTCTTTAAGGGAGCAGGCTGCCTCATCTGTTTCCCATGGAGTGCCTGGGTGGGTTTGAACCAATGACCTCTGGACTGGCTAGTAGTGAGTGCTTCACCAGTACAGCAGGGTTCTTCTCTGGAGGTCAGTAAAGGATTATAGTCAAGGTGTCACCGAAACCACTTTTCTTCTTCATTTCCTTTTCCTGAGCTTCCAGAAGCAGCCCTCATTCTTAGCTCTTAACTCACTGCCATCCCCCAGAGTGCACAACCAAACAACTGCAAGTCTCTCTCTGACTCCTTCCCCTGTCATGATGCTAGGACCACTCAGATACTCAAGGACACTCTCCAGCTCACGACCCTTCTCTGAATCTCACTGGCAAAGTCCTTTTGCCATCTCAGGTAAACCCTTCACAGACTCAAGGGATTAGGATGAGGACGGTCTTTGGGAAACCATTATCCTGCTCAGGCAAAGACCGAGAATAGGAAGATGAGCTCTTGGAGACCTTCAGAGACCCAAAGAGTACTTAGACAAAGGAGCATTTGAATACTTCTTCACTTGTTAATATCCCGAAACCAAAGGGCAGTGATGAGAGTGCCACTTTCTTCCCATGACCATTGAGTTGGTTTCAGGCATTTCCCAGACCCTGCAGTACAGGGGAGCCTTGCCTCACAAGGTCTCCATGACTGTGTGTTTTCCAGAAGTAGACTGGCACATCTTTCTTCCAGGGAGCTGTGGGAAAATTATAATTGCTGGCACATTGATTAGCAGATGATCCCATAACCACTTTGCCCCCAGGATTCCTTCAATAATGGATGTTACTCCTTGCCATTGAGTCAATGCCAACTCACAGGGACCCTGTCAGGTAGGGTAGATATGCCTCTGTGGGCTTCTGAGACTGTAAAGCCTCATCTTGCTTCCTGAGAGTTGCTGGTAGTTTCCAACTGCTGACCTTGCAGTTAGCAGTCCAACCCAGTAAACCCTATGCCACCAGGGATCCTCAATGAATAATACCATTTCATATGGGTTATTCCCACTTTCTTGTTTCCATTTCATTTATGTATAAATGCACATCAATTGAACTCCGACTTCATTCTGGGCACTTAGGGGTGCACTTGGGAGCTCAGCATTCAGTGGGGGTGAGGACTACACGGTCGTGGGTCAGCATGCTGGTAAGGAAGAAACTTTACCATAAAACACTCAGTTGAGAATGGAAGGATCAGTGATTGGAACCCACCAGCTGTGTCCGGGAGGAAGATGAAGCAGTCTGCTTCCATAAAGGTGACAGCTGTTTAAACCCATGGGAGCTGTCCTTTAGTGTCCTAGAGGGTCACTATGAATCGGAATGAATTCAGTGGCAATGGCTTTGGGAGGAGCCAGTGGCTAAGAGCTCAGATGTTGACCCATAGGTTGGCAGTTTGAATCCACCAGAGGCTCTGCACGAAGAGGCATCTGCTTGCATGAAGAGGGCAACCTTGGAAGCGTAGGAGAGAGTTCTACTCCTGTCTTACAGGGTGTCTGTGACTGGGAATCAACTGTGTGGCAATGGGTTTGAGTAGACTCCCCATGAAGTCAGGGGTTATTAAGTGGGTCGGTATTTTGCAGAATCTTTCCAGAGAAGATAGCATTTCCACTGAGCCTTGAAAGGTGACAAGAAACTAATTTGGCCATGAAAGACAAAGAAACAGCAAGGAGTACAAGAAACAAGAAAATGTTCTAAAATAGATTGTGGCAATGATTGCACAACTCATCTTAATGTGACTGAACTATTGAGTTGTATGATGTGCGGAGTATGTGCCAATAACACTTTTTAAAAAAAAAAAGAGACAAAAGGATATTTATTTTTCAAGTATCAAAATGCAATCAGATGGTTTTCAGATTAACTTCACCAATAAAATTCATTATCATTGACATAAAACATAAAAAAGGAGGGAAAAAATCCATTCTGCCCATTCCCACACTTCGACAAACTGCCAAGCCTGTCTATCCATTCTTTCCCCAAATCAAACCCATTGCTACCAAGTGGATTATGACACACAGCAACCACTCAAGACAGCAGCGTCAGCATGGTGGATTTCCCAGCCCCATTCTCCCCAACCATGCAAATTCAGAACTCCAGACTGGAAGAGACGGAGAAATGCGGGAAGGTGATATGCTTAGGATCGTAGTAGAAACCCACTGCATCAAGCTGCAGAATAGGTGACGGGAACTTCTCAGCTCCACCAGCAAACTTCATTATCACCTCAGATTCCTTGTCCATGGGCTTCAGCTCTGGTAGCTTCCCCAGCATCTTCAGCTTGCTCTGCACCTGGGAGGTCCTCTTGGCATTGTACAGCCTGTGGGGTTGCTGTGAGTTTGGATTGCTGGAGATTCAGTCTCATGGACTTTGGACATAGCACCAGGAGAAAGACATCATGCTTGTTAAAGGAGAGGGGTGGTGAAAAAGAAGAAGACCCCCAGCGAGATGGACTGATACTGTGGCTAGAGCTTCAGAGCAATGGTGAACGTGAAAATGGAATTGGATGGGCAGTGTTCTGTCTTGTTGTTCTTGGGGTCCCTTTGAGGTGTACTGACTTGGTGGCATCTGACAGCAAGCTTAACAAGCTACCCCCAAAGTGCATTGTATTCCCCGCTTCACAGGTGAAGACGATTTATGAGCGTGATGATAGTACTGAGGTCGAGAGTGGCAGGAAGGCAGAAGTAGAGTTCTCATCTGTCCAGTGGAAAGGCAGTGAAGAATCGTAATGGTTTCAGATCATGAGTTCTGGAAACAGACCACCTGCGTCCAAATCTTGACTCTTCACAGTTGTCCTGTCTGGGGCATTTCACTTAGGCTCTCTGCGGCTCTTTCCTCCCTTGTGAAAGAAAGATGGTATTTCTGGGGCGGGCTTCAAAAAGCTCATGGAATGAAATGATGGAGCTTTCCCAGGAATTCTTTGAAGCTAGCTCCTCATCCCTTAGGTTTATCATTGGGTCATCAATGAAGTGTCCATGAGTTGGAGTCTACTATTATTTTGCACAATGTAGGTGGACAGTGGATTTGGAATTATGAGTGCTGTATTCAGCATTCAAGAATCAATAAGTCCTCAAACTACCTTGTCACCCTCTCCTGACTAGAAGAAAAGAAAAGAAAGAAAAGATAATGAATCATCATTGAGTCAGTTCTGATTCATGGTGATGGCCTGTGTGTCAAGTCCAACTCTTCCTTGGGCTTTACTTAGCCATAGTCTCTAAAGACACAGATTGGCAGAGCTTTTGTTTGTCAGGTTGCTCAGTGGGTTTGAACCACCCACCTTAGTTTAGAAGACTAATGACGTAAACAGAGACTTTAAAGCCATCCTCCAAACCACACCCACAGGCATTGCGTCTATCCCAACTCATAGTGTCTAGGTTTCCAAGACTAAATTAAATCTTCACAGCAATTGAAAACACCATCTTTCTCCTACAGAGCAGCCAGCAGGTTCAAACTGTGGACCTTGCAGTTCAGAACTCAATGTTTGGCCTCTGTTGTTGTCTTAGATGCTCTCCAATCTCTTTGAACCCTTAGGGACCAAATGCAAAGCACATTGAGGCACTGTCTGGTCCTACCCACGGTTATGGTTGAGTCCATTGCTGCAGCCACCTTGTCAACCCATCTCTTTGAAGGTCTTCCTCTTTGTCTCTGCCCCTTTACTTTACTAAGCATGATGCTCTTCTCCAGGGACTGGTCTCTACTGATACCAGGTCCAAAACACATGAGATGAAGTGTCATCAGCCTGGCTTCTAAGGAGCAGTCTTATCGGATGGCTGCCAAGAGAGATTTGTTTGTCTTTCTGTCAGTCCATTGAACTGTCCAATATTCCTCACCAGCACTATCATTCAAGTGTATCAATTTTTTGGTCTAGCTTACCCAACATCCTCATCTTCATGGTGTTGAGTTCTCACTCTCTGCATTTTGCAGGTGTGAAAATCGTCTTTAAGATGTCAAATGTTTCGTCTAAAGTCATAGACGGAATTCATACCACTCAGTATATAGCTGGAACTTGAACCGACTTAGGAGAAACACAGGGGAAGGTACTAAGGGTGGTGTCGAGGGTGCTGTGGGGGGAGTGGGATCCTGGAGGAACTGCAATTCTCTTGCTACTTTCCAGCACAAACCATACAGTGCTCCAGGCACACTCACTCCGCCTTTCCTGGTGAGGTTGCGGACAGTTAAAATCCAACCTTTCCTGCCCTTGGAAAGCCAGCTAAGGTTCTTGCCCAGGGCACTCATCCTCTGCCTTAAGGAAAAAAAACAAACACCTGAAACAGAGTTAGACTCCTTCTCTGAGCCCCAGATGGCTTGGAGACAAAAAATAATAATAAAAAAGGGAAACTTATAAAAATGACAAGCAGCGCTTGGAATTTGGCCACACGGCAGGGTAGAGAAAAAATGTCTTTTCTTCTCTTGGCAAAGAGAGACAGGAACGCTTGTGGGCCATGCAGGCTAGGGCCTGGGAAAGGTGACCTACCAGCCCTTCATTCCCACTGCTGTTTGGCTCAAGAGGGAGTCCGCTGAATTCTGGAGAAGTGTGTGTGTGTGTGTGTGTGTGTGTGTGTATGTGTGTGTGATTATTCCCCCTGTTCTATCATGATAGCAGTAGGAAGACTTGCAAAAGTTGGATTCTTCAAGGTCAGACAACTGTATCCCTGAGCCAACAGTGAGTTTACTGGGGAAAAGGTCTTTAAAAGAATATATGTCGCTGGCATCATGGGCCAGTTTTGTCCTCAGATCTCAGTTCTCTTTCCCCATTAAGAGTTTGATGCAACTCTGGCTTGTGGGCTTCCAGGGTGCTTTAGTGAACCCATCCCCATGGCTTGATGGCACTGGGATATATTCCAACCTCACCTGTACAGCAGTAAATGATGACCAAGAATGGACACGCCCTACCCACAGTCACACTAAATAGCCCAATGGGAAACCAAGATGGAATTCTGCTGTAGGAAGACGCTATGGATATTAAGCAATTAATGTTGTTTCTGTCTGAGACTGATAGGATTGGAAGATACGGATTTGGGTGTAGAGGCAGGGATCCAGCTTGTCCTTAACACAGATCAGCAGAGATGAGACTCAGATGGAAAGAGTGTGCCTTGGGGGCCTTGAGCCCTCACTTCAAACCCGGAGGCCCATGCTCCTGAAGCAATTTCTTCTCAGTCTATAGCTTCATTGATATCATCCCAGGCTTTGCAAGTAAATGATTTCCTTCATTCGGCTGATTCTAATTTGAGATGGATCTTAGCCATTTGCAACCAAAATACCACTGGCTCATAAGGTTGGACATTATTAAGTCAGTTGTTCTGGAGTTTTATTCTAACTTGTGACCCCCATTGTCTCAGACACTCATGCCCCCCAATAGCCATTATACAGACAGTACCATAATAGGAGAGAGAGGAGAGAGAGAGAGAGAGAGAGAGAGAGAGAGAGAGAGAGAAGAGAAGAGAAGAGAAGAGAAGAGAAGAGAAGAGAAGAGAAGAGAAGAGGAGAGGAGAGGAGAGGAGAGAGAGAGAAAGAGAGGGGGAGAGAGAGAAGAGAGACTCCTAGCAGCCAGCCGAGCAGGCTTTGTTTCAGGGGCGTAAGGGAACTTGCTATGCTCTGTGCCATTAGTAGCAAATGGCTGTCTCATACAGAGCTGCAGACCTCATTAAGAATCTGCCTCAGCCCCTGAAGCTCCATCTCATCTCTCCTTACACACTGCCTTCTTCAACAAGCCCACCCTAACCACTGGCTGGTTCCACCCAACCCCCTAGGACCCTGGATCTCAAAGACAACCACTCAGAAAGACCCTCAAATGCCTTGCCCTTATCCTGAGGCTCACAGGATGACCTCTCGTCCCAGGTTCTGAAGAGTCCTTCAAGTGAACCATGGTTCATTTATCTTCAACCTCCCAGTTGCAAGAACTCTATAATCCTTTCTAGAGCCCTCCACCGCCCCAAGGAAGAGCTCGACTCCTCTTGATGAGGAATTCTTCACCTTCAGAGTATTCCTTCCAGCTCTGGAGATTCCTAGTTATTAGGCAATTCTTCACAATCACCCCAAATCAGTTTCTTGCGGGTGGTGGTGAAACAGATCTCTGGCTGAGAGATATAACCTCTCAGCTCAGCATCTCTCTGCCATCTGCTTTATCTCTCATGGCTTTAGCTCTCTCCTCTGGTTTCATACTGCATAGATTTAGTGGCCTCTCTAATTTCTTATTACACCATAAGCTCCTTAAGAATGGGGACATGTTTTATTAATGTCAGGTTGGGAAAAAACAACCAAACAAGCATGGACCATGTGCTCACAGGTAGGCATTTAGACTCTCTTCTGTGGCCTAGGCAAGGGACTCAGTTTCTTTGATGACAATAGTCTCTACAACATGACATGGGCATGTCTGAGAGAGTCAAACTCGTCAACAGGAGAAGGAAAAAATACTGCAGATTGAATACTGTCTTGGTTAGTTAGTGCTAAAGACATGCCAAAAGGACATGGCTTTAGCAAACAGAAATTTATTCTTTCACAATTTAGGAATGTAGACGTCGGGTCCAGGGCTCCAGTTCTAGGGACAGGTTCTTTCTCCCTCCACTCTGGGGGAAGGGCCCTGGCTCCTTTTTGCTCCGTGGTGACCTTCCTGTGGCTAGTGTCTATCTTCCTCCTCTCTGCCCCATTTTGTGCAGGTTTAATGGCCTCTATATGATCTCAAAAGATACTGATTTAAGACATGCCTACCCTGATCTGGCCTCATCGACATAGCAGCTCACTAACTTACTCATTCATCGCCACCAAGTCAATTCAGACTTAGACCCACTCTAGAGGACATAGTAGAACTGCTTTGCTGAAGCAATGGTGAAGCACCCAACTGAAAGGGCAGAGATTTGAGCTCATCATTTGGTCCGTGGAGGAAAGATGTAGCAATCTGTTCCCCTCAAGGCTAGAGCCTTTGAAACCCAGTGGACCAGGTCTAGTCTGTCCTATAGAGTCACTATGGAGTCAGAACTGACTTGATGGCAAGGGTGAGCATGCTGTTGTTATTTCAGTTCGATCATAGAGTTTGCAACACATGTTCTTATTCGCTGCCCCTCCAATGTACCAAATGTGATTTGTCTTTAGTTTTTTAAATTCAATGTCCAACTTTCACATACACACGAGATGATTGGAAATACCATAGGGGCGGGTACACCTTAGTCCTCAAAATAACATCCTTGATTTTTTAACATACATAGGGTCCACATATAAAATGCACACATACACAACACATATGTACATGTCATGTGCACAGCTGTCCAGGAAGCTCACTCAAAGGGTTTGCGTGATTGTTAGCTGCACAGAACATGGTGGTGTTGACTTTCTTGAGTGTCTTCTTCCTCTTGCCTGAGGACTCACTATTATTGGCCACCATGTGTCAGCTGTTTCAGTGCTCACCTCTCCTGTCTGCCTATCCAGACTTCCCTGCTCCATTTGTTCAACAGTCAGGCCTGCAGATTCTAGCAAACACCATGCGTTGCATGGACTCCCAGACCTGCATCCACAGAGCACATGTAGCCCCACTCTTAGGACAGAGTTGGGGAAGCAGGTAGGTGGTCACTGGAAACCAAGGTGAGAGGACAGAGGTGGGGCCTCACCTGCACCGGTAAGCCTAGGGAGGGTCTCTCTGAGGACAAAGTTCTACAAAGGCAGAACTGGACATTTGTGAATGGGCTTTCTCAGACTAAAGGAAGGACTGAGGAGAGCCAAGGCCAGAGGGGATGAGTTTGCAGTAGGGAGTTCAGAGTGGTGCCAATGGGCAACACCATTGACTACTAATCCAAGGGTGGGAGGTTTGAGTCCACTCCAAGATCTCTTAGGAGAAAGGTCTGCTAATCCTCTTCTAAGACACCAGCCATTGAAAACCCGGCTAGGTCAGTCCAACAGGCATAGTCAGAGCAGACCTCAAGGCAGTGGTGTTGGTGCTTTGACACCCTAGCGTAGAGGTAAGGGACCATGAGGTAGTGATGTGTGGGTGCTGCCGCAGGGGCATTGAGGGCCATAGGGGATTATACAACCCACCCAAGCCCACCCCTCCACCCCACCCCAGGCTTAATTGGCACTTATTTTCTGTGACCATTGGTAGAAAAGAGCTGATACTTCCTCACCAGCACTGATGTGCATCGAAGTGGACAGGTCAGTTTCTAGGGCCTAATTGGGGGTAGTTAACAGGAAGGGGAGGCACTGCAATCCCACTTGGAGTCCTCTTGGCTTCTGAGTCTCCTGGCAATAGCGCTAGTGGACACCTCTGGTCCTCCCAGCATCTCAGGCAGCAGCAGAGATTCACTGGCCACAGAATGGTCTGGGCCAAGATGCTCAGAGCAAGGTGGCTACAGTTCCAGGGCTTCTGGGCCAGCCAGGGAGCTGAGCTCTTATGGATGTCCAATCAGACAGCAGCCCCGCACCACCGACAGCCCCTCTCTCTGGAATTACAGGTAATAAGGTAGGGCTGATGTTAATGGTTTATGACACGAATTCATTTTGAGAACTATATGCTTCAGCCATCGCTTTTATTTTTCAATTTGGATCTGTTGGGTATTAATAGCTTTGGGGCTGTGTTTTCCATTTTAATCTTGCGTTTTCTCATTTCCAAGTAGATTCCTTCTTTCAATTTACACAAACATTAAACCTCCATTTCCTGCAGCCCCACTCTCCTTTCTCTGCTTCCCGCTCATCCTCCCAGTTGACCTTGGGAGAAAACTTCTCATCCTGGTGAGAAGTTGTCTCCTACCAGGCCTGCCTTCATGCTCCCACCCTAATCATGTGCTCCAGCAGCACATGCACATCTCATCCACAATGCGGCTCAAGGGAGAGAGACTTTAAGCCAGCAGAAGCCCAGAGCCCACACATCTGTGGCGTCTGGCAGAATAAGCTGCCCCATGGTTTTATGTCAGGTTTTTGGCCATGAGGTCAGCAGTTTGAAACCACCAGCTGCTCCCACGTGTGATTCCCATAAAGATGTACTGCCTCAGAAACCCACAGACAGGGAGAGCCCCATCCTTTCCTGTAGGGGTGTTGTGAATCAGAATGAGCTCAATGGGAGGAAGTTTTTTTTTTTTTTTAATGATTTCAGCAGGGAGCCCTGGTGGCATCCGTGGGCTGCGTGTTGGGCTGTGGACCACAAGGCTGGGAGTTCCAATCCACCAGTTTCTCTCTGGGAGAAAGAAGAGACTATCTGCTCCTAGAAACTTGTCCAGTATTGAAAACTCACAGCCGGTGTGCTCCATCCTTCCAGGTCACTGTGAGTCAGAATTGACTCGATGCGGTGGGTTTGAGCTGAGTCTCAACTTCACCCGGGATCCATGTGCTGCCACTCTTCCCTCTCTGCTCTCCTCTGCCCTCTGTCACAGTGGGGCCCAGTGTCTTCCACAAGGGAGGCCCTGGTCAGTGTACCCCGCAGGCAGCCACTGGACACCATCCAGCTGGTGGGTGGCTCTGAGGTCGAGAAGGTTTTGGGAGCTTCCGTATGATGCTAGACTTGAAAGAAAGGCCTGGAGCTCTGCTCCTCAAAGAGCATCAGCCCATGAAATCCTTGCAGATTGCAACGGTTTGATGCTCTGTCCATCGTGTGAATGACTCAGGACCCGGCTGTGTTGTTTAGTTGTGCGAGGGGTCTCCAAGACCCCCTAAAAGTTTTGGAGGAGGAAATGCCCCGAAGAGGGGGAAGTTGAGAGAAGCCTGCAGCCAGGGAGGCCACCTCTGACAAGGCTGGGCATTGGCCACACAAAGACCGTCTTAGCACTCTTGTGTTTTGATCCCTCACACTCACTCCCCTGGCAGAGGCCTGCAGGGCAGACCCTTCTCTTGTTGAGAGAACCAACTCCAGATAGTGCGGCCTTCTCTGGGACTCTTCGGCAGACATGCATTCTTGCCTTCCAGTGCCCGCCAGACTGCATGACCTCCTGTATTGGGTAGCACGGAGTGAAGTGCTGCTCACAGAGACCCCAGATGAAGGGGAGAAGGGTGCTCAGGGTTTTCCTGGCTGGGTCCTTTAGTGGAGCAGATCACTGGGCGTCTGAACAACCCTCCTTTCAGTTGACAGCTGAATGCTTCACTAGGGCACCAGCTGGGCATCCGTTCATTCACTGCAAGTTGTGCTATGGCCAATAGGGGGAGACGCACACAGCTGGGTTCTGCACCCTTCTCACAGTTGCTACTTTACCTTGAGCTCTTTGTTGCAGCCACTGTTCAAATCCATCTCCTAGGTGGTCTTCCCACCTCTCACTCACATTCTGCTTCGCCAAGCAGGATGTCCTGTAGGGACCGGTCCCTCCTGACAACATGCCCAAAGTCCATGAGACCGAGTCTCGTCTTTCTTGCCTCTGGGGAGCATTCTGGCTGGGCTGTTCCCAGGTCTTATTCATGCCTTAGCTGAAAAGTGTAAGAGCTGCCCGAGGAAAAGAGAAAGCTTTCTCGGGAGAAGTATGTCCCTTCAAGAGGATGGTAGTGCTACGTTTCAGGTGCTGTGGGCAGGTTATCAGGAGGGAGCGATTCTCAGAGAAGGACTTCTGCTTCATTAACTTAGCAAACGGAGAGAAAAACAAGTCCACATTTTTTTTGGGGGGGTGTGTGTGTGGCAGGGGTAGTTATGTGTCCTTGCGTGGGTTCCGGCTCACAGCGATCCTCCGTTCCACAGAAGGAAACACTGCCCGGTCCTGCGCCACCTTGACAATCCCTGTTCTGTCTGGACCTATTGTTGCCGCCGCCGCCGCCGACTTCCGCCTTATTGCGGGTCTTCCTCTTTCTCCGTCCAGTCTACTTTCCTGCGCAAGGTGTCCTTCTCTGGGGACTGCTTCCTTCTGATAACGTGTCCACCGCGCACCAGACGTAGCACCGCCATCCTGCACTCGAAGGAACATACTTCTTCCGAGACAGCTTTCTCCATTCTTCTGGCAGCCCATTAACTTTTGTGCTAATGCATTAGTAAGACTTCGAACAGCGCTTGACACAAAATTAAGCATTCGGCGGTGGCGGCGGCTGCGGCAGCACCCTCTGTACACTGCCCATATTTGGCGACTGCTGTTCTCTCTCTCCGAGTGGATTATGAAAAGCCTGCAGATAAAGACCACATGTTGTCCATCACCCCCTCCCCAGCCCTAGTGCCAGGCACAGCATGAAGCTGAAGCTCAGGAAGGGCTGGCGGAGAAAGACCTGCCTGGGTAAACATACACACTCCTGGTGAGGGGGGGCACAGCCCCCCCCATCTCTATGGAAATAGGGGTGAGGAGGAGGGACAGATGGCTGCAATTTGCACAGTCAGAAGGGATTCCAGGCCTTCCCAATCTTCCTTCCCCAAGTGGGTCATGGCCAACACAAGTCCTGTGGCATCGTTGTACACATCTTCCCAGCCCGAGCTAGCTTGGTGGTCTGGGTTAAAACAACCCAAGGGGCACCTGCACTGCACGCTGCCAATCTGGACTCCTGTTGTTGGCATATGGAAGGCCAGGGGTGAAGCTCCCGGTTCAGGCTATAGCTTCCTGGTCTGCAAAATTCAGGAGATGGTATTGGGAATACTTTATGTTCTTAGCATCTCTGACAGTTTTTGAGTGGACAAATGATGGAATGAAAAATGAGTCCTTCTGTGCTTCTAGTGACCTCCTGAACCCTGGCTCAGCCCATCAGCATGAGAGGATGTGGTTTAGATGTTGTAAGGGCAGGCGTTCTCTAGGCACAGGGAGTAGTGAGTGGCAGAGGGTTCTGGGTCTGGCCAAGGCCAGTGCCTGCTTACCCTATTCCTTGGAACCTGGAATCCATGGGCAAGCTCCAGCAAGCCTCAGTACTTTCATCTGCAAATCAGGGAGGTAGAACTGAGCTCACAATTAAGAGGGAGGAGAGGGTAGTTAGTTCGTGCTGCTATGCTTCAAAGCTAGACTCTAGGGGGGCTACTATTGATATCAATAAGGGTCCCTGATGATGTAGTTGGTTACAAGTTGGGCTGCTGAACACAAAATCAGCAGTTGGAAACCACCGGCCACTCTCTAGCAGAAAGATGAAACTTTCTATTCCCTCAAAGAATTAGTCTTAGAAACCCACAGGGGCCAGTTCTACACGATGCTAAAAGGTTGTTATGACTGGGAATCCACACGACGCGAGGGTGGTGAGTTGGGTTTGTTGATTACTTTGTATCAGATTCCATGATGATTCACGGGGAGAAGAGTCCCCCAGGGACTCCAGGCATCAGGGGTGGAATCCGAGTTGCAATATGAAAGACAATACTTGTCAACTAGGTCTTAGGAGGTGAGGGATGAAGCATCTCTAAGACTTGGAGAGGTGCTGATGATGCTGGCACATTTCCCTGATGCTCAGAGAAGTTAAACCTTCAGTCCGTGGTCACACAGTTGGTGTGTGAGCTGAGCTGAGCCTGGGCTTCATGTGCACATGCCCTGGCATGTGCACTCTTTATATCTGGGCCCTTCTATGCCTCTGAGAACCTGACAAAGATCTCTGGCTGGCATCTTTGGCCGCCATGCAGGTTGGGCTTGTTTGGCCTTTCAAGGACAGCGGTGGCTGTCCAGGACTCGGTGCAGATTCCAGCAGCAGCCCTCCCAATTCCCCGTGTCCAGCCCAGTGTTCCTGATAGCTGAGTCACAGCTCTCATGATCCTGGCTGGCAAATTGGAGACACCCTTAATTGGATGCTGAAAAAAAAACCACCCCAAAACCTCCACCCGCTGCACAATGCCTCCCGAGAAGAGTTATAGCTGTTTACTGTAACCCAGAGACAACCCCATTAACAAGAATGATGGGAGCCCGCTCCTCGGCATTACTCTTAGCAAAAGACTTGACAAATATGCTTTGTAAATGAAGGCGCTCCCACAGAGAAAGTGGCTAACACTCCCTCTCCCCGCCCCAAGCCCCCCCTCCCCTTCCTGGGGAGACTTTGCCTGCAGAACTCTCTAGTCATTACTCAAGGCTCCATCTCCTGACGAGGATCATCAATAGTGGTGCCTATGGCACTGAGAAGCTTGTATCAACTGACAAATGTAGACAAAGCAGGCTGCTTAACCCGGGAACAGTGGGTCGGAGAACAAACAGGGAAATTGATTGTGCCCGCCATGTTTTGTGGGGATGGAGGAGGTAGCGAACACCCTACGTCATGGCTTATCATGCAGGGCTGGGGGTGGGGGTGGTGATCTCAAGGGCACCATGTGGCCTGATTAAGGGACTCTGTTGGTTGGTCATGCATAAGCTGCTTTGTTTCAGATTAGGGTTAAACTACAAAGTGCCTCGGTGTCTTTAGGGGAATGGGAAGCATGCTATTGTTATCCCTGGTCACTGGAGGTGGCATCTGCTTGGTAGACAGTGATGGTTATGACTAAGGTTATGCTTGGATCTCAGCT
The DNA here is from genome assembly GCA_004026705.1 of Nesogale talazaci. Classification (NCBI taxonomy): domain Eukaryota; kingdom Metazoa; phylum Chordata; class Mammalia; order Afrosoricida; family Tenrecidae; genus Nesogale; species Nesogale talazaci. Next base: position 269,412 of record PVJH01000738.1, read on the forward strand.
CTCCAAGTTCTCCATCACCTTCCTGTGAGTTTACTGTGACTTGTGTCTTGTTGGGGTGCTGAAAGTTGTACCACCATGATTTCAATGACAACAGCG
>PVJH01000739.1:0-252595 GCA_004026705.1 Nesogale talazaci
GGGGGGGGGGGGGGGGGGGGGGGGGGGGTGGCGCCGAAGCGCAGCAGGAGACGGGGGTCCTCCGCCCCGGCGCTCGAAGTCGAAAAGAGCTTTTTAAGCAAAGAAAAATTCTAGCTCTAACATTGGCTAGCTCTTAGAGTTGGAGAGAACATTCACAATTCCCATCTCTCGTCCTTACCTCTCTAAGTTAGGGAACAGGTCTACCTGGCAGGACTGTCTCACTGCTCCTGAGTGGAGGCTGACCCACGGCAACTCTGCCAGGAGGTTCAAAGTCTGTAAGTCTTCATGGGAACAGCTAGCCTGTGGGCCTTCACTGGAGCACCTGGTGTATTTGAACTGCTAACCTGGCTCACCTCACAGCACCACCCGGGCTCTTCATGGCAGGACTGTTGGGTGGGCTCACTGCCCAAAAACAAAGCAAGCTCCTTTTCTAGAGGTTACTATGGAGCGTCTGCTCACACTCCAGCCGAGACCATTGTGCCCCAGTTAGCAGATGGGTGGGTATGTTAGAGCTGCACTTTTTAGCATCACGAACATTAACCCCTGGTGACTATTTGCATTAAACTAATGAAGCAATCCAATTCATTCAAATAAAACAATGAAAACATTCAGTTCAGGTTTATTTAGGCCCATTTTAAGCACCCAACAGCTACCACCTGTGGTTAGTAGCCACCTTATTAGTTAGACATACCAGATATGGAAACCATCACCGCAGAAAGTTCTGCTGGAAAATGTAACTCCAGAGCTTTAAGGCACAGTGTGACATCGTATAGATAGGCAAAACTTTTATGGGCAGAAATCCCTGGGTAGATTTTGACTAGGCAGATGACATGGGATGCTTATGTTCAGTAAGGACGATGCCTGCTTTTCTTCATGTCATATGTGATTGGACTCATGGCCAAGGAGAAGTTATGGGGCCGAAGGGTTGGCCAGTCTGTATACATGAGTGGTCATTTAGGGTGATGGCTACCATAAACTGAAGAGGTTGGGGAATAGGATGGACTCTGCAGGTTGATACCTGCCCCTGGGAGAAAGCTGTGGAAGTTGCTTTGGATACAGCTTGGAAACCCTGCGGGGCAGTTCCCTCTGCCCAAAGCTTTGCTTTGACCCTACCTAGCATGGGGCCCTTCTCCCAGGGACCAGTCCCAGACCCTCTAGCAACGTGTCCAAAGTACACGTGAACGAACTCTGGCCATCCTCACTTCTACAGAACGTTGTGGTTGTACTTCTTCCAAGACAGATTTATTATTTCTTTCTGCAGTCTGTTGTGTATTCCCTGTTCTTCACCAATAACCATCAATTCTTTTGTCTTTTTTTTGTGTGTGATCAAGTTTCTGCATCCATATCAGGAGATTGAAAGTACTGTGGCTTGAGTCTTAGTCCTTCAAGTGACGCTGTTGCTTTCATACTCTTTAAAGAGCTCATCTGTAGCCTGTTTCCTGATGCCATTGGATTGCTTGACTGCAGCTTCCATTGACGAAACGGGCATCCCTGGCAGTGTGGATCCTTTTCTCTGTAATTGATGTCATCTGTCGGTCTCGTTGTGAGACGTTGCTTTCATGACGTCGAGGCTCCATACTGAAGGCTGTATACAGTAGACTTTAATATTCTTGGGTAAATGTGTCTCTTTACTTTCAGCAAGGAAGGACGTAACATCTGCATATTGCAGGTACAGGTACCATGCCTGTGTAATTCTATAAATTGCCCTCTTTCCCTCTGATGATTTGATGTATTGGAAATTCGGCAATGACATCTAAAACTGTGTTTAGCAGGAAGCTAACGTTAGCTTGTTTATTCTGCAGCGATCAGTATCAGAGTATATAATGACCCATCTAGTGAGATGTAATTAACGTTCCTAATCAGCATGCTGCATTTCTCTTTTGAACAGCTGTGCGCACATATGATGATCAGAAATAACTGTTTAAAGCTTTAGCTACAAAGCCTAGAGTGAAATATGGGTACGAAGTCCTTTTATCTTGTTAGTGATCTTTTGTGATATATTTTGCAGAGCCAAAAATTAGCTGTGTAACATCTTTTGCCAGGCTTGAGTTCTGGTTTTGTCATCAATGTGAAGGATGTACCTCCCTACCTCTGGGACCTATAATGTGATAAACGCGGGAATGGCTTCTTGCCCTCAAATAATTTGTTCTGTGGCTCAGGCGTTGTATATGCTTTACCAGGTGTAGTCAGATCCTTGGACTAAGGCGTTAGTGTATTGCAAATATTAACCTAAGGGTAGCTAATATTAAGCTTTAAGAAAGCGACCTCATTTTCTTAGAGGAATTGAAGTATTCAACACCTTTTTTTTGTGTGTGGGGAGCATCACCGCCCTCTTGTGGGAGTGGGAGGCCTAGCCCAGCCTTGCTCCTGGAGAGCTGCTGCTGGATTTGAACCGCCAAGCCAGTGGGCTGCAGTCTCGCACTCAACCACTATGCCACCGGGGCTCAGCCCTCAACACCTTTTAATAACTGATTTTTATCTCTTTAAAGCAAAATTTATTATTTTAGCAGTTTCCAATTATAACGTACATGTCTCTTTTTTCCTAAACAAAGGCAAATGGAATGTAATTTAGCATTGATTTTTACTTAAGATTGTATAACTTAAAGCATTAGTTATAATGTAACAATACAGCTCAGCCCCAGTGGTGTAGTGGCTGTGCGCGGGACTGTGGCCCACTGGGTTGGAGGTTCAAATCCAGCAGCAAGGCTGGGCCTCCTACTCCTACCACCAATGGCAGTGATGCCACAAAACAAACAAACAAACAAAATATTATTACATAGTCTAAAGCAGCAGTATAAGCTGGTGTCATTGACATCCATGTTGGATGACCCCTGGTTGTGATAGTGCTTGTGACTCTTATTTTCTGTTGTTAATACTCTCTTGGTGGCTGAGCCCCGGTGGCGTAGTGGTTGAGTGCGGGACTGCGGCCCACTGGCTTGGTGGTTCAAATCCAGCAGCAGCTCTCCAGGAGCAAGGCTGGGCCTCCCACTCCCATAAGAGGACAGTGATGCCCCCCCCCCCCCCAAATACTCTCTTGGTACTCACTGAATCAGTTTTTAGAGAAGCTGCCACTGCATGTCTACATCTTCTTCATCTTAAATTAATTGTGAAATAACTGACACCAAAGAAATTGCCTATTTTTCAGTGTTCACTTTGGTAGATTTTGACATATATACCTGGAAAATCATCACCACAAAAAGTTTGCCCTTGGTCTTTTTGTGTTCTTTCCTTTCTGCCTCTTGCCATGCTCTTGTCCTCAGGCAACCACGTATCTGTTTCTGCTACTGTAGATTAATGTGAATTGCCTACAGTTTTATATAGACGGAACCCAAGAGTGCTTTTTTGGGTGTTTGATATCTTTCACTCAGCATAACTCTCTGGAACGTACGTCATCAGTATTTTTTGATATATTAAACAGTTCATTCCATCTTATTTTGAGTAAGTAGGAGATCAGAGGGAAACTATTATATGAGATGAGTTGACACAGTAGAACTGGCTTGATGACAACTAGTAAGTTTTCTCTCCTGGATTTACCACCACTTGTACATTTGTTGTTGATAGATTGACATTTGGTTCTTTGTTTCTTTTTTTCCTTTGTGTTACAATGAAGTGTCTTTGAACATACTCGTAGATGTCTCCGTGCATGGACAGATTTTCATTTCTCTGGGGTAAATACCTAACAGTGGAATGTCTGCATCATGTGGTTAGTGAATGTGTAACTTTTTAAGACCCACCAAAAATAATTTTTAAAAGTTGATGAGCCATTTCACAGTCTCACCCGCAGTGAGGTCAGTGTAGGTAGCTCAGCACCCCGGCCAGCGTTTGTAAACGTGGTCTATAAAGTTTAGTCAATCTAATAGGTATGGAATGAGTGGCATTTAATTTGGCTTCTTACTTGCATTTCCCAAATGGTTAATGGTAATACCTTCCTTTTCATAGGCTTACTTGCCCTTTCGAACTTTTTGAGTGAAATATATGAGTTAGCACCAACTCAATGGTAGTGACTTTGGTTTTTTGCATTGGCCTATTTACCGTATATTCATGTGTAGGTCAACCTGAATATCGACCAAGGCACCTAAATTTGCCACAAAACTGCTTTTAAAATATGCTGGAAAGCTCGGTTTATACATGAGTCTATACAGTAGATATTTTACCTATCTTAAAATTGAACTATCTTTTTGTTGAGACCTGAGAGCTTATTTTGGATACAAGTTCTTTCCTCGTATGTGATTTTCATAGTTTGTGACGTGTGTGTGTGTGTGTGTGTGTGTTTAACAATTTCTTTCCAAGACTAGAAAGTGTTTAATTTTGAAATTTGGCTTAATAGCTTAAAAATTTTTTATAAGCTGTGTGTTTTGTGTTGTATTAGAGGTATCTTTAGCTTCCAAATGACAAAGATGGCCTCTTGTAGACATTTTATAGCTTTATATTTAGGTCGGTGATATATTTTGAGTTAATTTATACACACCCACTCCTCACTTTGTGACATCATTTAGATCCAAAGACCAGCTTATCAGGTCGGAATTATTTGGTCATTACGTGGAGGATTTTTTTTTTTTTTCTGTTTTCAGATTATCCATTTGTCTTTTTCAAGATTTTCTGATATACGCATTTCTTTCTATTGTGACATATCCATGATATTTGTACAAGCAAACAAAATCAAACTCACTGTCATTGTGTCAATTAGGACTCAAAATGAATCTTCTGGACAGGGCAGCACTGCCCCTGTGGAGTTTTGAGATAATGAGCTCTTTATGTGCGAGTGGAAGCCTCATCTTTCTCCTGAGGAGTGGCTGGTTGTTTTGAACTGCTGACCTCACTTAAACTCATAAACCACAACGCATAAACCACTACTTCACCAGGACTGCTTATGTTAACAGGGTGCACTGATGTGTGAGTTGTAAACTACTCAGCTTTGTACCATATCATGGCCACGTTGACTCTGGCTCATAGTGATCCTTATGTGATTCTTTTATTACTGGTGTCATTTGTGTTTATAAATGAGGCGGACCTGTAATCAGTTTTTATCCTTGTAATCCTTTTTGGGTTTTGGTATTAAGATTTTGCTAACCCTTTCCTTTCCTTTCTTTGCGTTCGGTTAATTAAGATTGGCTGGGTTTTTTTTTTGGGGGGGGGCATCACTGCCCTCTGGTGGTCGTGGGAGCTACCTAGCGCTGCTCCTGGAGAGCCGCCGCTGGATTTGAACCTCCAAACCTGCGGGCCACGGTCCTGCACTCAGCCACTTAACACCACTGGGCTCAACGCTGAGGTGGTAAATTTTTATGGGAGTAGACAGCTTCATCTTTTTCCCGAGGAGTGATGAGTGGGTTTCAACTGGTGACCTTAATGGTTAACAGCCCATAGTGTCACCCAGTGTGCCACCAGGACTCCTCATATGTGACTATAGATTCTTTATTTGTTCTCCTATGGGTGGACAGAGGATAGTTGTCAGTCTTTGTCATGAATAATGCTCCTGTGAATGTTGCTTTACATGTCTCTTGGCAGAAATATAGACTCCTTCCTCTTTGTCAGACAGAGGAGGGAGTTTGCAGTTCATAGATAATGTATGCTTAGCTTTGCCACTATGTCTGTGTCAGTTTACTTCCCAGCGGCACTCTGGTAGTGTTGGCAATCTTCTGCACCTTTACCAACATCAGGGCAGTTTCAGTCTTTTTAAATTTAGTACTTTTTTTAATATGGTGAAGGTGGTCATGGTATATTGATATTTTCAAAACCTATTGACATTGCTTTGATTCCCACTGATAGTGAACCTGTAGGACAGAGTGATAGCTGTTTCTGGAGGTTTCTGAGATTTTATGGGTCTCACCTTTCTTCCATCAAGCAGTTGGTTGGTAGCTTTGAACCTCTCAACCATTATGCCACCAAGACTACTTACTATCCTTTGATGCTAGGTTGCTTTTAATTTGCAATGTTTAGTGTCTAATGGTTTTGAATAGTTTTTCATTTGCTTGTTGACCACATGGATATCTACATTTTTGAATTGCCTGTTTGAAGTTTTTTTTATCTAATTTATTTCTCGCTTTATTTCACTAGCCAAGATCTCCAGTATAGTCTTGAGTAGATTTGATGACAGCATACATTGTTGTCATATTCCTGACACTAAGGGAAAACCATTTTTATATAATATTTCTCCATTAAATATGATGTTTACTTGTCAGTTTAGATTGCTAGTAATCTTAAATTGAGCTATTCTGATGAGGATTAGGATGATATTTTGTTACCTTTTATATTTCTGAGCATGTGTGAAAACATACAAAAGTGATGTCTGTCCAATTTACATGTGTATTTGCATTTAAATTGTATCTGTAAGTTCATATTTGAAATAAATGAATTGAGATAAACCTACTTTTACCCTTTTGTTTAATAGACATTAAATATTCCTGTTACTGTTACATAATTCAAATAAAACTTCTTCAGAATTTTATTCCATAATTTCATCATCTCTTTTGAAATTTAAACAACAAAAATACATGCACAGGGTAAAGACTTTCTTAGTGAAAATGGTTAGCAGGGAGAAGTAAATCTTGTTCCAGTTCAGTTTTTCCCCTGAGGCAACATGTATTCTCAGTTTTGTGGGCAGACTAGAGAGGGGTTGTCTAGACAGTGCATAATAATTATAAATTCTACCTTTAAGCAGTACTCATTTGATTAAGTACTTTGAATAATACTGTTTTGCCTGTTGTGTTTTATATATATATATATATATATATATCTTTATTAATGTGTAGAATTGTATCATTTTGGGGGAATAGTGTGTCCAATAGACAAAGATTATACTTTATTTAAAGAGTTCCATTTCATGGACACTTAGATTGTCACCAGCTTTGTATTATTTTAAACAATGCTGAAAAAAGGTGTCTTTCTATATTTATCCTGGTTTGGTTTTTCAGCCTCATTCTTAATGTTTTATTTATTTATAACATCTCAAAAAATTACATAGCAAATGACCTTTTCAATGCTCTTGAGATTGCAAATTGCCATTTTAAGTTTTACTTCTTTTGATAGACTTACAGAAGATAGCTCATTTTCAAGAAAATCCCGAGGGATTTGCAAGTAGTATTTGAGTAGACTTCCTTTCATGTAGAAATTTCTGTGTAAAATTCATCTCAAATAGTGGGGAATAATGAATGGTTGCAATTTTAGTTATTCTTAACCTGCTTTAGCTGCCTAAGTCGAATACAGTATTTATGTTTTTCCTTCTCCTTTTGGAAAGGCATTAGTATTATGTAAAGAACAGATAATTGACTCAATTTACTAATGTTTATAATAAGGTTAATAATTAAACAAATACTTAGCGTAAGGCCCAATATATTCCAGGTTATGGGGATACAGCGTTTAACAGAATTCTGCATTGAGCTTTTGTTTTAGTTGGGGGGAGGGGTCGAGCATCAGAAAACCCCACTACTTAGTGAATAATGACTATATGATGAGAAGCTGCAGCTGGTTGGTAGTGGTGAGGTGTGGAGGGTGGTGGGTCCCAAAGACCCTGATGGGTGACTGCAGCAGACAGGAGGGAGGGAGACTTTTGTATCTGGTACAGTTTCTGCCATATGACATTCCCCCTTTATAAATAAGGTATGTTTATCTGACAGAAGGAGGCGAGGGAGCACAGCCAAGTGCCCCCCGTCAGCAGTTGACGCTAGTCCTTCCCGGTGGCCGGACCTTGCTCTTCTCAGAAAGGAAGAGGTTCAGTAATTGTATTTTCCTGCTAAGAATATTTGAATGACAGGCAGTGGGTGGGAGAAGGAAAACTATGACCAAATCTGATAAACATCCATAGTATAATTTTAAATTAGAAACAAATCTCCATTTGTCTTTCTAATTTGCAAAATGAACCCAATAGTAGCCTTCAGGCCTCTGTAGACATCAAAGCAGTGAGGCTGAGTGAAGGTCTGTCTGGCTGATGCCCAGGGCGGTGCCTGCAATTGCGACCCCACTCGCTTGCCACTGGTTCAGGCTGCCCTGAGGTTTTGCTTATAAAAGCTGGAAAATCAGGTTAAATGTTGGAGGGACCTTCTAGCCTCTGGTACCTTTTAACAAGAATATACATGATACACCTTGATTCCTTACCCGAATCTCTGATTCTACATGCTATTTCAATTAACTTGTAATGCTGGTGCTTATGGGAGTTAAACTTTCGAGTCTTTTTTGTTTGATTTGTTGAGTGTCATTTGTAAATCTAACCTTTTTTTAGCGTGCACAGTTTGTAAATTGGGAAGTAGGGATAATGTCTGCCAAAGGGAAGGGTGGAGTTAATGTGGAATCTGAACAACAGGCATTAAAAAAAATTTAGCATTATAAATGTCATAAAACAAAACAAAAGTCATAGAGTATTTGTTAGATTCAGTTAGTTTTCATATCCATATTTCTTTTTTTTTAAACCATTTTATTGGGGCTCGTACAGCTTTTCACAATCCTTGCATCCCTCCACATGTCAAGCACATTTGTACATATGTGGTCATCGTCATTTTCAAAACATTTTCTTTCTGCTTGAGCCCTTGATATCAACTCATATCCCCCCTCACCCACCCTCACTCCCTCATGAACCCTTGATAATTTGTAACTGTTTTCTTTTTTGGGGGGGGAGGCATCACTGCCCTCAGGTGGTGGGAGTAGGAGGCCCAGCCTTTGTTCCGTGGAGCTGGAATTGAACCTCCATCCCAGTGGGCCGCAGTCCCGCACACAACCACTGCGCCCCCGGGGCTCAGCCCAATTTGTAATTGTTTTCATGTCTCACACCGACTGCTGTTTCCCTTCACTCACTTTTTTGTCAACCACCCCCTTGGTGGGGGTTATATGTAGATTATTGTGATCAGATTTCCTTTTCTCCCCCAGCTTCCCTTTACCCTCTTGGTCTCACTGCTCTCATGATTGGTCCTTAGGGGTCTATCGTTCCTGGTTTCCCTGTGTTTCGAGCTCTTAGCTGAACCCGGGTACGTTCTCTGGTCTCGTTGGTTTTGGAAGGTAGAATTGGAGTCGTGATAGTGGGTTGGGGTTGGGGTCACGGCCATATTTCCCATAGCGGTAATCAAGTAGTAGTTTGTTTTTACCTCACATGTTATACACAACAAGACACACTACTTTTCAGAGTAATCTGAGGGCGCTTCAGAGTTCATAGGAAATTTTCATTCTTTCCATTTCCCATGGGCTTTTCGCAACTCTTCGCATGCTGTCATTATTAGCTTTGTGGAGTGTGTCCCTGACTTCTCACAGGGCAGTACGGCACGCCCAAGAACACACTGCTGCCCGGCCCCGTGCCAGCCTCAGAATTTGTGGGGAGCAGAGGCTTGGGGTCTGCAGGACTTTCAGACACTGATTTTCAGAAGTTGGCTCAGCAGACCTTTCTTCCTAGTCTAGTGAATCTGGGAATCCCGCCAAGCCTCTTCTACATCATTGCAACAGGCAGCAAGTTCCCTGGACATGTAGGGAGGGACTGCTCCCCAGGTACACTGGTTGGGAGTCAAACCAGGTTCTCCTGCTTGGAAGAAGAGGAGAATTCTGTCGGTGGGCCACCATTGGCATCCCCCAGTCTTAAAGTATCCTTATCTATACATGGAGCCCTAGTGGCGTGTGATCCAAGCTCACCAGCTGCTCTGCAGAAGAAAGGCAGTCAGCTGCTGTTAAGATTTATAGCCACGAAACCCTATGGGACGGTTTTGCTTATAAGCTGGAATCAACTTGCCAGTGGTGCGCTTGGTTATTTGAACATAGTAAGAATTTTAAACATAGAAAAATCTTTTTAGCACATATGTGTTAGTCCAGGTAGACTAGAGAAACAAATTCATAAAGCTACTCGTGTGTATAAGAAAGAGGTTTATATGCAAGAGCAATTGAATATTGAGAAACTATCCCAGCCCAAGTCTGTGAGTTCAATATCGGCCCATATGTCTGATAGCAATCTATAGAACCCTCTTCAGACCCACGAAACACATGCAATGACGCTGAGTGCAGGAAGCTCTCAGGGCCGTGGGTGCTAGGCTGGTGGGTCGCGTGGCGGTGTGTGTAGGCATCTCAGCACTGGCAGGGGTCTCCACATTGTCCCTCCAGTCCCCAGGGCACACAGTATGTTGCCACATGTCTTGGCAATAGCGCGTTTCTCAGGGAGTGAGCCCAGAGAGCGAGTGTTTCCTGCCTCCAAGATGGAAATACAGGAATTCTCAGGATCCCGAGGGGAAGGTCATGCCCACTCAGTGGCCTCATTGGCTATACAGTGATTGACAGGTTAGACTTCACCCCTACACATGTAATCCTCTCAAATTGACAACGGATTATAAAACCTCCCACACTATAAAACGCTTTTTTAATTCCTTGAGTAGAGCTGTATTAGAAATATAATTAGCTGTAAAATTGAAAAATGATATAATTTGAAATATAAATATTAAAACTTTTCAAGATAGAGTCTATGATAAGAAGCTAAGATACTGGAATAGTTGATTTCTTTATTATTTGAAGCAAGAAGAATTCTTGTGGGCTTTAAGACTAGTGATTCCAGCGATTGAGTAAAATGGATAGTTGTCACTAATGTACCAATTTTCTAGTGTACCACATTTGTTTTTTGTTAACTCTGTCATGTGCAGTGGCTGACCATCCGTTTTCTGAATTACCCGGATGACCTTTGAAACCTTTCCTTACCGACCAGTAACTTCCCTCTGTCCATAGTTTGTACCCTAGGTAGGTGCCTCACGGCTAACCAAAAAATGGTTGGTGGGCTGAGCCTGCCAGCTGCTCTGTGGGACAAAGATGTGGTGGTCTGCTTCTGTCAATATTTATTTCAGTTTTGGATACCCTGTCAGGTAGTTCTTCCGTGTCCTTTCAGGTCTTTATGAATTGAATAGATTTTAGGGTACTGGCTCTTAACTGAGTGTAGAAAAAAAAATTTTAAACATTAAAATGACTAACAGTATGTTAGTATTAGCTTTGGTTCTTGAATGAATAAAAAGGGGGTGTAACAATTGGAGAGTTTTTAATTTACCCCTTGATTCTCATGTCAACAAGAGGGTACTAATAATGAATAATTTAATCATAACTAGGTATAACTGCTATAAAAACTTTTATACATCTAGTTTGCTTATCAAAATATACTTCCCTTTCTTTCTTTAACCCCCCCTCTCCCCAATAAGTTTGAATGTATACTCCATACCTTACATTTTGCTAGCTGCTATAACCAAACAATAAACCCCTTTGTGGATGTGAGATTTTATTCTGTAGCTGTTCCCACAGGGCTATATGAGGAAATTCTGAAATAAAGGGCCAGATTAACTTTAAAAAATAAATAAATAAACTCCTTGCTGTACTTGGAAGGGAATAAACAACTACAGGCTACAGTTTTTGCTTTTCTGGAATGCCAAATTTCAGCTCGGAGCAAATTCTTCAGCAGAGCAATAAACCTTTGAAAATTGCTTTATAATGGAAATGCTGACAGACCATTAACTATAGTGGTGCAAATGCACTGCTCTGACATACATAAGGTTGTCCCAAGTTGCTAAATACAATAAAGCATGTTGGGCAGGGTCCATCCTGCTGAAGCCTATATGAGTATATATGCTTTGCCGTGTTCTGCCACCTAGGTATTAATGGGGAAGCTCAAACATATCACCTTTGACATGCAGGAAGAGTATCATTTTCCAGGCAAAGAGTGGTTTAGGCTCTGCTGATACTGATAGCTCATTTTATATTTGCCACACTGGAAAAGGCCCAGGGTAAATTTAACATGATGCATTTAATCACCATTCCAATTACAGTGCCACTGAAGCAGATCAATGTTTTCTTACTACCAATTCATTGGAACTTCTAGGTCATAAAGTATCATTATTAGGCAGATTGGAGAGTCTCAGCCCAATGGAAATGTGGAGTCTGGGATTTTCCAATTGCTTTGAAATCATAATGGAGGCTGCCTGGATGTACATTTTCCCCATGTAAAGTGAAAACTAGAATTTAAAGGGATGGATAAGACAGAGTGAGAATTCTATAATGCTCTAGGGAAGGATGAAGTGGTATGTTCACATCTAAAAGTAAAATAGGGAAAATGATGAAAAGCAGTGGCTACTTCCATAGTAGCCTCTCTCTACACTTTTATTATCTCTATAACTCTCTTGATTGTTTAGTGACTGCTATTAATAGTCTTATAAATAGTGCCGTGAGAGTATGTTTGTTCTCGGCTGTATCCACAGCAGCTAGCACAGGGCCTGGCACATCATGTAGTGGTTGTCAGTAAATATTTATTAGTTTATTAGGGCTTCATGTCTTTATTTATTTGAACCATATTTGAGGCTAGATCCTCAAATACCGTGATAAATGGTGTATAAAGTTACTAACTGTGCATGGATATATTTGTGTATATATGAGAGGAAGTCAAAAGTATTGCTAGGAAACACAGAAACTTTTATTAAACAAAGAATTCAATACGTGACGCTGTTGTTTCTCCACATTATCCTTTATCTAGGTCGATATGCTTCTGAAGACAGTGTTTGCACCTTTCTCACCCTTCCCAAATAATTCTGTACTCTTTATTTACAGCATGTAAAAAACTCAAGTAGTGTTCTTTTTCAATGTTCTTCGTGCTCTTTGGGAACCAGAAAGTAGTCGGGGGAGGAGGTCAAGTTCAGAGCTGGAGAGGGTGAATTTTCCATCGGAAAGAATTTTCATAGAATATCCCTTGTTGCCTTCAAAGAATGAACCAGATGTGGTGTCAGGATAAAAAACAAAAGCCTAGCTCTCCTAGCCTTTTCCTTTCACCAAGGCCATTTTTTATTTTCATAAAAGTTCTTCCTACTAGACCTTTGTGATCATCTTGTGCCCTTCAAGAAATTTTATCTAATTGTCCCTCAGAAATCCCAGCAAATAATTATTATAATCTTCTGATCGGTTCTTTCTTGCCTTACATTTAAATGATCCAGCAGATCCCCTTCCATGCAACCTTTTGGATTACATTTCTTTTGGAAGGCATCCTGAGACTCAAGTGTGGTACAGAGAGAACGTACATGCCTGCAGCTGCTCAGTGATCACAAACAAGCTGTAGCACATTCCTGTGTGAATTGAAACATACTGACAGTACTTTGACCCATATGTGTATGGATCTTCTTATTTTATTGGGGACTTTTAATAGCTCTTATAATAATCTTGTTTGGGTCTTCTAATTTCATTTTTTTAAAACATTCTTTTTGGTGGGCATCACTGCCCTCTGGTGGGAGTAGGAGGCCCAACCTTCGTTCTGGAATCCAGCTGCTGCTGGATTAGAACCGCCAACCCAGTGGGCTGCAGTCCCGCACACAACCACTACACCACTGGAGCTCAGCCCCGTGATTTCATTTTTCCAGGACATTTTTATATCCCCTTCATTGATACCAAAGCCCTGGTTTCACAGTGGTCTGTGCTCTGCTCCTAACAGAAAGGTCAGCGGTTCAAACCCACCAGCCGTTCTGCCAGTGGGGGGGGGGGGGGGGGGGGAAACGGGGCAGTCTGCTGTGCTAGTTACAGAATTTGTTGTCCATTTGGGAGAATTAAGAGTGAAGGGGTGGAGATTAGATCAATCAGGTCGCAGCTTGACAACCTCATTTGGAGGCACTAAGGAGATAGGTAGCTTCCTGGAGGCAGGAGTCAGGCTCACTCCTTGCAGGACATGCTTGCTGACAAGACACACAGGCTCACTCCTTGCAGGACATGCTTGCTGACAAGACATATGGAGCTTAAAAAAAAAAAAAAAGATCCATGGAGCTATGCTAGCTAGAGCCCTGGAGCAGAAGAAGCCATGTGGAGACCCCTGCCACCCCTGAGATGCTTACCCTGCTACCAGCCTCCCAAGACTTCCCACCCACTGGCCTGAGATCTTCCTGCATCAGGCATCATTGCATATGTTGCTTGAGTCTGAAGAGGGCTTATAGATTGGTATAGGACATACGGACTAATACCGGACTCACAGACTTGATCTGGATGGGACTGGAATGTTTTCTCAGTATTCAGTTGCTCTTTTATATAAAGGTATTTTCTATGAACAGGTGAGGGTCCATGAATTTGTTTCTCTAGTCAGCCCAGACTAACACAGCTTCCATAAAGATTTCCAGCCTTAAACTCCTAAGGGGCACTTCCAGAGATGTCCTACAGAGGCACTAGGAGTCAGTGACTGGGCGGCTAAAGGAGGAAACGCCACGCCCCCGCCCCCCACAGAACGAATTCACTGCAAATTTCTTGAAAGCAGTCTAGTGTCTTTAAAAAGCAGTACAGGTGTAACTGTTACTTTCCCTCGGTGCTTATGATGTACAGCTCTTCAGTGTGTCTTTTCAAATCCCCCCACCCCCCAATGGTTTACTTTGAAATGAGTGGTGATAATTACCCTGGATACTTTTTTGGGTTCCTGGAAACAGTAACCATCACAGTGATTAATGTTTGGTCTTATCTTGTTTGGAAGGAAAGGAATGCTAGCACATGTCCTACTGAGGTTCCTTAATTTGAGGGTGGGCTTTTCTTTTTTCACTGGAAAACTCTCCTGTAAAGACAGTTTGTGGAGGGAACGGACACAACCCCCCCCCGCCCACACACACACATTCAACACAGCCCACCGTAGTCATAGTCATACAACGTACTTAGTTTCTTGCCTTCTTTTTATACATCTATAAGTTGTAGTTAAATGTTAAAATGTTAGGCTTTGAATCTCAGCTCCGTCTCTTGGTAATTGTGCACTTTTAAGATGCCTCATTTCTTTCCCTTGGCTTCTTACCAGTGTGTATGCTTTTATATGCATGTTATCTTCTTTTTGCCTGTCCATTCACCCATCCATATGGGAGACCACATAAATTTAAATATGGACTGTAAAAACAGTATTATGAAATTAGTTGATTTTAAAAAGTATGATCATAATTCTGTGATTATGAAGGGGAATGCCTTCGGCCATAGGAGACTTATGCTGCAGTTTTCTAGAAAGAGTTAAAGCACATGTTAACAAACTCTCCAGGGATTTTGAGGAAGGAAGAGGAGTGACTGTCTAATAGGCACGGGGTTTCCTTTTGTTGTGATAAGAGTGATCTGTGTATTATTTCAGTAATCCTAAAGATTCTCCAAAGTAGGTATATATTACCACTTTTGTTTGATCTTGTGCATATAAAACTCATGGATCTCATTTGATTTCCCTGCTGTGTAACTGAAATTTACAAAAATGAAGACCATTTGTTCCACAGTTCTGATTTGTCTAATTGCTTTCTTGCTCTTAATTTTTTTTTTGTTTTGTTTTGTTTAAAAATTGCTTTCTCAGGGCTGAGCCCCGGTGGTGTAAGTGGTTGAGTGTGGGACTGCGGCCTGCAGGCTTGGCGGTTCAAATCCAGTCAGTGGTGGCTCTCAGGAGCGGCACTGGGTAGCGCCCACGACCACCAGAGGCAGTGATGCCCCCCCCCCCAAAATAAAAATTGCTTTCTCTTAATTAGTTTTAACTTTAGCATTTTTTGGCAAGGTTACTATTTTGTTATAGTTGAGAATACACACAGCAAAGGACAATTTAGGGACATCGATTCCCTTCTCTGAGTTTTACAATTCTCATTGCTTTCTGAGTTGTTTCTCCCTCATTATCATCAATCCATTGGCCCCGGAAGGTTTCCTTTCGCTTCCTTTGAGTTGTTGTCAGTTTGATCCCATTTAGATATTTCTTGAACGATCACACTACTCAAGCCATGGCTAGTTAAGTTAAACTGCTTCAAGGGATAGTTTCAGATTAAATTTTACATATTATCTCCTCCTCGTACTTTCCGGGGTTTATCCAACTCCCCATGACTCCAGGAAGTCTACAATTCATAAGAATTTGAGATAATATTCTGCATTTTCTTCCTTTTGATCAGGATTCTTTTATGGACTCTTAGATCAAAATATCCAGTATTAGTAGCTGGCACGTTCAGTTCTGGACTCCCGACAAGGGAGGCCATTTTTCATGGAGGCACTGAGACACACACTCCACTTTCTCCCGTTCCTGATGTTTCTTCCTTTGTTGCTCCAGGTGAATAGAGACCAGTTGGCTGGCCACTTAGGAGCTTTGAAGACCCGAGGCACTAATCCAGAAACTAGGCTGTAGAACAGAAGCATTAAGCCTATTTGTTACTGGGCCACTTAACTGGGGTGTCCCATGAAACCATGACTTTGCATCTCCTAACTTAAGAAACCCATTCTCAAATTTTGGAACACTTGTCTTCAGGAATAAAAGTTACTAACTTTTAGCAGCTACAATTTACATACTGTATTTTTATTATTATTATATCTGATAAATCTGTTGTTAGACCCTAGGCGTGACGGCCCCTGTCCCTGCTTGTTAAAAGATTTTGACGGTACGGTTAGATTCTTATTCCAGTTGGATTTATTTCTGTAGATGGTATAAAGCATGGATCCTGCTGTATTTTCCTGCATGCAAGAATCCAGCTTTCCCAGTACTATTTATTGAAGGGCTCCTTTCCTTCCCTAGTCAATGGACTTAGTTAGCACTCTTGTCAGAAATCAATTGACTATGGATGTGTAGGCTTACTTCAGACTCTGCATTCTTTTAATCTATATATGCATTTTGAATCCTGTAGCTGTATAACATATGTGCTTTTTAATGCAGAGGTGATTAAGGGAAAAAGTGAACTAAACATAGAGTCATAAACTACCTCAAAATACTTTATCTTCATTATTATGTAAATGTACACTGCTTCAGAATAAACATCACAGCAGCTTGCCCGCAGTTGGGTCATTTAAATGTGATCACTGGGTAAGGTATCGATGGGCAGATTGTACAGGCAGGAAAAAAGGCTTTCTCTTTGTGTGTAATAAGTAATGTAGAACAATACTTTGAGACCGCAAGATATCTTATTCTTTCATAACCTTTCACTAGTGATTTCAGCATCTATTGCTGGAAGTAATTATGGCACTAGGGCTTGCAGAGAATGCGTTGAAAAGTTAAGTTCATCAATCGTATAGTTAGGAAGGGAGCTTGTATTTATTTGTCCCTGGACTTTTGTGTTTAAGTAAATATAGTCAACATGCCTGCTTGGCTTGCTACATTATTGTTGGTCGCTCCGGTTTTAGAAGAGCATTTCCTCATGTATTGATTTTGAGAAAAATGTAGTGTGTGGAGAAGGGCTTTATCCTTGGGAAGTGGCTTTTGATTTCATAGTGGTTTTTAGTTGCAGGTTAGCAAGATGGCTGAGAAATTAATGGGGAATCCATTTAGAAAGAAGGCTACGTAAATGGATTTATATTTTCATTCACCAGAGACAACAGATTTAATTGCATCTTAATCTTAATTTTATTCATGTTTGTCTTTTCGTGGCTTTTTTTTTTTTTTAAGTTTTTACTACAGTTGGCTGTTTGGCCTTATGTATGCACATTCTCGAAATTTCTTGTACCTGTAGTGCTGAATAATCACGAGTGGAATCTCAGAGTACTACATTTTAGCCTGTAAACACATTAGAAGGTAGCATGCCAATAATATAAATAATTAATGTGAAAGGCCCTATTCTAGCATTGTGGTTTGGGACTTGCTCCAGAACGTGAGAAATATATACGTTTTCGATTGGTGAGAGCAATGCGTAACTGAAGTGGGGGGGTGGGGGATGGGGAATGCATTAGAGAATGGAATTTTAATAAAGAACTTTGGTGCTATAGTTGAATTTCAAACATAAATATACAGTGATTTGTATTTCTTGATTAGGCCTAGAACCTTTTCTTTGCACGTTGTTCATCTGATTTGAGAGCTGTAAGATTTTTTCTTTTTTTCTTTTTGTGACTCAGGATGGCTTGGCAGAGTTGAAAGAGCCCTGCTGGGGAATTACAGGGCTGCTAACCTGTGAGCGACTGCTTGGGAGAAAGATGTGGCAGTCTGCTTTTACAAGAATTACCAAACAACAACAAATTCTATGCCATTGAGGAACTTCCCACCCATATTGACTCTAAGGCAGAGTAGAACTGCCTTGATGAGTTTCCAAGACTAAACACACACACACACACACACACACACACACACACACGTCATTTTATTGGGGGCTTGAACAACTCTTATATCCATCCATCCATCCATCCATCCATCCATCCATCCATCCATCCATCCATCCTGTCTCGCACATTCGTACATTTGTTGCCATCACTCTCAAAACATCTTCTTTCTTCTTGACCCCTTGGTATCAGCTCCTCATCCCCTCCTACCCTTGATAATATATAAATTATTATTTTGACATGTCTTACACTGTCCGACTTCTCCCATCACTCACTTTTCTGTTGACCCTCCTCCAGGGAGGGGGTTTTATGTATATATCACTCATTGTGACCAGTTCCCCTTTTCTGCCCCATCTTCTTTCCACCCTCCCAGTATCGCTACTTTTACCAGTGGTCCTGAGGACTTCATCTGTCCTGGATTCCCCATGTTTCCACTTCCTGTCTGTACCAGTGCACATCCTCTGGTCAGGTTGGATTTGTAAGGTAGAATGAGGATCATGATAGTGGTGGAGAGGAAGCATTAAAAAACTATTGGAAAGTTGTATGTTTCATCATTTCTACACTGCACCCTGACTGGCTTGTCTCCTCCCCCTGACCCTTCTGTAAGGGGATGTTCAGTTGCCTATAGATGGACTTTCACAATGGTAAGTTTTTTTGTTCTTTGATGTGTGATATCTGATCCTGTCAACACCTCATGATCACACAGGTCAAGATGAAATCTTTAAGGGAGTAAAACACCCTCATCAGTCTCCCTTGGAGCGACTGCTGGTTTCAAACTGCGCCTAAACCACTATGTCACCTGGGCCTAGGAAACCCTATGTAGTAGTTCTATGAGTCACCATCGACTCAAGGGAACAGTTTCGGGTTTGGTTTCATTTAGCAACTAGCAATATGGCCTCCGAGACCAGTATGTTTGGGCTGAAATCCTGATCCTGTTTCTTTTTTTTTTTTTTTGGGGGGGGGGGTGTGTTATCACTGCCCTCTGGTAGGAGTGAGAGGCCCAGCCTTGCTCCTGGAGAGCTGCTGCAGCATTTGAACCGCCAGCCCAGTGGGCCTCAGTCCTGCGCACAACCACTGCGCCACTGGGGCTCAGCCCTATGATCCCATTTCTTAAGAATGTGAACTTTGACATGTTATTTAGCTCCTGTGTGCCAAAGTTTCCCCATGTGTAAAATGAGACAAAAATAGCAGTGAATTAGTCAGACTAGTGCAAAATGGGTAACTCATGTAATCTTGACAATAAATGTTTAAGTGTTTGTTAATTAGCTAATTAGTTAATGTCCAGCTTCGATAAGTGGAGTTAGAATTTCGAGACATTTGGGAAGCAATCAGAGGGCACTGTTTTTGAATTTTGCTGATCTGTTTCTTGGTTTTCTTGCTTATACTAGTTTGAGCGCACTTTAAAAAAAGTAGCAATGTTTATTTTAATCTGTTGAAAGTATTCAACATACTTTTTCATAGAACTATTTCTTTTTGTACTATTTCTTGGGCTTAAGTGGTAGTTTATAATTACAGCAACAAGCAAAGCAGTCATAATTTAAAATCATACATAGGTGTGGGAACAAAAACACCCTAAGTGTAATAAACATTGAGTTCACCTGGTTGGAGGGGAATCGGCTAGCATTCTGGAAAGCAGGGCTTCCTGACTGGGAGCCCGTGTGCCAAGCGTGGAGCTTGTCAGCGTGCTGTATGGAGGACCTGGAAAGCCAAGTGTAGTCAGATGAGTGTTGAGTCGTGGATTTGAGGGAACGGAAATGCAGCTGCAGCCTCGCCTATCTTAGGTTATTGTTTGCAGGGTTCCAGTCTGCCAGACTCGACAGCTTCTCTTTTGTTTTTTTCTTGTGATGTTTTAAAAGTAACATGTTCATGGGAGATGTCAGATCCGAAAACTAAGAAGGTACACTGAGACACAAAAGCGCATCAAAATTGTCTTTAAGATAGTTAATCGTGCCTCAGTCCTCAACTTAACACCTGTCCTCAACTTAGGGGAGCTGTGGGGAGAGTGCACTCTGAATCAGATTTTATCACATGGCTTCTGAGCCCAGTGCTTTTTAATATTTCCACTAGTCTTAGTTGGTGGCACACAGAGTATTCGAATGATAAACCTTCACTCAATTCATAATAAAATTTTTTTTCAGTGCTGTGAAACAAGTATGTGACTGACATCTAGTTGGATGGGATAGCTCAGTAGAAAACTGCATCAAATTCAGAATGTCTGACAGTTCAGAAAGGCTGGTGAATTCGCATAATATGGTATTCAGCAAGATGCTGGTTTTAAAGAAAGCAGGCAGCTGTAGAAATTCAGTGAGGGAGTCGGACTGGGTTTATACCAATGGTAAGACAAACAATCCCAAGGTGGTGTGAAACCCAGTTCACTAAGACTGAACAATACATTTGCCTTTTAGACTATTGACAAGATGCATGATTGGAAGGACACTTCAGGAAATCACAGGACCATACCTAGTATTAGATCTCCTTGATATGAGGATACAAAGAAGACAATTAGATTTTAAAAAACTTTCTAAGTGCAAGAATTCAAATGCTAGGATATAGTTCCTTTTCATGAAGTATTAATAAATATTTTGGTAGAAATAGCAATTCAGTTCTCTTAATAGATTTTTTAATTACATTATTTGCAAGTGTAGACCTCGAGCATGTGGTGTGAGTAACCCACTATAACGGGTGAGAACCCACTCAAGGCAGATCGCTTTCCATCTGACCACTGCTTTTACCCCTGTTCTTGTGGAAGCATGTACATTACTTTAATGGCAAGATTAATTATAAAGGAGTGTATAATAGCGAGAGTGGAGATCATCACTTAGATATATATGATTGCAAGGATCTGGGAGGCCATGATGGAACCTCTGGTGATAGATATTTTTAAGTGAAGCCTGTCCAGGCAGATGGAGAAAGAACCCTACATTTTCTTCTTTTTGTTTTTCTTTTTCTGCTGTGAGTTATAATTGCTCATGTTGATTACATGGAGAGTTTTCTTTTGCTAACTCTATTCATCTTTGTGTTTTGTTGCCAAGCGACTAAATACTGAGCAGAGGGAAAATGTGGACTTCTATTTCCATCTCAGCCAAAGTTGGCGTGACATCTCTCTTGACCTCCTCCGTGAGACTTTCCTAATAGATTAATGTGAGTGCATAAAGCATTTGGAATTTGAAAGGGTGAAAGACACTATTGACATATTTAAAAAAAAAAAAGGCAAATTAAAACCCAACTGCCATCAAGTCACTTAGACTCTTAGTGACCCCACACAGGGTTGCTGAGGCTGTCAGGTCTTTAAGGGAGCAAGTAGTCTGGTGTTTCTCCTGGTGGGTTTGAACTGCAGACACTTACTTGGCTGTACCACTAGGGTGCTCTGTTGAAACACAGAAGAGGTCATTCACGTGCCTTCACATTTTATTGTGTTATTGTTGAGAAGTAAGTACACAACACACTGTACAGCAGTTTATTTTCCACATGCACACGTACAGTTGAGTGACGGTGATTTTGTTTTTGACTTGCACAACCACTCGTCGTCCTTTCCTGCATTGCCCCCTCCTCCCTATTAACACAAATTCACTGTCTTGAAAGATTTCTATGTAATCTTTTGCATTCAAGTGACTATTAATTTGATCTCACGTAGAAAATTTATAAAATCATAATGCTCAAGACAAAACCATTTTTTTTGTTTTGTTTTTTTGGGGGGCATCACTGCCCTCAGGTGGTGGGAGTAAGAGACCCAGCCTTTGCTCCGTGGAACTGGAATTGAACCTCGATCCCAGTGGGCCGCAGTCCCGCGCATAACCACTACGCCACTGGGGCTCAGCCCCCCCCCCTTTTTTTTTTTTTTTTACTAATCCAGGTAACAATTGTTTAAGAAGACTTTAGGGAATATTTTGGGTTTAAGATTCAAAGATTACCTCTGGGCAATAGTTTTGGAGATTCATGCAATTCCTTTGGCTCAGAAAGTTAGTAGTCCATGAGAATTTGAAGCTTGTTCTGCATTTTTCCCTCTTTAGACCAGAAATTTTCTCTGGAATATTTAATCAAAATGTTCAATATTATTAATGGGACACTGTGGTAGTCACCTAGTCTGGTGTCAATTTGAGGATTAATTGGGTAGGAGTGCAGTCTATCAATAGCCAATGAGACTTCTGTGTGGGCATAGCCTTCTGAGAATTCTGGGAAATCCAGTACTTCCTGGTTGGAGGCAGGAGACACACTATCTCTCAGTTTACTCCCTTGGAGAGTCCACTGACAAGGCTGGCTCCCTGGGAGACCTCCCTGAGGAGAAGCCAAATGGACCTACCCTGATAAACGAGAAACCTGGCCCTAGGGAAGCCAGTGCTGAGATACTCACAACACCGCTGCTTCCAAAGAGTTTCCCCCACTGGTTTGTGATTGTTCTGCACTTGGCGTCATTGCACGTGTCTCGTGGCTTTGAAGAGGACTTAATAATTGGGATCCGACATAAGGGCTAATAGCAGATTTATGACGTTGGACTAGACTGGGTAGGGATTACCCTTTGTATACAACTCTCTTATATACATATGCATGTTAATGAATTTGTTTCTCTAGTCTACCCGGACTAACACAGACACCATCCAGTTCTCCTGGTCTCATGGCAGAGAAGACAGTTTTTCTTGGCAACAATCAGCCACACATTCTCTGTTTCCCCCTTATTAGCTGTCCATCATCTTCTGTTACTCCAGTCTGTGCCTTGGATGTTGGATGTATTCCAGGTTGTCCCTTGGGTGGCTAGTATTAAGAGGTAGAACAGAAGCACTAAACACATTATTAGGCCAATTATCTAGGTGTCCCATGAAACCATGGCCCTAAACCTCCCAACCAAGGAACCAAATTCCAAGATGAGTGTTTGGCAGCTAATCTGTTTTTGGTCTTCCTTGTAAATAATAAACCTTAATTATCTCAAGCAGCTGTCACATACATGCCACAAGTAAATGACGTTAGCAAATACATTGAGTCTTTTCAAAACTTGAGACACTGAAAGTCCAAATGCAAGGGAAGCTCTAAGGGAAGACTTTTTCGGGCAGCTCGGAAGTAACTTCCATGCTCCTTTAGCCCTGCTTCCTTGAAGGTCCACAGATGTACCTGTTTTACCCCATCCCCCTTTTAGTCCTGGGTCTAGGTTGGGCAGCTAACTGCAAGGTCAGTGGTGGGAACCCACGAGCTGCTCTTCAGAGGAAGGATGAGGGTGTCTGTTTCCGGAAAGGGCACAGTCGTACTTTGCCCTGGCCGGCACAGTGAGTTAGAATGGACTGGGTGTCAGTGAGCTTGGTGGAGTTTTTTGTGGTGTTTGGGAGTCTCTCTGCTTCCTTGCTTAAACTGACAAATGCAGGCTAATTAACATAACAAAGACAATCCATTCCCAAATGGGTTTATAACCCTAAGCATATAAATGAGGATTTAGTTTATTTGGGGGGAAGCACAATTCAACCCATGACAATGTCTAGCTCACTTTTGCCATTTTACCTTTTTAACTGGCCTAGAACTTATTGACAGCAATGATAATATTGGCTGTGCAGTCCTTTTACGCATTGGGATATTTTTTTCACCATTAACCCCCCTCTCCTTTCCTTTTTGACATTTAGTTTTTCAGTGTCATTGACATTACCTGCACATTTCTATATTTCTTGTATTTCTGTACTCCTGGATAATGCTTTCTTCCTCATGTTTAGTAGATGTTTTGTTGGTATTTGCATCTCACATGAATGATGCAAAATATATTGCTGTTTTGTAACTGCCTTTTTGCCTTGTGTGTTTTCCAGCTGCCCAAAGTTCCGTGTGCTTTTCGTTCCCGGTCATTCATACAAGCGGTTCTTGCTAGTCTGTTTAACCTGGTGTTTTGAACCCATGTCACTTATCATCTCCCAGTTCCATGTCTCGTTTTCTGACAAAGATTTTATAATAATACTTTAGGTTTACTTTTTGTCTTTTATTAAAACTGTCCTGTGCATGGTCGGATTTTCCATAAATATGGATAAGTGAGTTCTTCTGCATGCAAGTCTTCAGTTATCTCAATCATCAGAGTAGATATATGCGTAATTCACTAGGACGAAGCAGAGATACACCTGTCACTTGGGTAGGGCAGATGCATGTGTCATTCTTCAACTATTTTTAAATTGAAAATGATACTTAGAAGGTGATGGAAAACGCAAAGCTCTGTATTTTGCCTCGGAGAAGGTAGTTCTTTAATCATTTAACTCAGTGCAAACGGCTCATGGCCATTTTAATTATTTGGACCACTATTTGAGGGGCAAAGCACTCTGAACTTAACGAAAGCAATGTTCCTCCACTCCTGTGTCTACCCATTGCTCCAGCATCCTGGCTGCTGCCGCCGCTGTTAGGTATTGTCGAGGCAGCTTTGACTCCTAAGGGACCCTGTGTACAACAGAATGTAACACTCACAATTGTTCTTGTGTTTTAGCCCGTCCATGATGCTACTATGTCAATTCATCTGGTCCAGGGGCTTCCTGCTTTTTTTGTTGCCTCTCTACCAAGGATGATGTCCTTCTCCAGAGACTGGTCTCTTCTCCTGACCTCATGTCTAGAGTGTGTAACACGCATCCTGGCCTATAAGGCACACTCTGGCCGTGCTTCTTCCAAGTTTGTCCTTCTGTTAGTCCACGGTACTTACTATTCCTCACCAGCACCACAGTTCAGATGCATAGATTCTTCCTCATTTGTGGTCCAGCTTTCACAGGCTTCTGAGCTCATTGCAGCCTGGCTCGTCAGGAGTAAAAATAAATGCAGGGAATATATCTCAGGGTCCTCATGTTTTATGTTCTGAGATTCGCCCTCTGATCTTTGCTTCCCTACCAACTGGTTGAGGAATCTTTTGTGCGTTTTCAAAGCCCAGCAACGAAGGCGATGGACCAGTAGTAGTATTGTGATAAATCTAAGGAATGCATGCCCTTTGAGCCAATGCCGACTTTTAATCTCGATAGAGTCAAATGAATGATTGTTAAGTGTGTAACATGATGTCTGTTGACACATATGTACACCTATCCAATTACCCACTTCACTAAGGTAGAATTCCGAGTGTGCGGCATACAACTAACTGCAGAGCAACGAAGAGAGAGAGTCCTTGTGGCACTGCCGGCAAGTGCTCAGTTGCCGATGGAGAGGCTGGCGGTGTGCACCCACCCAGTGGTTCTCGGAGAGAGACTTGCTGCTGTGCCTTGGTAAAGAGGACAGCCGCGGACAGCCTGTGGCGGCTCTGCTGTGCCTGATAGGGTGGCTAGGGTTGGAAAGGGACTTTTTATCAAACACCCAGCAACGTTTTAAAGTTGCTGAGATTGCTAGCCCCCACCCCTCCTCTCCAGAGGACAGCAGATGAACTTATTGACATATTGTGGGAAATGGAACACATGAAAAATTTCTGGGTATTGCTCCTGCT
This sequence comes from Nesogale talazaci, assembly GCA_004026705.1. NCBI lineage: Eukaryota > Metazoa > Chordata > Mammalia > Afrosoricida > Tenrecidae > Nesogale > Nesogale talazaci. The sequence continues at coordinate 25,376 of PVJH01000739.1, forward strand.
GTAAAGTTTTCTCAAGTTACCAGACATCATTCTTAAACATAAGGAGAGTGTCACCATATTGGTTCTTGTGAGCGTCCCAACATCCCAGGGCTTTCATTGCATCCATTTTTGACTGGTATTCTGAAAACCTTTCTGGTGGTGTCTGCCTATCGTAGCTGGGAGACTGTTTTCTCAGAAAAAAAAGCATCAAATCTTTGGTTAAAAGTTCATTTTTGGGCTGAGCCCCGGTGGCATAGTGGTTGTGCACGGGACTGCGGCCCACTAGGTTGGAGGTTCAAATCCAGCAGCAAGGCTGGGCCTCCTATTTCCACCACCAGAAGGCAATGATGCCCTCCAAAAAAAAAACAAAAACAAAAAAACCTTCATTTTTGTTTCCCCTCCCCCGAGACGGGTTTTGGTTGAGGGACTGTAGTAAAGCACCTGCTCCGAGTGCTGCTCAAGGTCCTGGTGAACGTCAGTAGTCCGTCCGATGATGAGCCCTTCCCTGGCTAGCCCCGTGCCCAAGCTCTGACTGGCCCGTGCCCCAGGACAGTCATTTTGTTGGCCTGGTCTTCTTCATTTGGAAATCTTGTGTACGACTCCATGCCTGAAATTTTATTTTCGGTTTTGAAAATGAAAGCTTTCAACAAAGTTTTGTTGTTAATTAGTATAAAATGGTTGTATCTGTCTCCAAAAACAAACAGGCAAACAAACAAACAAACAAAAGGATTTAACCATCCAGCAGTTTGCTCTTCCTCAAGAATAGTGTTAGGGGAGAACATGTGCAGTAGCACAGCCCTGACACCCTGCCTGTACATGCGCGCTGGTTGATGGGTCATGACGTTTCTCTTACAGAGTCAAACTATTTGGCAATCTTAATAGTTCATTGTATCCCTGCCCACATTTTAAAAAGTTCTCATCAATTAGCAGCTTCCTTTTGACTATGTGGTTGATACAAGTTAGAATCCACTCAGTGGCTGTTGAGTTAGGTTTGGGTTTGAGTTTTACCTTAGATTATTTTTAAAAGTGAGCAAAATCCCTATCACTTTATTCTAAAAGCTTGCTTTTGTTACTAAAAAGTCCCTTTTCATATAGTGTACACTTAAGAAAAATTTGCAAATGTTATCTAAATTATTCAGTGTGTGTGTGTGTGTGTAAGTAAAAGACTGGATATTGGGGACCTAAGTGGAGGGAGAATGTTTTGAGAGTGATGACAAGTGTGCAAATGTGATCTGCATGCAACTAATGTATGTTTTGATCGTGATGGGCGTTGTATGAGCCCTGAATAAAGTGATTTATTTAAAAAAGGGAGGGCAAAAGAGCTCATGCCAAGGGCTTAAGTAGAAAATACTTGGAAATGAAGATGGCAACATGTGTCCAGATATGCTTGATACGAATGATGTATTGAACGTTTTAAGAGCCCCTAATAAAACTATTGGAAAAAAAGACTGGATGTGCATCGTCTAATGCCTCCTTTGTCGTGATCAGCCAGGGTGTCATCTCTTTGAACTGGCCTTTTTTATTTGCTTGAGGGGAGCCAGAGCAGTGACTCCTAATTCAGAGAAATCTAGATCATAAGCAAGGAAGGGTGTGTTTGGGTAGACGAGAGAAGCAAAATTCATAAACTGTTAAAAGAGAGTTTTACATAAAGGGTAATTATACATTAAGCCTCCAAACCCAGTCCAGTCCAAGTCTGACATCAGCCCATCTGTCCGGCAGCGCTCTACAAAGCCCTCCTCAAACTCACAAACCACACGCAACGATGCCAAATGTAGAAGGAAAGATTAGTCGGTGAGCGTGTCAGCATCTCAGCGCTGGCAGGGGCCTCCACACAGCTCCTCCGGCACCCAGGGCTGCATCGGGTCAGGTTCATGCTGCTGCTCCTCGGAGATATCCAGCTGGAAGTGAGCCTTGCCGGCTGAAACAGGGAACTGGCTAAGGCAGCCGCATCCTGGTGCGACCCCACAGAGAGCAGGAGACCCGAGAACCAGAAAGGCGCGGCTCACTGAGCCATTTCCCTCTCCGCCTTTCAATGAATCCCACATGTGTTCATCGGCCAGGTTGGCACAATATAAACTATCACAAAGGACTTGACAGACTTGTATCCTGGTATTGCTTTTGCTTTGTGTTAGTTGTTTATATTTGTGCCCCAGGCTCTTGCTCACTGTTAGGTCTGGGGCATATGGGAAAGTATGGTGGTTGAGGAACATTGAGAGACTAACGGTAATTTTTTATTTCCATATTTATATACTTGTCCAGGGTGAATTGACTTTTGAAGGCCAATTTACTCTTTATTGAAAAATAGATATCCTTCAAAATTCGAATTTAGTTTTTAATTTAAAAAGAAAGAATACAGTTTTAACAGTATAGGCAGATACTTAAAACTAATAATACTCAGCATTGGCGAGGGTGTATTGGGAAAAGTATTTTCAGATGTTTCTATTGAGAGTATGAATTGGCAGAACTTAACTGGAAATTTTGCTTACCAAAATTAAAAATTTTAAACTTGTCATCAGAATCTGTTCTAAGGAAATTAATTCATACAAAGATATAATGGCTAAAGATTTATGTTCAAAAATGTTTATTTCAATAAAAGTTAACCATTCCATAATAAGAGAGTAAGTACATTGCAGAGCACTTCAGCTGTTTTGAGGACTATTTAATGACACCAGAGAAAAATGTCATTGATTGTAAAGTGAAGAAATAAATGAGACTAAACCTGAAGTATTGAGATTTACAGCTTAAGCAACCCTTTACATTGTAAGTTTATAGGGTCTTTGGGCATCGAAATTGCCTTATTGGCAGCTGGGTTTGAGTTTTGTTTGTTAACATTGTAGGGTAAGTTCGTGCTACCTTAACTTTAGTGATACATGCAAGCATTTAAAAATTTGTATTACCTTCTCTTGTTGCTGTTGTCACTAATTATATCGTTGTATCTCATGTGCTCTAACATAATTATATCCCTTTGTATAGTTAAAAGATAGGAAGGACAAAATATTTAGCATTGCCAACCATAAATACCTTATTACTAACCTGCTACTTAGTCTGTGCCTTTCCCTGTATTAGGGATCTTCCTATGTGTGTGTATCATTGCATGGCATTGTTAATGTCTTTCCCCATTCATCTGCAGAACTGTCATTAGTGTTTTTGTAATTCGGATATGGAATATGAACTTTCTTTGGAATATGAACTTTCTTTTTCAGTTTGAGATGATTTTAATTATATCCTCATTCTTGAAGTATAATAGTCTTGTTTGATAGTATTTTGTTTTTGCTTTTTTGTTTATTGTTTGAGTATAATAGTCTTGTTTGATAGTATTTTGTTTTTGCTTTTTTTCTTTCAACACTTGAAATACATCATTCCATTGCCTTCCAGCCTCCAAAGTTTCTGAGGAGAAATTGGCAATTACTCTTCTGGGGTAGCCTTTATATATGGATGTTTGCTTTTCTCTCACTACTTTCAGGACCCTCTCTTCGCTTTCCTTTGCCTTTTAAGAGCGTATATACAGAACAGCTGAGTTTAGCTGCTAGCCCTGTGGCTTGTTGTTCAGACCCTCAGCCACATGTTCTCAGAGAGGTGAGCTTGTCTGTCCCCATAACATTTTGCAGTCTTGGGAACCCCTGCAGAGCAGTTTCACTATGTCCCCTAGCGTCACTGCAAGTTGAAATCGACTTGATACCCACGGGTTTCGTGTTTGTTTAAACTATCTTGAATCTTGGTGTACATCTTTTCTAGTTGATCTTATCCTGGAGTCCTTCCGGCTTCTCGGACTTGTAGATTCATGTCCTCTGTTAGATTCGAGATGTTTTCTGGTTTTCTGTCATCTTTGAGAGATTCTTCCTTTCACCTCCTTTTGTAATTCTGAGAATATATTTACATGCCTTTTATTGTCATCCTATAATTTCATTCAGCTGTGCCTAGCTTTCTTGAGCCTCTGTTCTTGTTGCTTTGAAGCATTTGTTGTTTGTTCTGCCTGATAAGTATGCCTGGTATGTTTCTTCTCATGTGCTGCTTGTTTCATTTGTTACCCTGTTTAGTTCCTCATATTGTTTGTGTATTTTTTTTCTTTTAGTTCTTTATCTTTATTTCCCCATAGTCCTATAATTATTTTTAATTCTATTGCGTTATGATTAAATTTTTATTTCTGATATTTGCTCCTCTTTAGATATGCTTTTACTTCGTTTGCCATCTTTTTCTGCTGTTGGGATTTGAATTTTTGAAATCGATATTCTTCGTGTCACTCAGTATTTGTTGTTTTGCCCATTCTAAGTTTACAAAACAAAACAAAAAAACTTGTAGGCAAGTGGAGCCCTCAACCTTTACTTAAACTGCTTCCTTTCCCTCCCTGTGCTAATTTTCTTCCTTCCTGGTTTAATTTGAATTAGAAAGCTTCTGGTCTGTTCAGTTTTTAAGCTTTTCTAAACCTATCGGAGACCACCCTGTGGTTAGTCTGTTGACCAGGGAGCACCTCTACTTAGACGGAGATGCTAACCCGTCTGTCCCCCAGGGATGTACTCCTCTTTCTCTGGCTCTTACACTTTCCCATCCTTCTGCAACCACTTGCCTATGTGTTTGTTTTTGTTTTATAGGAAAGCTTATACTCAGTAAACTTCGGAGTTTGCCTGTGGATTCTTTGGGGGAATGCTTATTATCTGAGTTGGAATTCAGGAATTCGCATGTCAGGAGGGGCCATGGGATTCCCCAGAAGGACCTGCCTTTGGATGTATTCACGGCAAGCAAAATATCCTAAAAGAAGATCCACCAGCTGACAGAGTCTCTCTTGGAAAAGAGAAACATGGCCCCATTTTCCACCTTGTCACCTATGATAATTCTAGTTGATCCTCATCATCCACAAATTCTGTATTTGCACATTCTCCTTTTGTTTAATTTGTGACCCCAAAGTCAACACTTCACATTATTTTCGTCATTTGTAGAGGCATGTTAGAGAGGTGAGAAATTTGAGTTAGTTGCCATAGTATTTCCTAAATGAAGTCTGCTTTCTATTTTAGCTCTTACTGTAAATCATTGCCCTCTTTTGGTCTCTTTAGTGTTACCCACCTCATCCCCTTCATTTTTGAGCATATTGTGGTGTTTTGCTTTTTCAAGTGATGGCGAAATGCTGTACTTTATTGCTCAGTATTCTTAAGTGCAAGAAGACTTTGAGGTGCCTTGGGGAGGAAATGTGTTTGGTAGACATAAACCCGGTTCAAGCTTGAGATGTTGGCTGTGAGTACAATGTCAATGAAAAGCATTAGTATGTTATTGACTAAACAAACATACAGAAAACAGGAGACAGGCACAAATCCAGGCAACATTGATCATTTGATGAAATCATGACCAGAGGGTTTCAGTAACTTGGCCAACCTTATGTTTACCCACGGAGAGATGACAGCTCTGGCCACTCTGAAGCGCATTAACTGCCACGAAGACTGAGAATTGAGTGCACTAACCATGAGATTCGGGTTCCAGTACTTGAGAAAACAATGACAGCCAACAAGCATTTCTCCTGAGGGAGACTTCTAGAAGTGTGAGAGTAAGTAAGGTGGGCAGAGAAAAGTAAACATAATCCATGTGGAGAGGCAAAGGTGCCACAGGCTTAGATTCCATGAGGGACGTTGCTGGAAAAAGAACCTGTAATGAGGCTAGTTTATCCAACGTGTAGTATTTTAGGAGGTTTCTGGAAGGAGAGCAGTGAGAATCCACTTGGGAAAGGATTCAGGTGGCAGATACCCAGTCAGGTGACTGCCTGCCATTTTGGGTCTGAGCTGCGGGGTGATGGCAGGTGCCCCCTGGAGTTCACGTCCCCCAGAGCTCAGGTGCTTCCTCTACAGCTCCACAGCTCTGGGGCCTGAGGGAAGCTGCTCAGCTTTCAAATGGGGAAGAAGCTCTATGTTCTTTATTTCTAAGACCCCCAACTTAATAACACTGTGGGAGACTTATTGAATTAGTCATCAAATTATTCATCATTTCTAGTCCACTGTAGTATTGGTTGATAATATTTCTGTAACCAGAATATTAATGTGATTTTTAAAAAAGTATCTTAGAAACAAAGCAATATGGTAATACCTATCTCAGTGATGTTGGGGAGATTAATAAGATGATATATGTTAAGTGCCTAAGTTAGTAATTAAGTGCATTGCAGCTATTATTAACAAATGAAAGGACATGAAATATAATTTGATTGGGAACACCTGAAGAAGGGACACACACACACACACACACACACACACACACACGCATGCACGCGTGCAACTCCACAAGGTCATAATGTGACCAGAATCTGAACTAAGACTAGGATGGAGGATGGGGGAAAGAAAAATGCACACGAGCTAAAAGCCAACATGCTATAGAGATAAGTGTGTGTATGAGATCACTTTTGAGGCATGGCTGTCATTCATTGCTTTAGTGGTAACTTCAGGAGCCCGAGTGGCATAGAGGGTTTTGATTTGGACTGTGAACTGGAAGGTCAGCAGTTCAAAATCACCAGCCGCACCTCAGGAGAAAGACGGGGTTTCTTGCTCCTGTGAAGATGGCTCACTTTGGCAACCTGCCCCTCAGGCAGGATGTGCCGAATGGGATCGCTGGCAGGGAGTTTGGGTTGAGTGATTATTTCATGGCATATTATTTAGCGTGTGAACAGAGGGAGTTTGGTCATCATGGAGTATAAGTGGGGAGCTATGTCATCTTCTGGGTACAATACAGTATTTCCGGGTAGCTATTACTTTTTGCTGTATAAACTGCTAATTGCAGTAAAGGGAAGTAATTGGCTCACTGAGTTTTTTTTTTTTTTTTTTTAAAGTATGTTTTGTTTGCTTGTTTCATTGAGAAGGGAGGAGGGTGGCCAGCTAGGGACTTGTCATTAGATAATTGCTTCAGTTGTCCTGCCAGGAAATTCTTTGTGTACATTTTAAGAATCTTATGTTTTGATGAGAATGCTACTGAAAATTTTAGCTCTTTCTTTTTTCTCTCTTTCTTTGTTTTTTGTCCCAGGTCCAGCAAGACTATGAATCTCTGTTCCAAATGCTTTGCTGGTAAGTGCAGAAAGGGGTTTGCTTGTTTATTTTTCTGATCAAATGTCTAGACTATCTAAATTATATAACCCTCTTTTGGGTTTATGCATGGGTTTTATTTTCTTAGCCTTTGTCTCTGATAGCAGTCTTTCCTCACCAGCATGCTTTGACATTTACCTGGGCCTCATTGAAGGAAATGCAGTCTCATGTGTACTTGGACCTGAGAAATTTCCCTCAGTTTTCAGTTACTAACGTGCTGTGGCATGTTGCAATTTGAGTTTCAGCAGGGTAATATACATATATATACAAAAACACACAGAAATCTCTGCCCGTGATTTGAGTGACGAATGGTGAGTCCTGCTTTTATGGTGAACACAACAAATAGTGTCTTGAGGTGGGAATCAGCCAGAGAATCATGCTGAGTTAGCCTCCGCTAACCCTGCCCCTCCTTGATGCCGCCCTGGGTAAGTCGCTCAGTCTCTGGGGAGCTCAGAGTCGCCATTTGTGAAATGCTTGGAGACCAGGATCGAGCGTTTGCGGGGGATCCTTTCTAGTCCCCAAAGGCTTGAGTGATGCCTCCATCTCTCCTGAAGTTGAAACATTCCGTGTTTTTTTTTTCTTTTTTCTTTCTTTCTTTTTTTAGGCATTATTGCCCTCCGGTGGTGGGAGTAGGAGGCCCAGCCTTTGCTCCTGTGAGCTGGAATTGAACCTCTATCCCAGTGGGCCGCAGTCCTGCGCACAACCGCTATGCCACCGGGGCTCAGCCCATTTTTTTCTTTCTTTCTTTCTTCCTTTTTTTTTTTTTTTTTAAAGAACTTTGTACATCTAGCGGTTTTATCTAAAGTAGCAGAGTCTTTGTGCATTATGTTGTGTTTAACTTGCTTTGTTTATTACTTTGTTTTCATCTTCTATCAATTATGCTATGTGGGCAAGGAGAGTGCTTCTCTTTAGAAAACTGTACACGCCTGAGTTAAGGGGATACATGGGAAATAAAAGAGTTAGGGAAGGTGACAGTTTAATCTTTTAAAATTTGCAATTTGTCACATTGTGTGGGTTTTTTTTTTTAAGAGAAAATAAGTGGTCGATCTGATTTAACAGTATTTCTGATTTAAACAGTATTTCTCACCATGTCATGTGAATACATTCCACTGTCCCTACTCTGCACATCTAGTTTTAGATATGGAGGGAATGCTTCCTGGCGGTGAGAGTTCAGTGTAACTTTATATAGTAACTTTATAATAAAGATCGAAAGTGGGACACAATGTCTATTAGGTTGTTGGCTTCCATCCTCCTAGGGGCCTTCTAACTCCGTCAAGCATGACTCGGGGGACAGACGAGGTCCCTTGAGTAGTAAGGGGACTCACATCAAATATATCAAAGAAGTGTCTTATGTCTCTAAAGGAAGCCCAAGCTCAGTCATCACATTCGTATTTCTTTGGACTTAGAAGGTTTACGTTTTGTGGTTATCAGTTTTCATGGTTTCCTTGCTGATCTATATCCAGTTACTGTGTTTACACAGCATTAGCATTTTTGCTCTTAAAAATAGTAAGAGGATACTTCCAAGTAGATAAAGAAAATATCCTGTTTTCCTTTATTTTAACACCATACTCCAAACTTCCCTTACTGCGGTTGTATGGAATGGTTAGTAACACCTTGTTAGCAGCATCCTGAAACAGTGTTTTGTTCTTTTAGAAATTTAAAAGAAAAGACCACTATTGAACTTTCAAGGTACATTTGTAGCTTTTACCTCATTTTATGAAGATAGTGGGAGTTCAGTCAATTATTAAACTGCTGGACAAACCTGTTAGACAAATCTTTTCTTTAGCAGTATTATAACAGTTTAAACTACAAGGGGTCAATTATGAACCCAAGGGTGAAAGAATCTTGACCCAAACTGCAGGTGTTACTGGTTCTTCTCACAGAGTTATCTTATTCTTCAAATATACCCAAATAGCCAAATAAAAGTAGAGCTCTTTTAAAATATATTTAAAAGTTGGAAAATCGCTTTAAAAACCACCTTTTTTGTATCATTAAGTTTTTACCTAAGTGATTTAGCAAAGTGAATTTGTTAGAGTTTATTTACATAAACTGGAGTAACGTGAGCAAACTGTTGAAAGTGGAGTTCAGGGTTAGGATCTGGGGGTGCTAGTTTACGATTTACTTTGTGTGGTTCAGCCACTCGATCAAACAGTACTGCTAAGTGGTTAAGCACATGCCTTCCTCCATAGTCAGGAGCTGTTCAGATGATTTCCCCTTTTCTCCACCAAAATTTCCTGGGGTTCTTGAGGCCAGAGACCGGGAATAAAAATGACTACACAGAAAATTACTAAAAAACCGTTGAAATGTTACTTGTTGGGAAATTTTACCAAGTCATGCCACTTTAGAATGTTTACATAAATGTGCTGTTGTCAGCCATTTATATGAATGTAAAAAAGAGTCGAGGATTCATTTTACTTGGATGCCGTGGAAGGTCAAGAAATCAGAAGATGCTTTCCATGGGGCCGATTTCCTACAAAGGCCCCTTTAAATGTTGAAAAGCAGAGGTAGTACGTGGAGGGATGAGTAGGCCTGACCCCCAAGCCCGTAGCGTTTTAAATCACCTCATGTGTGTGGGAAAGCTGGACAATGGATAAGGAAGACCAAAGGAGAATTTACACCTTTAATGAGTTGGCAAACAATAGTGAATATGACTGTAGAAAGAACAAGAATGTTTTGGAAAAATCCTAACTAGAAAGAATGCTCCTTAGAAGCAAGGATGTGTCATGTACTTTGGATATGATATCGGGGGTGGGGCACATGTGGGGAGGCACAGCAGTCCTTGGTACAGTAGGGCAGTGAAAAGGTGGCAGCCCCTGACTGAGATAAATTGACAGAGCGGCTGCCACAGTGGGCACAAGCAGAGGGATGAGTGATGATGGTGTAGGGAGAGGTTTTTGCTTAATGTTTTGTTTGTGATAACTCTTATTATTAAGGCCTACAGTTAAAGGAGCCTTGGTAGTGCTGCCAGGTAAGAATTGAAATGTTACTCCCCAAGCTTCCCTGCCCTGGGAGGATGAGGCTACCTGCCTTTGTGACGAACTACGGTGTCAGGACCCCTACGTAAGGTCACTGAGCTGGGCTGATTTAATGGCCACAGGCTTTAGGTTTTTAGGTTCTGGTTTGACCTTCTCTTCCCTTTAAGTGCTGGGACTATTAAGGCCATTGGACTTTTCTTAGAGTCTTTCTTTGCATTAAAGTGCCTTCTACCCAAAGGCCGTAAAGGGAGTGGTCTGGGGGAGCCCTAGCACATAATTGACCCTATGTTATGACCCTTCCATTATGACACCCCCCCCATGTTGATCCCCCCCATGTTCTTTGAAAAAAAATGCATTTAAAATACTACTCTAAGTTCTCATTATCCAAAGTTATTTTTGTTAATGAAGAATAGGTATGAATTAATTTTGCCATATTATTTTCCTCCATGATTGTTCATTTTTCTTTTGACCCCCCCTTTAGCTACTTGTCACTATGTTCTGCTTTCTTTTCTCAAATCACAGTGCTCTACTTTTATTTGGCTATTTGGGTATATTTGAAGAATAAGATAACTCTGTGAGAAGAACCAGTAACACCTGCAGTTTGGGTCAAGATTCTTTCACCCTTGGGTTCATAATTGACCCCTTGTAGTTTAAACTGTTATAATACTGCTAAAGAAAAGATTTGTCTAACAGGTTTGTCCAGCAGTTTAATTCAAGTCATGGGAAAGATATGTCTGAACTTCTGAAAATGATGAAAGCACTCTTGAACGTTTATTTTCAATCACATTTGTCACAGATCTCTCTAATTATTAAAGCTGGTCTGAGAATGTCTGTTGGCATAGTTTTGCCCTTTCTACCCTATAGATAATGCTCCTCTCATCGGACTATTCTTTCTTTTTTTTTTGTTTGGCCATCACTGTCCTCTGGTGGTTGTGGGAGCTACCCATCCTTGCTGCTGCTGGATTTGAACCGCCAAGCCAGTGGGCTGCAGTCTCCCACTCAACCACTATGCCACCAGGGCTCAGCCCCTCTTTTATTTCTTTAAACATTTTTATAATCTTTGTATGGATTTATGAAATGAAACAGTATTTGAAATAGAATGCAAAATTCTGACATGGTATTTATAGTTTTATTATAGCAAATAAACATTTATTGTTTTAAATTCTTACGTAGTTTTTACAGCTGGGTGTTTTGACTTATTAGTGGGTAGAAAAATCAATTTTATGGGTCATTTTTATGGGTAAGCATTTAAAAAATTAAATAGAATAGTAATGGTAAGTATTATTTTATAAAATCTTAGGGTGACATGTAAATGAAAATAATGAGACTGGGTTACAATGTAAATTTTTATATATTACATGGTCCTTTAAAAATGAAAAAAACCTACAGTTTTACAGAAAGATGACTTTAGAAAAGGATTGAATGATTTATGTTCAGATAGAAATTTTCCTTTTGAGATTAACCAATTTCTTGGGATCTTTGTCACTTCTGACCTCTTCTTTGGACTATATGGTTTTTCTATGTGAAACCCAATTTACCGATTGCTGTTCTAAAGTACTATATATGAAGTCAAGCATAGGATGTAACAAACGTGCTGCTGCTTACAAAGATAGAAACAATACTACTTTTGATATTATTTTTGGCTTGAGTTCAAACTGAATTAGTTAGTTTATGACTCCTAACTAATGCGAGTGCTTTATATTTAGGTACAGTAAGGATCAGATTCATTATAACCTGTACTACCATAGTGAAGCCTAGCCATTGAAGAACTGTTCTCCCACAGAATAGTTTTTAAATAAGTTAAGAAAAAATATTTTTGCTGCCTTCTTAAACAAAAAGTATGGATAACATTCAGACCACCACTGGGGTAATCACTGTGGGGAAGGCAGAAGGCATTGTTGCAGAACTGACTGATGCATGTCGTCCATCAGGGTGACCTCACCGCCATTCACAAGATCCTACGCTTGTTTTCTGTGGGGGACACCAGAGTGTGGTGCCTGGGGCTGCTTACTTTTTAAGGGGTGGATGAGCCTGCACTTGGGTCAAGTGGTATTAAAAGAAGACAGACCTGTCATGTGCTCAGTGTACAAGGATCCAATGGAATCTGTGAAATTATGGACAGATGTACATGTTTTAAAAACCTTGACACAAATATGTGTCTTAGTTATAGACTTAAGATGAAAGTACTTCATTGAGAAATCAAAATATGCAATTTATTTTAAACTGGAGATAAAGTTTGAACACATAGTTCCGCTCAAGAATAACTTTGAAGAAACGGGATATTGTATGATTTACATAGATAGCATTGAACAGCTAAGGGAGAGAATGACTCACAGTACCGGAGCTTGTTTCTTTCCCCCTGTAAAGGTATGCATGTCATACATTACAGTGTAGATTTACAGGAAGGAATAAAGGCTACAAGAACTCCTGTACAAAGGGGTCTCATGACTGCTAAAGATGAATAGAAATTACAGACAAACAGCTCTTGTTGCAAGTGAAAATGAATTTCAATGTAACTTTAAAAATAATGTTATGTGAAACATATTTCTTACTGGGAAGATGTGTAAGAGAGCCTTATTGAACAATATTGCAACAAATAAGAGGGAACATTATGTAGGAAGCATCTACTAATAAGACTGTCAAGCCACGCATATTTATTTTTATGGAAGTTTGTTTTAGGTTATTTGTCCAAATGACCAGTCTTAGTACTGAGAAAATATTAACTTATAATTACTGCATCTTTGGTACTAACCTTTTGTCAGATCCTAGGCTAAAACTTATCAATTTTATGTAGAAATTTCATTCTCACTGTTATTTCTTGACATTGTCATATAGTTATAATTAAAAATTCTGAATGGACCGCAGAAGGAAGACGCAGAGCAGGGATGAAATAACCAGTATTAAGGTATGCTGTGCCTTCCCCATTCTGCTTTGTATCCCAACCTGCAAATGACCAATCTGGCTATTTGCTACCAAATTTCTGGGTTTTTTTTTTTAGGCATCACTGCCCTCAGGTGGTGGGAGTAGGAGGCCCAGCCTTTGCTCCGTGGAGCTGGAATCGAACTTCCATCCCAGTGGGCCGCAGTCCCGCGCACAGCCCCTACGTCACCGGGGCTCAGCCCACTACCAAATTTCTATCTCAGTTACAAGTCATTATTAAATCGCAAAGTTCTAAAGCTTAAGCTCTCAATATGCCGCTAGTTTTGATTATTACCCCCCCCCCCCTTAAAAAACAACACAAGGACAGGAATTAAAAACCTATTGAAAAATATCTACAGAGCAATAGTGTAGAACATCCTACTTTTAATGAGAGAACTCCTAATTCTCCGAAATCCTACACAGTGTCCAGACAACCTGACTTTTCTCCTGCAGATTTTGGGGTTAGCGGCCAGATGGCTAGCTATAGTACGTACCCCCAGGGTCCCGTGGGTATTACGCATGCTTATGTCTTACCAACTGTAGAAGTAGTTGATTTCTTTTTGGAATAAGCAGAATGAAGTTGATCATAACTTGTAGCTTCCAAGAAATCTGAGTGCCATCGAGTCACGTCATAACTTGAGGCTGGGGTGGGACTGTGGGTTTCGAGACGGTAGCTCTTACAGGAGTAGACATCATTGTCTTTATCCCGTGGAGCGGTTGGTGGTTTCAAACTGCCGATTTTGTGGTTAACAGTCCAAATAGTAATGACTATAATACCAAGGTTCCTAGTTAAATGACCTAATGCAGGCATGGTGGATTAAACCACATTTTTTTTTAATTTCAGTGACTTGAGTTTCATAGTAAGTACTAGAATAAGGTAGCATTCCAGTGTGTTAATCATAGACTAAACTGCCTCGTGAGCATGCAGCTCTTACTGCTTGGGGTCATGCTCTCATCTTCTTTTCCCCTCAGGGCAGAGTAGAAGTGGTCTGGTATGAGTTACTTCATAAAGGGAAACATTACAGCCCTCTACTGAATTTGAGGATCCTGTAGTAAGAGAGACAGGATGAAGCAGAAAAAATGTTACGGTCTTCTTGTTAATGCATATTTATTTGTAGAAACTATGGGAATTGTGTACCCATCAGTAAAGTAGTATGGAGTAAAATGTCTATTCCAATAAGTACCCCCTCGTTTTTCATCCCCCCCCCCCAATTTAAAGCATTGTGAAATTAAGTAGAGCAGTAGAATTTTCATACCCTGATTTTTGCCCTCCCTCACACTACCATGTAACTACTCACTTTAAAATGTTCTAAGTGTGTGTGTTAATAGGCATTTGCGTTGTCATTCTGTTGCCTTAATGACTATGTATATCCATTGACTTCTCAGAAGTGGAAAACCCAAGAAAGATACCTCACATAACAGACCCTTTAACCATTAAGTGTGATGTTGGGTATCTGGTGAAAGGATGTAAAATTCAGAATATTATATGAAGTAATGTAAACATCCACGTGTCCACTCAGAATTGGGAAATGATAACATTTTGCACTTTCTGGTGGAGGAGATTTAGAGTATTTAAAAAGGAAATAAAATCTCAGGGTGTCTTCTACCTTGATTCTCTTCTCTGTGCTTCAGGGATATCACTGTGTGTATTAATGTATTCACACTTTTTACTATGGTATGTAAGTACCATATATACTCGAATATAAGCCAACCCGAATATACACCAAGGCACCTAATTTTACTACAAAACTGCATTAAAATGTGCTGAAAAACTTGGCTTGGGTTCATCTATACACAATACATAAAAATAAATGGTTTTCAGAATGTATGTCATCTGTTGCCCATGGCATTCTGCAACTTGATTTTTTTTTGGATAATTTGAAACTAGTTATGTTGACTTGACACATGGTGCTCTAATTCACTTTGTTCTTTGCCATTGAATTAATGTCCAAATTTACCTGGAACATTCCTGGTTTATATTTGTTGTGCCATTAATTAAGGTGCCCTTTTTATGCCTCCATTGGCTCCAGTTTAGTTGATAACTTGATTGATCATCATTAGAATATGTTTTATCTAATTAATTATACATCTCTTGTTGGACATATAAGTTACTTTACTATTTTTATATCATAGTTGCACACATTATGTTCTCTGCCTCCTTCTCTTCCCCTCCTCTCCCTTTCCCCTCCATCCTTTGCTTGAATGTGTACGACTTTCTTTGTAATACACTCCATTCTCGTTGTGTAGGCTGCTTGCTTTCCAGGGAAAGTGGGACCGTGGCAGCAGATCCCCAGCGGATGAGCAGTGTTGAACTTTGGAACCCTTTCCTGACCTCTTAACTTGGTTTGATGTCTTACTAAGAAGTGTTTTTAAATTATATGGTTAATTATTATGCTAGTCAAGATAACTGAGCCAGTGCTTTGAAGATGATGTTGTTAGGGGAATTATTTCAAAAGAAATTGTTGCATATCTAATGAGAACCGAAAGGTTTAGTGCTGAAAGTAGTAGAAAGGCAGCCGTTTTGTAGACCATGTGTAAAAAAATGAGGACCACCTGTGGGTATGTGTTGGGCTGAGACCTAGAGGGACAACATTTCAGAACCGTAAGTCTCCTCCCGTAAACCGTTTCAGAAGCTCACAGGGGCAGTTCTGTCTTGCCATCTAGACATAGATGTTAGGGACGGGCTCCTCCTTCAGCCTGTTATCAGCTAGCAGTCTTGTGTGCTTCAGTGAATACCAGGGAATTTCTTGGTCTGTTTTCCTTTGTGCTTGAATTAAAGGGTTAGCATGAGGTTGTTTTTGACCCCTCTTGTTGATCGTAATCCTTGGGGACTTAATTCATAGACCAGGATAGGGATTATGAGTTAAAAGGCATTATTTTTAGGCTAGTAATGTTTAACTAAAATATGATCTTTCATAATACAGAATTTTAAATTTTTTGAGAGCCTTGATAGTTAACAGTTTTTTGTTTTTAATCAGTCCTTTCTATTAAGAAGTGACCATGTTAAGTAGAAGTCCATTGATATTAACAGTCTTAACTCCTTATCAAAAGTTGGTTGGCTGAGCCCTGGTGACGTAGTGGTTGTATGCGGGACTGCAGCCCTCTGGATTGATGGTTCAAATCCAGCAGTAGCTCTCCAACAGCAAGGCTTGGCCTTCTACACCCACCAGAGGGCAGTGATGTAAAAAAAAAAGTTTGCTTTATATTTCTTAATATATTTTTAGGCTAAATATTGGACAGACCATACTGAAGGAAAAATACCTCATGGTAAGACTTCTGGTTTGGAGATTTTTGGTGGGGGGGTGGGTAATCACTGCCACTGATGGTCATGGGCGCTACCCAGTGCTGCTCCTGGGAGCCGCCACTGGATTTGAACCTCCAAGTTCACGGGCCACAGCCCCAAACTCAACTACTTAGATCATCTGGGGCTCAGCCCGGTTTAGAGATTTAAAAGAGTTGTTAGTATTTTTTTTCTCCCTATTGTGAATTAGGTAAAGGTTTGCTGAGCCGGTCAATAGTTTTACATTCGAGAACGCATATGCATTTTGTTTCAACCCCCACTTCCTACCTATGTTTCTTTTTTCTGGTTTTCTTTCTTTCCTTACTCTGTTCTTGGTTTAATGCTGCCCCTTTGATCTGGAATGTTTGATTGTTTTATACAGGTGGGTGAAAGGGATGTGTAGTTTAGTTTGAGACCTGAAAGATGAGTAGGTGCCAGATTGTGGGGGTCCAAGTCTCTATTTGGGGGTCCAACAGCTTCTGTCTGGCCAGTAAGCCTGGTCCCTGCTATGATTTTGAGGTCTGTTTCCCAGAACCTTGTAATGCGATCATTTTCAGAGCAGTTGGTGGTGGTATCTGAGACTGTGGGCCTAATGACTCATTCATCCATGTTTGTCTTTGCCCTAACCATGCCCCTCCACATTCATGAATATATCTGCAGTATCCATACTTGCTCCCAAAGCTCATGGGTATACTTTGACTCTCTTTCCTCCACTAGTCAGCTTCCATGTCTATTCAAGCATCGACTCATAGACAGGCACCACTGTAGGATTGAGTATATAATAGTATTTGCCTCTGTTGCCTTTAACTCTTGTGAATCTGAGTCTCTTTCCCTTCCTCCACCATTTTCCCAGAATTCCTTCTTAGTGCCTTCCGCTCCTCCCAAGTTAACAGTTGTCTACTTTCTAGCCCAAACCTTCCTCTCTCTCCCCTCCGCACTCGTAATTAACCCATCACAGAATGTTGTTTATTGTGAAAGTGTTTTCTTGACTTTTTATAATAGTAGTCTCATACAGGTGTTTGCCCTTTTGTGTTCATAACTAATTTAACTCAGGATGGCCTTCAGGCTCATCCATGTGATGAGGTTTATCATCGATTCACCATTATTCTTACACATTGTGTAATATTCCTGTGTGTTTAAAAATGGTACATAATCCTAAAAGAGGAATGCCAAAAGGAAGATACTTAGAATTGAAGTGGACCAAGAATTACTGTTTGTGGGGAAGAATGGCAGGCAGAACATGGTAAGTATATCTCTATTTAAGCAGGCAGTTAAAATCTTGAAAAGCACGTTGTGATGGTAATTAAGACCACAGTATCGCCGCTTTGGGTTGTGATGGATGTCCCTTGGATAATATTTTCTCATTTTATCCTTACAACTCATCTCTGTCCATTTTACAGGTAAGGGAACTGAGGACTGAAATGGCCCCAAGTTAAATAAATTTAAAAGCGAAGAGGCGAGATTTGAGTTTAGATGTTTCAACTCCCAACCCTATTCTTCCACTCTTTGATGTTATGAGGAGGGAAGGTAGTAGGCTTAGATGAGGGAAAACTTCCCTTTCCTGTGTTCCTGTGACCATAGCCTTGAGTATTTTTTTTTTTTTTGGTGGTGGTAGGGGGGGGGGTGCGTCTTTGCATCATTTCTGTACAGTTGCATTTTGTCTTTAGATCTCCAGGGACTGTCATATAAACAGTGCTGGAAGCTTCGCAACGTAGTTAATCTGGGAGAAAGGTGTGCATATGTATTGGGGGCAGTGTTTTTGTCTAACGCATTTTCTATTTTGGTGGTGAGATTTTCATTTCTTAACATCGCTCTTGTTCTTGCTCATATAACTTTTAGCTCATTAACCTTGCTCTCTGCACTGCATATTGAAGCACCATTTCTAATTTAGTCTCTTGTGTTTAGCTTCTCAGAGGTTTTAAAAAAATGTTTGGCAGTGGGATTTAATTGCAGGGCTGTTTGCACATTGTCAGCGTGAGGCAAAGATGAGTTACATATTTAGACAGTGCAGTCTGCAGGTTTCATTTGTCAACCCTCATTGTTGGCACCCCCGTTTTCTCATACATGTGTGCGCAATAGTGTTGCAAAAAGTCTTCTTACTGTTGTATCTATATTTAGCAATTTGGTTGAGTTATGGAAAAGCCTGCCCTCTGCCCTGTGTATTTGCTCATTTGGAAACCTTGTATAGTTTATCGAGACACTAGTGATTTGTTCCCTAGCCTCCCTGTGGGTTTTGTTTCTTATTACAATCTCATTCCACCTCCCTGTCCCATACTCCTGAATCGTTAATTTGTACATTTCGATGCAGTTTGTTTCATCGTGTGTTTCTGTAATCCAAACTGAATGTAACGAGCTGTGTGCTTTAGGGACCTGGCTTTGCCTTGCCAATTAGAACAAAGTGGTTACTGAGAAAGAGTATGTTTTAAATAAAACATGGCACCTCCGAGTGGGACTGACACCCACTTGGGAATAAAAGGGATGGTTTTAACTCTCTGATTCACTAGGAAACTTTGCTAAAGAGCAGCACTTTCAGTGGGAAAGACCAGCACACTTTTTTTCTTTACTAATGATTACCCTCGTAAAATGTGGTTTTATAAAATTTCCTCACGCGATTAAATGCATTTGGAAGCATGTCATTTCAAATCCGTTTGCTTTCCTTCATGGTTATTTTAGTTGTTTGTTAACACATGCTCTAAGATCCCCAAGTATTTAACCAGTAGGTGCTACCGTGTTAGAATTTTGAACCTTATCATTTAGGAACGTGAGGAAAAATAGCATCATTAACTGGGTGCGAGCCTCATTTTTTCCCCTGTAAAATGTATCAAGCCAAGTTTTTCAGTGGAAGGAAAAAGCCCGGTCCAAACTCATTGCTGACCAGACATCTCCCTGAACTCGTGGAGCTGCTCCGAGGGATCCCCGCAGCACAAGGCGTTGTGCTCCCAGCTGAGGGGCAGCGGGTGTGTTTGAACTATTGATCTTTAGGTTAGGCGCCCTGGGCCACTAGAATTTCTTTTCAATGAGCAGATATTCCAAAAGGTAACTGGAAAATAGTTGTGAGCAAGAATGTAAAGTCAGATCACCGCGTTAAGAATGTTAGGCCAGTGAGCCATGGGTGTAAGACCAAGTTCAAGTGCACTTGTTCTGCTGCATTTCCACCAAAGGTTTAAAGCACAGATTTTAAAAGTAGACCCTTGTGGACTGATTCCCCTCATAAGGAGACCCCTAGCACCAGCACAGGGAAAGAGACCTGTGCTTGTTACCGTTTGCTTGCTTTGCTGCCCACTGCACGACAAGTGCAGTAAAAACAGGGCTCTAAAAAGTATTGACTTAGAGGCTAGCTAGACATCTAAAGACGTGGGATAGAGATCCAGGCAATATCTTATCATTCACTAGCCATTATAATCACAGAATTTATAAGAAGGATACTTTGTGTGAAACAGTCAAACAGATGTAGGAAGACCCTGTTGAAAACAGTTGTTTCTGGAAAATTTAGCTCTATACTTGTTTTAGAGGAGGTTACTTTAATTGGATTAAATTAAACGGTTAGTACATTTTTTCTGTCCTATGAAAGTCTTATAAGCCCTACTGATGATGAAAAGCTGTCATAACAGTTTATTAAATGCTTTGTACTCATGTTCTCAAGATATTGCTCACATTTATAGCATTCTACACTGGTAGGAAGTATGTTGGGGTTCTCCAAAAAATTGTAAAAAGCATTAGATTATCTGAGGCAGTGGGTTGGCCCCATGTGACTATGAATCACATACAGTTTTTTAAATAATTTTTTTTTCTCTCTCTCACCATTGTCCTGGTGGGAGTAGGAAGCCCAGCCTTGCTCCTGGAGAGCTGTTGCTGGATTTGAACCGTCAACCCTCTGGGCCGCAGCCCCTCACACAACCACTGTGCCACCAGGACTCAGCAATAATTTTGTTTTAAAAAACTTCTCTGAGTAAGGTGACCCACTGCTATTGAGTTGATTATGATTTGTAGCGATCCTTTAGTGCAGAGCAGAATTGCTCCCCGGGGTTTCTGAGGATGTAAATCTTCACAGGAGAGGGTGACACATCTCTCTTCTTTGGAGAGTGACTGTTGGTTTTGAGTGGTTGACCTGGTGGTTAGCAGCACAGCACATAACAGACTATGCCAGTCAGGCTTCAATCCGCTGCTATCTTCCCAACACTGTTAAGAAGATCATTGAAAATATTCACCATTTTCCAGAATGACCAAATTTACCATTTTTGCATAAAATGACAATGCTGTTTTCTTTGGCTCAACTTTTAGGAAGTCTTAGCTGTTAATTGCCATACTTGAAGCATAAGTTGATATACAGAAGAGTCAAAACTTGTTTTCACATAAGCCCTAGACTTCTAATAACAACAGAAAATGCGTTGTTCATTGTCCTATGCTCATGAAGTACAATGTACATCCTAAGTATATTGTAAGTTAGGGTTTTTGTCGTTTTTTTTTTCAGGAAGTCTTGATATGTTTAAGTTCCATTAACTAGGTGATCATTGATATTTTCTGTCAGATGCACTGGTGTTTCTTTCTAAATGTCTACTGGATTTTAGTGAGTTTCAAAGTAAACTTTAATGATGGGACAAAGTGGCTTTCCCCTCATCTTTTACTTGTATTGTTTAACCTCACTTTCCTTTTTTTCTTTGTGACTATATTATTTTACATAATCCCAAAAGGTGAGACTAGAAGAAACCCCCCCCCCCCCCTATTTAGGAGGGAGGGAGAAAAACTTAAAAGTTTTTCTTAAACAGAAGAGGTTTGTTTGCATTTTCGATGAGAGCTGGACAAAGAATAAGAAAGACATGAAGCAGCATCTATATCTTGGCATCACGGTGTGGGTAAAGCGTAGTGAATATACTGTGGGCTGCCAAAGGAATCCACACATCTCTCTCGAAAGACGCACAGCCAGAATGTGTGCCTTGGAAGGAAGGAGAGCAAGACTTCACATCTCACACGTTGCCATGTTCCCAGGAGGAAGCAGGAGATGTCTCTAGGGAAGGGCATGCTGGGTTCTCGTCAATTAATAGGGCTCTTTCATGCTAATCCCTTAAGCAATATACGGTAATTCTGGACTCCATATGCCTTTGATTATAGGCCCATTTTGGAGGGCATTATCTGCTAAGAAACAGCAATAGCGTGAGATTAAGATCTGACCTTAGTAGAGGGTGTGACTGGGTCATACTCTTTGTTTAATGGTTTTCTTGCTCTCTGTTACCTGTAATGGATGTAAGGAATGATATGCTTCCACTGAGAAGAAAGGTTGTGTGTGTGTGTGTGTGTGTGTGCGCGCGCGCGTGCTTAGCAGATTAAGATTACTAGGCCAATGCCTACAGGAACTATCCTGTCAGAGCCTCAAGTTCTGTGTGCATAATAAATAAGTTACAGCCCCGGGGCGAGAAGATGATGATTACATTTGGGTATCATTTTATTGTATTTTAATTTAATTTCTTTTGGGGGGTATCATTTTAAAGGGGAGAGGTTTCATTTTCTCTCCCTATTGATACTCAGTGTGGCTCCCTCCTTCTTGGGTCTGGTGAGAAGGTGTGGGGACAGAGGGTAGGACTTAGCTGTGAGATACTGAGCACGATTCCCATGAGGCCTCTGAGAAGCAAGGGGCGTGGTCTCATCGTCGGCAAGGCCAGGAATGGAGCATGCCCTCTGCCCTCTCCATCTGACTGACTTAACTCTGCCTGACCTTTGGATGTGGGTGCAAACAGCCCACCACCGGAGCTATTTCCTGTCACTTTTGTGGGTTTCTGTGGCCTTTGCAGCAATTTACAGAACCCAGAAACATGAGGGAACGTGCTTGAGGGAGGAGAGGGGGAAAGGATCAGAATACCATCGTGGACGCACATCATCACTTCCCAACTCCTTGGAATTAGTCTGGTCATTTCCTAAAAGAACTTAACATCACAGGGGGTTAACACGGTGACTTCAACAAAGCAGTGACTGTGAGTTGGACGTAGGGTAGCTGTGGGTCGGAAGGGACTGAACGTCATCTCTTAGCAGCTAAACGAAGCTCTAAAATGGCCCTAACATATTTTCTACATTTTGAGTGCTTTAAAGGAATCCTTGTGCACTTGAAGAAATCATTGTTGTAGCCCCCTCTTCTTCCCCAGAGGCTCGACCGTAGTCGGCATCAACTCGATGACAGGGAATTTTGGTTTTTTCTCCCCTAATGAAAATATTTCATGTCCTGAGATGGGTGGGTGGGGTAGGCTGGTTTAATAAAAGACGACAAACGGTAAAAAAAAATCCTCTTAATTTCGTAAAAGGCTCCGTGGAAGAGGAATCTAAAATAGAGAAGAGAAAAAGCATTGTTTGCATTCCTTTTAGGCCAGCATTGGCCTTCCTTGAGAAGAAAGAAGTATTAAATTCGTTTCTCTCTTGAGACCATGGAGGCCTCCTTATCTTTCTGACCGTGGTGGGTGTCGCATGGAGACGGTGGCCCTTACAACTTGGCCTGTTCACTCCTAGGTAGCATGTAACAGTATACGTAATGACAGTGCTGACGATCGAATATCTGGACCTTCTGGGGGCAGGGGTAAAATTGTATCCGGAAGTACTGCAAATAGAAGTAGATAATTCTGCGGGGGAAAAAAAGAAGGAGATAATTCTGGATAATGGGACATTTTGCTTTGGGAGATCATTGACATAGTTTTACTTTAGGTGTCAGTGACAATAACTGATTTTTTGAAATGCCTAATAATATATTATGTGGAACTTTTACTGAACAAAATGGTTATCTTGCCTGAACTCTTTCTCTGTGTGTCATATAAAATAAAACAGGCATTTGCCCCCCCCCCCCCTTCCTCCTAAAAGCAAGCATATGAAAAGCCATGGCTCTTGTGGAAGTGTTTGCTGGATAACCAAGGCACTACTGGTTGACCAGCCCTTGTTAATCCTGTGGGTTAGTTGTGTGATGAAGATACTTGTGGAGAAGCAGTCTCACCGTAAAACTGGATTGCTGCTTTTGCTATCTCCCAAAACTGGAGTGCTCTGTCTATTCAGGGACGCCACTGAAAGACTTCCGAAATACAGGGGCTAAGTGTGGAGAGTCGGAGTGAGAGAGCGCGGTGGAGAATTTAGAGACATGAACAACACACCTTTCTTTGGAGCTGCGACCACGGGAACCTTTCAGAATCTATTGTAAAGGCCACATTTCATGTGTCTCCTGCTTTGGCTCTGTGTCATTTATAAGATCGTTACATGGCTTAGTGTTTTGTGCACACCTGCCTTTGATAGCACTTTGGTTTTTCATGTGGCCTCACCATTAAAATAGAAAACCAGGCCCAACCTGCAGTTACAGACATCCTTCCTTGTAGATCTTTGGTGCACAACAAACAAGCGGTAACCTTAGAGAAATAATTATTTGGAATAACAAAAGCATGTAGACTTTCCCCTTTCCATTGTTAACTCTAGAAAGCACCAAGGTACACCTTCTTAATAACTTACACTTTTGACCCCTGCCTTCCTTTTGTGTCCTGGTCCTGGTTGGCCCCTATAGCTCTTGGTGGAGCTTGTCTCTGTGGGTGTGCGTTGAAGACTCTAACTCTTCATGCAGCGGCTGGTGATGCTGAACAGCTGACCTGGCAGTTCGCAGCCACTCCACAGCAGGACTCCCTTGGCCGGACTAGGGGGAACATTATTTTTCTGGTATCTCTAAAATTCACGGATACTTCATTTCACACAGCATTTGCAAGGAAATAGCTTTTACTGACTTGAAAAACTCGTTAAGAGGGTTTTATGTTAATGGGAGTCGATTTTGGTTTTGACTCGAGCATATATTTTTTTCTCCACACTTACCAAGAGCTTTTTTATTTTTCGAGTTATCTTTTGAATATTGAGCATCAACAGAGGTTAAATGTTGTTATTCCTTTTTGACCTGTGAACATGCAACCAATGAGCTAGTTGTCTTTGGTGGAGAAGAATAAAACTATTCCCAGAAATGAATGTCAGTGAGAACTGAAAGTTTTTTTATTAAAAAGATGCTGAGATGAAATCAAAGAAAGTGTAGTCACTTTGAGTTTGAACAGATTGTTACTTATCCTCCAATATTGCTTTTCTTATTCGCGAAATGGGGATTGTGAGACGTTCTCTATCGGGAATCCCACGAAACAGTGTAGTTGCAGTGTCTTTAACAAGATTTATTTTGTTAAAGTATTGCTTGCCACAATCTAGAAAGTAAAAACACCCCATTGTAACAGAATATAGACCTCAGTTCCACCACTTTTGACTCCTGCTTAGTGTTCCCTGTAAGCAACCCCTTTTTTGTGTTTCTTCTGAATTTAGCCATGGTTATATTTTAAATGAATATACCTATATGACTATTTTTTGATTTATAACACACTGTAAAAAATTTTCTATTACATAGTTGCTTTCTAATATTACTCTCTCTTCAGTGTATTCATAGTATAATCTTTTAGCTAAATTATTATTTAGTATTTACATTATGTGTTAGGTTGAGTTGACTAGAGAAGCAAATCCAGGGACACGCATCTATGGGTAGGAAGTAGCTTTATATCAAGAACAGGGAAAGATGCTAGTCCATAAGTTCCTCATGCAGGCACGTGCAGTGATGCAAAATAGAGGAAGACCACAGGCCTGTGGGTGCAGAGTCCCAGTGGATCCAACGGCAGTGGCTCTGACAGCCCCCCAGTGACTCAGTAGCAGCACGGTGAAGGGGGAGAGAGAGGACCTTGCCTATCGGGAGTTCACGCCCACAAGGAGGCACCATCAGGCGGGGAGTGACCGGAATGCCAGGCTAGACTGCACCTCTCCACTTCAGGTTGTCACGAAATTATGTTTCTCCCACCCACTCTTAAAACCTTACAAAGATTACGACTTGCTGGCTTTTTAGTATTACCATAAGTATGCTTCTCTGTGCTCGCTTCCCTCCCCCTGAAGATTTTCCACAGATCTTTGTTATTTTTATTCTAATTTCATTGTGTTCAGAAAACATTTTGTGTGATCTCAGTTTATCGAGACTAGTTTTATGGCTGAGATAGGATCTGTCTTGGTCAATGCTTTGCGAACATTTGAAAAGAGTGTGTGTTCTGATGGTTTGGGGTGATGTGTTCTATATATGTTAATCGGCTCAGGGTGCTGTTCAAATCTGTCTTTGCTGATTTGGGGGCTACGTGTTCCACCAGTTTACTAAGAGCAGGCTATTGAATGAAATATCTGACTATAATTATAGATCTTTCTATTTCCTCTTATAAATCTTTTGAGAATTACCCCCCAACCGCCACTCCAGCCCCCCAGGTTTCCGAGGCTGTCATCTTGACAGTCAACTGCCACATCTTCCCCCCGCAGAGCAACCACCCACCTTTCCATGGCAACCATGGCACAGCCGAAAGTCTTTGTCTCCTTTTCCTTTACTCCAGCACACTCGATGTGATTCGAACTCTTATTAGGTACATATATAAATGTTTAGTATTCTTAACATCTTCTTGATAAATTGCCCCTTATTTTATTAGGTGTAAATCCATATTCCCTCTGGCGTGATTTTTATTCTGTTTGAGGGTCTCCCGCATGGTGAGTTTGTTCAACTTTTATATCCTTGAAAGAAGGAAAAAGAAAGACTCTTTGTGATTGATTGTCTTGAAAGATGTTTTCACATGGCATGACATTCTAGCTTGACTTAAATATAGTTTAAAGGTTTTACTCCACTCTCTTATGCCTACTTACATGGTTTCTGATGAAAACCTTTTTGTGTTTGTGTTAGTGTTTGTTTTCCCATATATAATGTTTTTTTCTGTGACATGTTTTTTAAGATCTTGTTTTTAGTAACTTGACTATGCTATACCTTGATGTAATTTCCTTGTACTATTGTGCTATTCATTGAGATGAATAAACTTACAGGTTTATAAATTTCATTAAATTACGAGAAACTTTTGGCTATAATTTTTTCAATTATCTTTAAAATGTTCTCTACTTCATTGCAGGACATGCACGCGCGCGCGCACACACACACACACACGCACTTGAATTTACCCGGTAGTTACTGATGCTTCATTTTTTCTCTCTCGTTTCTCTTTTATTTTGGAGAGTTGCCGCAGCTACGTCTCCAAGATTACCAGTCATTTCTTCTGTAATCCCATGTTTTGCTATTTCTCTTCATTGTTTTTCACCCCAGACCCTTTACTGTCATCATCCCTCTCCGTCCCTAAGCCGTCAGGCATCCCAGTAAGCAAACCTTCTGCCATGAGGTCATTCCAGGTCTGTGATCCGATATGGTTTGCCACCCTGGAGCTATTTGCCAGGCACAGAACCTTACCTTTGTCCTGTGAAAGGCTGGTGGGTTTGAACCACTGACCTTGCAGATAGCAGCTTACCCCGCAGCAGCCCCAGGGCTCTCTTCTCCAAGGATAGGCAGCACGTAATTATCTCACACGTCTTAACCCCTGTCTGTGATTTCTAATATCGGTGTCAGTTCTCTATCAGTTTTGGCCAATAATCTTCTCTCATTTTGCCTTCTATTTTCCCAGCCCCCTTACATGCCCAGTTAATTTTCAGTTTGATGTGTCATATTCTCTGTTCCACTTTGTCAGGTGTTGGACGTTTTGGATTCATCTTTTCAGAGGTTTGTTCTGGGACAGAGTTAGTTGGCTATTGCTTGCTCTTTGTGGGTCTGAGTTTAACTTTTGTCATGCAGTGCTAGTGCAGTTCTCGGGCTATTGCTGGTCACTCCGCAGCGCAGAGGTAAGTGAGACTCCTCTGTGACGAGCGTCCTGGGACTTGGCAGGCTTGCCCGTCTGCTCAGGACCCTGGGCGGCGCTGTCAGGTTCAGCGTGTGACTGAATCGGAATCACCTGGATGGCAGTGGCTTTGGTTTGGAGCTTTAACCGTGAGTGCAGGTGATAGGAGGAGGATTCAGGGGGGATGACGGGATAGGCATTTCAACTAGTTTTGTAAACTTAAAATTGGGATTGTGTGAGAAATCTGACATGAGTTTTGGAAAGAGACACTGTGTTTCCTACACACAGGGAAGGTAACATTCCGAAGGTGATGCTTGTTCCATGCTTCGGGCCGGAGCTCTCAAGCCCCTGCTAGTTAGATCGCGGGTTTATTTGGCTTGCGGGGGCTACACATGGGACTGCTAATCACAAAAGTTGGCAGTTCAAAAGCACCAGCTGCCCTGCGGGGGGAAGATGGGACTTTCTACTCCTGTGACGAGTTGCAGCCTTGGAAAACACAGAGGCGGTTCTGCCCCGCCCCGCGGGGTCGCGCTGAGCCTGAGTTGGCTCCCTGAAGACACCCCGAGTGTGTGATTTCGTAGGTGTCCGGTGGGGCAGGCCAGGCCTACGTGCATGTCCGACAAATCCCCAGAAGGTCCTGTTGCCGTCCCCGTCTGGGAACCATAACCTGGAAAGGACTGGCTTAGGGGCAGTTAGGGTAAAGAGAAAGCACACGAGCGCCGGACTGACGGGAGATAGAGGCACCGAGGGCAGGGCTCCCCCAGAGAAGAGCCTTTGTTTGCAGCACCGTTTCATACGTGGGTAATAAATGGTGGGCACTTGAGAACGAGAAAGAAAACTAATGACCGAGTAATGACTCTCACAGCTGAAGAGTGACCTTAGAGACCACTGTTTAGCCTTCTGGGCTCACTGCTTTTTGAAAAATTCAAGGAAACAGTTGATTCTTCACTCAGAAAAACGTGCAAGTAAGTGTCCATGGTTCTGTATATGCTTTTCATGAAGTTCCTGGATTTTATAGGGATATTTCAATCCCAGGCCTAGAATTCTGTTCCATGGCCAGCTCCTGAAGAGTGGGGGTAGGTAGGGAAGCTGCATGGTACCCAAGGAAAAGCGGGGAGGGAAGCAGTAACTATCAGCAGAATCTTTCATGATTGTTGGGAGTGGACTGATAACTGTGACAGCTCCTTTTGGAGGTTACCAGTGACGTTCATAGCTTCTTTTCATGTTCCCCTGCCCTTTAGGTACTGTTCAGCTCTGGTGGGGAAAGGGGTGGGACAGAGGTGTGATCAGACGTTTATGTGGTTGTGTTTCGGATGATTGAGCCAGACAGTCTTTGTGTCACTCATTGAGCACGTTTCCCGTCTTTGGGGAAGAAGACAAATTTTGGGGAATGGCGTGGATTCCTTTTCTGTTCCTTGCTTATGTTGGTGTGGACATTTTATTGTTGTTGGATACTTGGTCAGAAGTTCTGGAGTTGGCATCAAAGGTTTTTTTTCCGTTGGGTTTCAATTCTGATTTTGTTCATTGTGTGACCTTTCTTGCAGCCTTCATTTGCTTTGGGGCTTGGTTAGGCTGATGATAAACCTACCGTATGTCATGTCTATAAGACACCTAGTAGGCTTATACACGTGAAAATTGTTTCCGCATAGACTTAATGCAGTGAGACACACTGGTAAGCAATCGTAACAGTGTCTAGATTTGCTAATGTTCTTCAACGAAAGTACAAGTTTTGACTTTGGTGCCACAAAACTGAGTCAACTTGAGGGCAACCAAAGGCTACAACACCCTCTCAAAACTAGTGTGTGGGAAGTAGCTGGTGTGGAAAACTGTTCCACGTGTTTAAAGTCAATGAATAGAGGCTGAGCCCTGGTGGCGTAAGTGGTTGAGTGCAGGACGGCGGCCCGCGGACTTGGCGGTTCAAATCCAGCAGCGGCTCTCAGGAACAGCGCTGGTAGCTCCCACGACCACCAGAGGGCAGTGATGTCCCCCCCCCCCCAATAGTAGTTAAAAATAAAGTCAATGAGTAGAATGGATATAGAGTTACTGTGACTTTCTTCTGAGAGAAACTCGGGGAAAGACCTCAGCGCTCAGTTGTCTTAGAGATGAGCTCTACCCTAGTCGTGTACAGATTTAAAATGAGAGCGTAAGGTTGGGCAGCAATGCCTTGGTCAAATACTCCTAGTGGGGTAATTATATCCCATCAGAGAAAAGTCAAATACACGGTGTATGTGACATACAGAGTATTAAAAATCTATGATTTGGGGCTGAGCCCCGGTGGCGTCGTGGTTGTGTGTGGGACCGAAGCCCACAAGGTTGGCTGTTCAAATTCAGCAGCAGCTCTCCAGGAGCAAGTCTGGGCTTCCTACTGCCACCAGGGCAGTGATGCCCCCTCAAAAAATATCTGATTTGTTTTCCTATATTTAGTCTAAAAATCCTATATACATGTCCGATAGAGACAAATTGGGTCAATGAGAAAGAAAGCAAAATTTTGAGTTACCACCCCCTCCTTTTCCCCTTTAGGAAAGAATTTATGACTATGGATTCAAAAGTAGCTATTAAGTATTATTTTCATGTTTTGTCTTTATTCTAGAGTGCCATCTGTTTAAACAGATGAAGTTTCAGTATAAATATGATTTTAACAAATTGCTACGTTAGGGCTACTCTAAACCATTATATGTAGATATGATTACTTAAAAAATACTATTCATGTATCACTGTGCTAATTAACTGGAAGCTAAATATTTCACCTAAGATACTGAACCACCTGACTTGATTTTTATTTAGAAAGACGTTGAATCTCGTGATTAGAGATGGGGGCATATCAGCTTTTCTTCTACACTCCTGTCTGCTTAGAAGCCTTACCCTTTCCAGAACCCCATATGGGCCAAACCTACCTTGTGTTTACATTGCACATATTTTAAAAAATAATTTTCCTTAATGGTGGTAGGAATTTCTTCAGTATGTTTCCTATTTTTTTAGGCTTTAAGATGACTCCTATTGCTAGGTTGATTGATAACTGACTCTTGTTAGTTCTGTCACTTAACATAAAGTATGTTTCTCTCTCTCTCTCTCTCTCTCTCTCTCTCTCTCTCTCTCTCACACACACACACACACACACACACACACATACACACCCTCCAAAAGTTAAAGGATTAAAATAATCAGTGTTACTGTAGGTGCTCACACCAGGCTTGGTACCCATTTGTTGGCTTGAAGAACTGAAGAGCACATTTCTTGTAAGTAGAAATCGATTGGTGTGGTACTGAATTGTGGGGGGTTTTTTGGTTTATTTTTGCATGTGATATTCTTGAGAACCCATTTCACTTTCAAAATTCTCTTAAATGCAAGACCTGGGATTTTGTTGTTCTTTTACGCAACCCAGTACAGCATAGCGTGACACGAGAACCCCAGACCCCTCGCTGCCATCAGGTTACTTCCAGCACATCTTGACCCGCTGTAGGGTTTCTGAGCGGTGTCACCTTTGTGGGTACAAGCAGCTTTATCTGTGTCCTGAGGAGTGGCTGGTGGCTTAGAACTGTTAGCTTTCTTTTCTTTTTTATTGGTACACAGTGCCTAAAAAACCGTCTGTGTGTGTGTGTGTGGTGTATGTGCGTGTGCGTGCTAGCAGCAGTTAATTTAACGATGCACTGTGAATAATGTGGTGGCGGTGGTGCATCACTGTCTCACAATTCATCTGAGTTCAGTTAGAATGGTATGGATGTACCTTCTGGAACGAATAATGACTTCCCATAAATTGTTAAATATATAAATATTAATAATTGAATATATGAGAGTTGGCAGTGAGTACTGTAGGACCTTAGTAAAAGATCTTGTACTTGTGGTTTTTGCTTCACATAAAGGGTCACTTTCTGGACCACCTGCCTGGATTATATCTGTACATGAGACTCTTCCTTTGAACCGGAGCTAATGTTCACCTTCCAGATCTAGACTGACTTGAGACCAAAGAGAGACAAGCGCTTTACGCTTCCAACCTTCAGCCGTGGTCTTAAAAACACCAATTACCTCAGGTCTTCGGAATTTAATCAGCAATAGTGTTACAGAAATACATTGCATCGACCAGTGGATAATTGACTTACTGGCTATCCATATTGTAAGAGGAACTCTGGTGGCACAGGGTAAGCACTACCAGGAATTGAACGTGTAGCCTGCCCCATGGGAGAACAGACCTGGTGATCTCTTCTTTAAGCTTGTCAGCCCTGGCAGTCTCCTGTGCCCTGAAGAGGCTCTACGAGTCAGAATGGACTTGTTGGCACATGAAAATGAACACTGGAGGGAGAAGTCTCTGCTCCACATGATCTCAAGCTGCTTGATCAGAAATCCCACAAGTAGGTGAAATGTGTTAAGCAGGAACGGATTCCACCACGGGTCAGAAGGCTCCAGTACAAATGCAAGGTGCCGGCTCTAGGGGAAGGCTTTCTCTATTGGTTTCGGGGAGAGTCCTTTTCTCTTGAGGTCTTCCTGGGATGGAACAGGTCTTACTGCCATCTGAGTTTGCTTCGCTGTGCCTAACCTCCTTTTTCCTGTCTCAAGAAATTGACCCAACACACACACTACACCAGCCCTACCTCACTTACATAACAACACCCCATTCCCAAGTAGGATGTAACCACATGCATCCAAAACCTTAGATTCACTGCCATCTAGTTGATTCTAACTGTTAGCAACCTCATGGGATGGAGTAGAACTGCCCCTCTGAGTTTCTGTTTACAGGGTTAGAAAGCCTCGTGTCTTTGCCCACAGAGCGGCTGGTGGTTTCGAACTTCAGACCTTGTGGTATGTAGCTCAGTAGCTCAGTGTGTAACCACTCTGCTTTCAGTGCTCCATAACTACATGTATAGGGCTTAAGATTTACAGTACTTTTTTTGGGGGGGGGGTACACAATTCAATGCCGTATTTTTTGACGATAAAACACCCAGTTTTTAGAGCAGAAAAACAAGAAAAAAAATATTCTTAGCAAAATAGTACCAGTATACTGAAGTGTTCTGGGGTGCCACACCTTTGGACCATAAGATGCACCCTCGTTTTCCCCCACTTTGCGGGGGGCGGGTAGAGAGAGAGTGCATCTTATGGTCTGAAAAATACGGTACATAACATTTTAAAGGCCTTAGAGTCTCATCAGTGAGATTAAGAAGTCATCAACTCCGCTGCCTTCAGTCCTGACAGTGACTGGGTACTGGGTTTCTTCTGGGCCTGTGTAGGGCGCTCTGGTGGTGTGGTGGTTATACATTGGGTTGTGATCTCAAGACCGTCCCTTTGAAACCGCCAGCCCTTCTTTGGGAGAAAATGGGGCTTTCTACTCCTGTAAAGAGTCATCGTCCTAGAAACCCGCAGAGGCAGTTCTGCCCTGCTCTATGGGGCCACCAGGAGTCGGCACAGATGTCACAGCCAGTAAGTTTGGGTTTGGGGCTTCGGGGGAGGGTGGGACCTTTGTAAATCTTTCAGGGAGCCGTCAGCCTCATCGTCCTCTTGAGCAGTTGGTGGACTTGAACCACCAAACTTGTATTTAGTAGTCCAACAACAACTTAACTTTTCAAAGTGCCTCTGAGTGGCCTCAAACTGCTATCCTATTGGTTAGTCATCAAGTTAAATTATTCTCCTCTAGATTGGCTGGGTCAACCATCAGCTTTTTTGGTTAGCAGCCAAACTTAGTTCCTTGTGCCACCAGGGCTCCGCAGTACAATAAACAGAACCCATGGGTATATATGGGGTTCCCCAGGAATGGCCAACCTCCAGTTACTCCCCAAGAGAAAGGTGAGACTGACTGCTCTTGTCAAAATGTACCAACCATCAAAAACCATATATAGGCTCACTGGCACTGTGTGTTAGTCCGAGTAGACTATAGAAACAAATTCATAGACATGCATATAAAGGAGAGGTTTCTATACAAGAGGGATGGAACATTGAGAAAGCATCCCAACCCAGTCCAGTCTAAGCCCACAAGTCTGATACTGGCCCGTATGTCTGATACCAGTCTGTAACGTCTTCTTCACATTCACGAGGCACATGCAATGACTTCAGAACAATCACTGGCCAGTGGGTGCAGAGTCTTGTGTACCCATGGTGGCAGAAGCATCTCAGCGCTGACAGGGACCTCTCTGTAACTTCTCAAACATCTCAGCACTGGCAGGAGTCCCTATGTGGCTTTTCTGACTTCAGAGGTCTGGTTCCATCAGGGCAAGCCCATGTGACTTCTCCTCCAGCTCCTCCAGTTTCTAGAAGTCAGGATCTATCAGCATGGCGCCATGTTGTCTTGTCAGTTCCAGTGTCTCCCAAAGACTCAGCTGTAAGTCTCACATCCATGGGGGAAAATTTGCGAGATGCCCCAGAGTCCTCAGGAGAAAGCCATGCCCACACGGTGGTCTCATTGGCTATCTCCAGATTGACAGGCCAGACTCCATCTTTACACTCCCAGTCATGAAATTGATACCAGTACATGGCTGCCACATACTGGATCAGAATGGACTCGATGGCAGTGGGTTTTTTTTTTTTTTTTTAAGCATCAATTTTAAGGTTCCCCTGGTGCTGTTGTGACTCTGAGGCATGAACTTCAAGCTGCTAACCACAAAGTTGACAGTTGAAAGCTATCCACTGCTCCTCAGGAGAAAGAAGAGGCTGACTGCTCCTTTGAGGAGTTACAGTTTCAGAAACCCAAAGTGGCAGTTCTGCTCGGCCCTATAGAGTTGTCCTGAGTTACATTCGATTTAGTAGCAGTGGAGTTTTGGGATTTATTGCCACCAGGTCACTTCAGAATCATAGAGACTCTGTATGGTTTCTGAGACTATAAATCATTATGGGACCATCTTGGAGCAGCAGTGGGTTTCAACTGCCAACCTTGGGGTTAGCAGTCCCGTGCCTAAAGCACAGTGCCACTAGAACTCTTTAGCAGTACAGTAGACCCTTGAATTTTGTGATGACGTGCTGAAATCCTGAAGGCATTGTAGCCTGTTTTTCAGTCCCCCCTGTACTCCCCGAGAAAAGGAGATGGTTAAAATCCTACCCCTCCCAGTTATGAGAATTCACTGAGGATTTAGGTTAAATAAGAACAATAAACTGAGATGGTCTGCCTAGCCTTATTGGCAAGATAAGGAACTCAAATGAAAAAGATAAGGGACTCTTGCCTACCAACTGTCTAGCACCACAAGCAATTCAAATTCATCAGTGCAGAATCATTTATTAATGCACTGAGTCTTGAAGCCCCAAATGTTCAGTCCTTGAATGACACATGTTTCATGAGGTAAGCACCTCAAGCACCGGCATGTACCTTCTCTTCCTGGACGGAGGGGTGGGGGTGGGGGTGGGGGTGGGGTGTGCCATCAGCAGGGGTCTCCTGAGCGAGGCAGTTTCTTTCCTTTCGTGGAGATGTGCGCTCTCCATGAGTGCTTGTGCGTGCACGCTCGGTGTTCACACAGCCTGCTGGATAAGCCTTGTTACTGCTTCCCCTGTGCACGTCCCTCCTCTTGAGTAAAAGCCTCCAGCTTCACCCATTTGCACATATAGTCTAGCTGCACAGCCCTTCTTTACTAGGGTCTCTATGCTGAAGGACAATTTTTGGTCATGATGATCTTCCCTCTCTTTCTACCCCAAGTCACGACTGGCTCCTTTCTCCTGAGTTCCCCATGCCCACACCTGCCCTAACACAAACAGCTCCTGTAAAGCTTTGTAGTCGGCTTCTTACTGGGAGGCACCTCCTCACTCCCAAGGCCACGCTTTTCATAACTTTCTGCCCACTTCCCTCCCAACCTAGGGAAATTCTAATAGTCTTCTATTGATCCAAGTGTCAGACTTTTCTCACTAAGGCCATGTTACCCAGATGTCGTTCTGGATGTCTTAGCACTTTCATGCATACTAATTCTCACGAACATTCTAGCATGACGTAATGAGAAAGGCTATTGTTTGTAAACTTATGGTCTCCACTTCACCCGACCTGTCTGCTTGGTCTCCAAGAGACCCGACACCGATTTGTGTGGTTCTTGGGGGAACGGTGAGGTTCTGACAGTGGCAGAGGGACATTTAAACATAGGCTGGTCATCTTTGGTCATGAGCACACTGAAGCAGAGGACGCCGTGGGCAGAGAGAACAAGGCAGAAGCACACAGAGTATTCAGTGACCTCTTCCCCAGATAGAACCAGCAGCCAGCTTTGGTTCTTCACAGTGACACAGTGGATCTCTCTGTTTCTGCCCCCCGCCGCTGGTGTCCTGACTCACGATCAATGAATGCCATCAAGTTCATTGTGCATTCCAAAATTTTCTCCTCACATCCCTTCTAAGTAAGGTAACCAGGTAACCATTTTCTCGTCTTGCTTTATATGTTCTTCAGCACACTGGCCTAGAACCTAAAGGCTTAATTAAGTTCAGAAGTAAGACATACCATTTGCCCTGGAACTTAACTAAGTTATATGCTCTCCCCGAGCCTTAGTTTTCGCATCTGGAAAGTGACAGTAACGTTGAGACTGAGCTTGGCGGCCTGTGTAAGAAGTGCTCAATAATATCCTGCACACATATATAAAAGATAATGCTTGGCTTTTACACCATCTGTGGTGAAAGACCAGCTCTCCACCACCCCCCCCTTTCCAATCTGTCATAACCCACTACTTTTATAAAATATAATGAAAATGAACTATATTAAAAAGTCTACTGCGAATACTCAACAAAGTACATTTAAAATTATTGCAAGTATTTATAAGTCTTGCTCTTAATTTCTATACTTATTCTCATAGTAGACCAGTAACAACATACAGACCTCTACTGGTCTGTT
Source organism: Nesogale talazaci (assembly GCA_004026705.1). Taxonomy (NCBI): domain Eukaryota; kingdom Metazoa; phylum Chordata; class Mammalia; order Afrosoricida; family Tenrecidae; genus Nesogale; species Nesogale talazaci. Next base: position 61,069 of record PVJH01000739.1, read on the forward strand.
ACTGTACTTTGAGTTTTACTGTCTTAGCGTGTATGGACGGTGTCATACAAGGCTGAATATGTTGGCATTGCTATGCAGTTGAACAAGAGAACCATGCCTACATTATATATAGTAAGTAAGGAGCAGTTCAGATCCATTTCTTGATCTGGACAGTGTATGATGGGCATGTACGCCCTCTAAAATGTCATTTTTATATATGTCGTCATTTCACTCCATCCCAGGTGGTGGGGTCAGTTGTCATTCTTTTCTCTTCAGATGACCTGATGCCCTGGTTCTTCTTCACATGAGAACTGCGAGGCTCTGCTCTCAGCAGGCCTGCCAAGCAAACATTGTCGTGGGCAAATGAGCTCCGCCGAGTGGACGCTGCACCCGGGGCGGAGGTGAAGCGGTCTCGGGCAGGGTGGCCAGAAGAGCCCTCTCAGAATCCTCCCAAGTGCAGCCTCCCACCAGACAGACTCAGTGCTTGTGGACCAAGGGGGAGTGGTTGAGGGAAGGATTTGGCATTTGAGTTTTTTGTTTCAACCTATGTAAAGGCAGCGACAGACCAGAAATCTGTGGTACAGAATCGCAAACCTTAGGCTCTGCAAATAGCAACGGTGGTCGACAGCCAAGAGTCTGTCAAATACCAGATCGAGTCAGGCGTGGGTATGCTCTTTCCAGTGTTTTTGGGGAAACCAGGCAACATCAGGTTCTATCTGCAGACAGACATCACTGTCCGCTCAAGAACGCATACAAGTGGCCAGGTTTGTGTTAAAGTTCTCACTTCAGATCGCGAAGGCTCCATGACTGAGTAACCAGGTGCAGAGAGTTGGAGTGAATTACCCAGGGTTTTGCTGTGAGATTCCATGGGACTGTATCTGATTTTGGACATAGGTTTGCCAGGTAGTTTTTTCACCTTTTTAAAAAATATCTCTGTATGGAGGGCTTGTGCATCCATTGCATCAAGCACATTTGTACATATTTTGCCATCATTTTCAAAACATTTTCCTTTTACTGGAGCCCTTGATATCAGCTCATCTTCTCTCCCCCCCCCCCCCCCCAAACGAACAGTGGTTCTCAACCTGTGGGTGGCGATCCCTTGGGTGGGGGGTGTTTTCAAACGATCTTTTCATAGGGGTCCCCTAAGACCATCAGAAAACCCAAATATTTCATAGTATATGGTTTTGTGATTAATCACTATGCTTTAGTTATGTTTGTGTTCAATTTATAACAATGAAAATACATCCTGCATATTAGATACTTCCATGATGATATTTCATAACAGTAGCAAAATTACAGTTATAAGTAGCAGTTATGTTAGGGTTGGGGGGGGGTGTCACCACAACATGAGGAACTGTACTAAAGGGTTGCGGCATTAGGAAGGTTGAGAACTATTCTCATGAACCTTTGATAATTTATAAATTATTGTTAAAAACTGTTACAAATGAGACCCAAACCCTATCTGTAGAAAATTGGACATTCCCTTACAGAAGGGTCACAAGGGAGAAACAAGACAGGGTGCAGTATAGCACCGATGAAACATACAATTTTCTTAGTTCTTTAATGCTTTCCCCACTCTCATGACCCCAGTTCTTCCTTGCAAATTCCACTAGACTGAGCTCAGAGGGGGAACTGATCACAGTGATCTACACAGACTCCCTCCCAGGAGGACAGACAACAGAAAAGGGAGACCTCGGTTGGTGTAAGACATAAATTACTCTTACACTGTGTAACAACAATTTATCTTTCCCACCTGCATAAACAATCAAAACTGTAATTGGAGTCATTTGAGAGTAATTTGCTGACCTTATTTCTTGCATAACAGTATCCAACGAAACCATATTGGGTTGATTTGGATTCTTACTGGTTTCATAGGGTTTCCAAGACTACAAATCTTTATGGGAGCAGATAGCTCATCATCTCAAACACGCACCTGGTGGAGTTGAACGGTTGTCCATGCTGTTAGTAGCCCAATCCTTAACCTAGCTGGAAATTGATATTGATACTACCATCTAGTCCTCCAGCCCTGTTCACATGTGGCCAGTTGTCCCCCAAATGCCTTTTATAACATATGTCTCCATAATATCTTTTTATCTCCTTCAGTTTGGAAGATTCCCTTGATTTTAGCTGACATGACACTTATGATTATAGGACACATGTTTTGCATATGTTCCTCAACTTAGCTTTATCTGATGCTTTCATGTTATTCCACTTCATGTACCTTTGGAATAACATCACAGAAGTGGTTCTACATGCTGCTGCTTTGCGACCTGTCAGGTGTCATATCACTTCAGTTGGACATAGTGCTAACGCATCATCACTTTGATGGTTTTATTGAGGCTTTGTGCCAGACTTCCTTCCTATGGAGTTACTCTCCTCTTTGTAATTAGCAAACACTTTTGTCGGAAAGTACTTTATAAAGCAGTGTAAACATTTTATTCTCCTTCCACGTTATGTAGTCATGCCATTTATGTTTGTATAGACTCAGGTCTTTCTGCTTTGTTCCTGTTTGGCCTGGTGGGAGCTTGTTGGGCAGATTCTCTGTCTTTTGTGTGGCATGTCTCCATCATGCATTCTGGAACAAGATGTGCTGGGTTCATCTTGTACTTACTTCACCTCACCCCTGGAATAAGTCATTTCCCTAAAGAACTCTGGTTCTTGAAAGTGGAAAAATAGTATTTAGAAGCCACATTCTGAGTGTTGTGCTTATTGCGGGTAGGCTGCTACAAAGCATGAATTTATATTAATGGGTCTGATTCCACTGAATTCTGTAGGACTCAGTCTGGGTTTTCCCCTTTTTTATTTTGTCACACCCTCCCAGTGAGACACAGGCTTCCATTACTTCAAATATTTACTTAGTGGTCAGTGTCTCTGTGTGCCATCAGTCTTTGCACCATTACCTGCGTTGATGATGGGAAGGACGGTGTGGACAGATTTCGAGGTCTGTTTCTAGAGCGCTGCGTAATGCCATCTAGCCACCTTCAGGGATATCGCTGAGCTTCCCTTTGGGTCCGATTGTTAGTGTTTGGGCTCCTCTTGCGATCAAGTACTTTCAATCAAACTTCTCCGAAGTTTCTGTTACGTAGCGTTTTAATTGGAATCTAGAGTTTGGGTTTTGTGACTTATTTTTGAAACTAAGCTCCACCCCTTGATTGTAATTAATACACAGGTCTCCGTGTGTGCATGTACTCAGCCACCTTTTCCAAATGAAATAAAGTACTGTTTTGTGTATCTGGGTGAGGAAATGAATACTGAAATTTTACCCAGACATTCCTCTATTTGAGAGTACATTGATTTACTTAAAAATTTCCTTAAATTAATGATACTTGCTTTCCATATTTGCATCTCTCCCCCCCCCCCCCCCCCCCCCCCCCCCCCCCCCCCGGGCTTGGTAGCTGAAACTAAAATTTTTATATTTCGCTTGTATCAAATTCCTCCGCTGGTAGGTCATGTCCTTATTCATAGTGGTTTCCCAATAGGATGGCTGAGTGCACAGGTGGGAATGGTAAAAGGGGAAGAACAAAATTTGTGTTGTGCATTCAGTTTTTCTCCTCATTCCTTCCTCTGGGTTGAACAATTTCCTTCTTATTTTTTTAACCCGTTAACAAGTTGCTGGACGGGGTGGCACCCAGCTGGCACACTTTGCTCAGTGCATTTCCCCCTTTTGACAGTGACCCCGGTACCAGTAAGAGAGTGACATTGTTGCAGGCTCAGCTGCTCCTCCAGCTCCACCAAGAGGGCCCACCCGAAGCTGGCTCTAGCCAGCGCGTAACCCCAGTGCCAGCGAACAGATCCCAACTCAGAGCGGCCCCGAAAAACAGAGCACTGCCCCGTACGGTTTCCGGGGCTTTGCGTTTTCTGCACACAAACTGCCACATGTTTTTATGGAGAAACTGATGGGCTCAAGCAGCCTACATTTAAAATCCAAGCACTCCAGCCACTGTATCACTAGGTCCTTTTTTTCTATTATGCAGGGCAGCCCTTTTATTTTGTCAGGCCTACAAAGTTTAGGAAACAGTCTAAGCTGAGCCCTGGTGGCGTACTGATTGTGTGCAGGACTGCGGCCCACAGGGTTGACGGTTCAAATCCAGCAGCAGCTCTTCAGGAGCAAGGCTGGGCTTCCTACTCTCACCACAGGGCAATGATGGTGGGGGGGGGGAGGTTGGGGGGGGAGCAAGGAAACAGTCTATAAAACTCCTCTGTTGATGACAGCACCTGTGGGCTGTCTCATTCACACTCAGCACGGTGGTTTTAGAATAAGAGTATTCTAAATAACAAGAATAACAAGGTATTTTTTGGACCTTTGCAAGTATATAGGAATAAGTGATGCCTTTGGAAATGTAGACAGTTAGGATTTACCACCCATAAGAGAATTGGCAAGATCAAAGATAACTCTCAGGGTCCCATTACAATAGTTGTTCTTTTGTTTGAGTGGAGTTATGTTACTTACAGATGGAGAGTTGGACCAGGCACTGTGCTCTTTCTAGGTTCCCTCTAACATTTTTGACCTTTTAAAATTTTGTTGGTCACTGGGCAGACTTTTACTTGGGGACATTAGGATTTAAATAAAAGAAGTAAGCAAGCGTTAGCTACCACTGTTTTCACCACTATTGCTTGTGAATTTTGGATTAGATTAGTTTAGTTAGTAGTCATTTGTACACAGGTGCTGTGAGAAGTCAAAATATTTTGTGGTGTAGAGGTATAGTTTTGTCATGTGGGTATTGTGAATGAAGGGCTGGCTTTTACATTTAGCTTAATTAGTGAATTTAAATTTAAAATAGCCACATGCATAATATTCAGTCAATAATCCAGAGGCAGACATCTCATCTCTGGCACATAATACTGGAGTTACCTGAGCTAGAGATTCTGAAAGCAAGTGGTCCCTCTGTGGTTTTCTTCAAGCTGAAGTTAGAAAGGTTTAATCACTCTTCTTGATTTTTCTCCCTAGGAAATAAATTAAGGACACTCTTTTTTTCTTCCCAGTTTTTACATCTGGAAGATTCTCAGATGTTCCTTTTCATGTACTTCGTGAAGGCTAAGCTGTTGCAGTACAGTGTTAAGTGTATTGTGTCAGATTTAGTTCTCTATCTCAAAAAGACATTTTTCACTAAAATGAAATTTATTACCTGCTGCCTGCGAGGAAAAGAATTAATTTTTGCTTTACTCCAACTTGGGAGTCTTAAAGTGGCAGTGGCTGCTGTACCTCGACACAGCAAGATCTTCTTTTGACTATTTCTCATATCTTCCAACTTTCTCCGAAAAAATTCTGTCTGAAATTGTCCTTTGCTTAAAAAAAAAAAAAAAAAAAAAAGTTCTCTGTGCTGCTGGATTGGAGAATAATTAGTTAGATCGGAGCCGTGGGGGTGGAGTGGACTCAGAGCAGGACTGCTACCCAGAGGCTGGCTTTTCCCATCACGGTTTTAGTCTTGCAAACCCTGTGGAGCAGTTTGCTCTGCTCAGCAGGGAATCGGGAATGACTCGAGAGTGGGCTGTGGGATTTGTCAAACATCACAAGCAGTTCGGGGGACTCTGTGATTGACGGCGCTCCGTTGCAGCCTGAGGATGGGCGGCCGAACCACCTTAGCCACTCCATTGGAGAGACAGCCTTCCACCCCCTGGGGAAGCCAGGTCATGGCCTTTTGAGTCACCCTGAGTTGGGTGGGGGTGGGTTTGATTTGGTTGAGTTGACCAGCTGGGGGTGGGTTTGATTTGGTTAGGTTCTCATTACAAAAACATTTACACTCTTCAAGGTACTCTTTAAAGGTGTCTCTCGCCAGCCCTTCCAGAGTTTGTCCCTAACTTTCAGTTAACTCTTGTCGTCACCCGAAGGGCAGTCAGCAGTGAAACGGTTCACAAGGAAATAGACCAAGTGTGTACCTGCATTTACTAGCACGGGTTGTGTGAAGTGAGGCTTTCTTGCCCCCCAAAACTGGCCAGTTGGCCATAAACTGGCTGGCCATCTCCATGTTTTCCTCCTCAGCTGCCTCAGTTTGCCTGTTTTTATTATAGCAGCAGCAACCTATTTTTGTAAGTTTTATGTAAGTAATCAAGAGAAATGACTTTCACTATGGTTTGTTCTCTGAACCAGAAAAGTGCTTCTTAGCAGGTGTTGTGAAGGAGAGGCTAATTTGGCCTTTTCATAAATAGCAGGCTCTCACCCAAAACAACCTCGCTCTGTGCGCAATCCACATTAATCCACCACTGATAAATGAGTTCGTAGGGAGATTGGCTTGACAGAAGACTCCCAGAAGCATTCTATTAAGTACAAAAGCCATTCCTAGTTACAATGCCGAAACCTGAGGGAAATTCGAAGAACATTATTCTAGCTCAGGAAGTGCTTTTACAGATACATGCTGAAGAAATAACAAAGAAGAAAATGTTATTAATGGAGACAGTATGCAGAGTGGCCTGAATGTGCTTGCTTGACTAATACGTGGACATGTGTTCAATGTACTTTTGAAAATAGGTTCACTGAGGTATATTTGATTTACCTTGCATACCCGTGAAGCAGTCAACACAACGAAGATAGTGAACCACCTACAAATCTCTGACTCTCCTTCTTGCACCCCCCCATCCAGTCCCTCACACCATTCTCCCTGCCATTGTAATTTAACTCGCATTTCCTTGAGTTTTATATAAATGGAGACTCACAGAATGTTTTTTTTTTTAATTGGCTTCTTTCATTCAGCATCACTATTTTGAGAGTTATATCATTGTTTTATATATATATATATATATATATATATTTTTTTTATATATATATCAGCACCCACCCACCAACTGCCACCATGTCTGACTCAGAGTGAACCCTATATAGGATTTCTGAGACTGTAAATCTTCCTGGGAGCAGGTGACCTTCATCTTTCTCTAGCAAACTGCTGATGGCTCTGAGTGCCCAACCGTGGCTTCCGGCCCAACACCATGCCCACACTGTGACCCCAGGGCTCCCTGCACTTAGCAGCCCACCCTTTTTATGGCTAATTAGCATTCCATGAGATTATACCCATAAATTAGGGTAAATATCCATCTATGAGATTATACCCATAAATTAGGGTAAATATCTATCTATCTATCTATCTATCTATCTATCTATCTATCTATCATCATCTATCATCTCCTCTCGTTGTGTAGTCTGTCTTTTCCCACGTTTAATTGTTTCTTTAAACAAAGTGAACATCCGAACACAAGTCTGTATATGGCAATACGTCCCCATTAACTGAAGTGGCTGGACCATATGGTAGGTGTTCAGCTATTTAAGAAACTGCCCAACTGCTGGCCACGTCGTGTGCCCCTTTAACGCCCTCGCCAACAACAGAATGTGAGCTGCGGTTCCTGTACTTAAGCCTCCAACACTTGGAATGGTTCGTCTTTGTAAGTTCAGCCATTTTAAGGTGTATACTGATAGCTCATTGTGATTATAATTTGCATTTTCCAGATGACATTGAACATCTTTGCGTGTACCTATTTGCAATTCAGGATTCTTCTTTAGTGAAGTGTTAAAATATTTTGCTCATTTAAAAAATCGGCTTGTTCATTTTATTCTCACTGAGTTTCGAGAGTTCTTAATATTCGAGGGGGCTTAAAAAATTTGTGGGAAAATTTCATGTGTTTTAAGTACATTCTTCATAAACCCTTTGAAGCTTTCACACATTCTGGTCTAAGTCATTTATCAGATAAAATGCTTTGCGAAAATCTCCTGGTTTGTGGCTTGTCACGTCATGTCATTCTTTTTTGTTTTGCTTTGCATTTTGTGGCATCACTGTCCTGGTGGGAGTAGGAGGCCTAGCCTTGCTCCTGGAGAGCTGCTGCTGGATTGGAGCAGTCAACCCTGTGGGTTGCAGTCCCGCACACAACCACTCACCACCAGGGCTCAGCCATCACATCATTCTTAATAGTAACTTTGAAGTGCAGAAATTGTCCATTTTGAAAAAGTTGAATTTATTCTTTTCTCATAAATTATGCTTTACAGAAGAGTTATAGTTCTAGAGTTTACACTTACGTCCACGATCCATTTTATATATCTTATAGTATGAATACATGTTGAAATTAGTATTTTGCATATAGATAGCTAATTTTTCAGCACCATTTGTTGAAAAAATGATCATTTCTGCACTATAGTCTGTCAATTTCTACAGAAGTGATTCGTGGGGTTTTGATTGTTATTGTTACAGACTCTGGGTCAGTTTGGGTAGAGTTGACAACTTAATTTCAAGTCTTTCTATTCCTGATACACACATCCCACCCACTTGGTTAGGCCTTCTTTAGTTTTTCTCATCTCAGTAGAACTTTTACTATACAGGTCTTTCACCTCTTTTGTCATATTGAATATTTTTTATGCCGTTACAAGTGGCATTTTTAAGCGTTCTCCTGTAGATCTCTTTTGTAGAATGATCCTCGGACCCTGTAACTGTGCTAAAACCTGCCAAATTGACACTAGTTCTGGCCGTTTCATTGTCGATTCCATTGAGTTTTCCACACAGACAATCATGTCGTCTCTGAATAAAGGCAGTTTTACACGGTCCTTACCACTCTGGATGCCTTTTCTTTCTTTCTTTTGCCTCTCTTTCCTGCATAAAACCTCCAGTACAATGTTGACTAGAAGTGAGAGTAGACATCCATGTCTTGTTTCTAACCTGAGTGTGAAAACATTCACTGTTGCACCTTAGCTATGAGGCTTCCTAGAGGCTTCTCATAGATCCCTTTTATTGTAAAGATTTTTTTTTTTTAATCAAGAATGGCTGTTGGATTTTTTTGAAGTGCTTTTTCTTTGTCTATTGAGATGAGCATATGTGGTTTTTTCCCTCTTAGTTGAATTGACAGTAACTTAATTGACATTGATTGATTGTCAAGTGATGACGGTGGTGAAGTTCGTTTTGAATTGGGCTGCTAACCATGAGGTCAGCAGTTCGATCCATCAGCCAGCTCTTCAGGAGAAAGGTGAGGCTTTCTAGGCCTGTCAAGCTTTCCGGTCTCGGAAACCCATAGGGGCAGTTCTTCCCCTACCCTAAGGGCCCCACCACAAATCACCATCCGCTCACTGAGAAGCCAGTCTTGCATTCCTGAAATAGAAACCCTACTTGACCAAGGGAGATTAATATTTAACATATTGTTGGATTTTTGTGTGTGTCTGTGGCATCACTGCCCTGCTGGGAGTGGGAGGCCCAGCCTTGCTCCTGGAGAGCTGCTGCTGGATTAAAACTGCCAACCCTGTGGGCCCCAGTCCTGCACACAACCACTGTGCCACCAGGGCTCAGCCTATTTTTTTTTTTTTTTAAGGCATCACTGCCCTGGTGGTGGGAGTAGGAGGTCCAGCCTTTGCTCCTGGGAGCCGGAATTGAACCTCCATCCCAGTGGGCCGCAGTCCCGCGCACAACCACTACGCCACCGGGGCTCAGCTATTGTTGGATTTTTTAAAGAATCTTTGCAACTCACTTTGTAGTTTCTTAAGATGGAAGCTGAGTTTATTGCTTTGAGATTTTCTTGTCTACTAAAGGTAAACATTTTCATCAAAGCACTACTTAAAAATCATTCCACGGACTCTAATGTTCCTGTTCCAGTGACTTTCTTTGCAAATCCTAACATCGGTGTCAGTTACAATTGATTGATTATTCCTCTTATTATGGATTGTGTTTTCCTGCTGCTTGATATGCTTGGAAATCTCTGTTTAGATGTCAGACATTGTGAGTTAGCGGAACATTTTTGTGTTCTCACTAATTTTCTCAACCTTTACAACCTTTACAACCACTGCGCCACCAGGGCTCAGCCTATTGTTGGATTGTTTAAAGAATCTTTGCAACTCACTTTGCACCTTTATAATTAATTGGATGCAGTTAAGTTTCTTGCAAACAATTTGATCTTTTCAAGTTTTGCTTTTCTGATTTTCAAAAATGGGTCGGGAGCAATTCTGTCTGGAGTTAATTATTCCCCACTCCTAAAGCAAGATGGTCTTGAGTATTCTAACCGTCCCCCCACCCCCCACCCCCAACTTGTGAGCTTTTCCTGTCTGGTGTGTGTGAACGGGGTCCCTGGCCTTGTGCGTGTGCCCGCCACTCTTCTCTCTTGTCTTCTCTGTGGGCCCTTCCCTGGCCTCAGCTCCACGTTCCACATGCTCGCTCTGATCAGTAGTTGCTTTGATGCGCTCACAGCCAGCCTCCAGGAGCCTCTGTGCAGCTCTTCCTGTGAATTCTTGCCACCTTGGATCACGCCAAACTCTCAGTTCATCTTCTCAACTCAGGGCATCTGTTGGGCAGAACCAGCTGTGTAATTTGCAGGACCCAGGGTAAAATGAAAATGCAAGGCTCTCTGTTCAAAATTGATGTCAAATTTCAAGAATATCGCTACCCACTCTCCCACCTACACCCCCCCAAAAAGTGCTCAGACTTTCAGGATGGTTACGACTGCGGCTTCTGAACAGCAGCTGCGCAGGATGAAGCCCCGGGGCTCGGCCTCAGTGTGCCTACTCTGCTTTGCCTGTGGTCTGCAGACCCGCCAGTGCCGCCAGCGAGGAGCTGCCTGTCTCCTTTGTGCCCCATCTCTCAGAATCAACGCTCAGTATCCGCCCGTGTTCAGAGTTGCCAAAGCTGTTGCTTTAGGTACTTCTGTGGACGTGAGGTTTCAGGCGATAACAGGCAGGATGATCAATCCAATTCCTGTTACTCCAGCTGAGCCAGAAGTTGTTTTCGCTGTACATTTGTTGAAGGATGTGGTGGCATGTTTTGTGTCACCTAGGACCCCCTATTTGATCTCTTAGCGAGACATTTTGTTGACAGCTGTTTGGGGTAGCGTCTCTCTTGTATCATTTGCTGATCTGTTCTCCACTCTTAATTCCTCAGCGAGAGAGTCCTGAAGTGGAAGCAGATTTCTTGGTAACCATCAACTCATTTTCTAAATTGTACCACTTGATCTCAAGCAAGCGTTCCCTTCCTGCTTGAAATCACTCTGCCCTTTTTCTCCTCCATGTTGCAGCTAAGTGCACGCACACTGCAGCTGTGAAGCCCCGGCTCCTTCCCCCACCGCCTGCAGAGTGCCTGGGCTGGACCTGCAGCCCGGCTTGACCGGCATGTGTGCAGGAAGGTATTAACAGCCTTTCAGATATGCCCTGCCCCATTAGCAAGAATATACAGTGATACAAAAATGAATTTGTCAAGAGTTTTATGGCTCCATGATCTATCGTACAATATTAATCCTGCTGCAGTGTTATTAAGTCATTTTTCATCTCCCCTCAAATTAATGTTGACGTTCTATTACTGGATTTGTTCTTGTCCCCAGATTAAAACATAAAGGAAAAAATCTTCCCTGCTTCAATATTAAAATTAATTGTAGGGTAAGCAGTACCTTGCTTGGTGAAGTAGAATCCTTCTGGAAAAATTATAATGTGAATTTATTTCCCTGCTTTCTAGTTGCTCTCGTGCATAAAAATACACTTGGAATATACTTATTTGGGCAGCAGACAGGTGGTATAAATTTAAAATACACAAGCTTTTCTAAAATGGGAATTAAGGAAATCAGGGGCCTGAGCCTAGGGAAACTGCATTTGGCTTGTACTTCAACCTAGAGACTGATAGGAAGGAAGGCTTGGGAGTAAGTAGGAAAATTTGGGCTGGCTTGAGATTTTCTTATGTTCCGAGAAATCACACATTTCCCTTATCCTGAGAAATTTGCAACAGTTTTGAAATAAAAATTATAGCACGATGAATGTTGTGCGTCTTATAAATAAATGTACCTTGTCATCAGGTAGCCCCTTATAAATGAGGTAGTACAGTAATCATCTCTCAGCGTTCTCATTGCGTCGACTAAAGTATTTCTGTCATCCTTCAAGATGGAAAGGGGGACTGGCAGGGGCTGTTGGTTCGCTAACTTCAATGTCGATGGTTCGAAGCCACCAGCTGTTTTGTCAGCGGAGGAAGTTGAGAAGGTCCACTGCCACAAAGATGTGCAGGCTCTGGAACCGTCTATAGAAGAGCTGTGACTTACTTTGACTCCATGACATAAAGATGGAGTAGACGACTAGACACACCATCTTTGTAATCTGCTTCCATCAAACACAGTTGAAAATTCAAACGTTTTCGGGCTGAGCCCCAGTGGCATAGTGGTTGTGCACGGGACTGCGGCCCACTGAGACGGAGGTTCAATTCCAGCAGTGGGGCTGGGCCTCCTACTCCCACCACCGGAGAGCAGTGATGCCCCCCAAAGCCCCCCCAAAAAACAAAACAAAACAAAATTCAAACGTTTTCATTCACTACCCAGAATGGCAACGAGGAGGAAATTAGCAAGAGAAAATGTCCTCCTGGTTAACTGACAGGTGACTTAGTCATTGCGCCACCAGGACTCCCTTCTAAATTGTACTTGGAGAATACTTGGTTTAAAAGTGATTGATGATAATAATTCCCAGGGTGATGAAATGGCCAAGTGTTTTGAAATAAAGGAAAATAGGGTCATCACTATGCTCCCTTAGTGTGTCTTGGCTTTGTAAATGGGTCCAGTGGATCAATATAGTGCCATTGTAAGATTGAGTATGAGGTTTCTTCTAAAGACCCCAAAGGAAAAGCTAAAGGTTATGAAGTGCCAATCCTTGCAAATAACTAGAATTGCTGATGTGTTAGTCCAAGTAGACGAAAGAAACAAATTCACAGACACTCCTTTGTATTTAAGGAAGAGTTTTATATACAAGAGCTATTGAATTTTGAGACTATAGCCCAGCCCAGATCAAGTCCGTGAGTCTGATATCAGCCCATATTTCTGATACCAGTCCTCACACACATGAAACACATGCAATGATGTTGAATGCAGGAAGATCACAGGCCAGGGAGTGAGAGTCTTGTGGATCCAGTGACAGTGTAAGCATATCAGCACTGGCAGGGGTCTCCATGTGGCTTTTCTGACTCCAGAGGCCTGGCCCTGTCAGCTTCTCTCCTGGTGTCTTCTCCACAGGGATATCTCACAGGAAGTGAGCCTAGAGAGTGTGTCTCCCGCCTCCAAAGAGGAAAAAGACAGGAGTTCCCAGGATCCTCACGAGAAGGCCATGCTCACACAGACACCCTCCTCATTGGCTATATCCTGATTAATAGTCTAGAATCCTCCCCTACTCTCTTAATCCTCAAATTGACACCAGGTTATTTAACTAGTACACTGAAAAGAAGAAAAGGACCTAAAAACCTTATGTAGGTCCAGTGAACCAAGGGTTCAGCACTCAGGAGGTAAAGCTCTCCAGGTCTCTCACTGTACACATGAGCAGCAAAGTGGGTTGCAGTGGCAGAACCATGGATTAGGGTGCAGACCCAAATAACCTGCAGTGTCAGCTCTCGTGTTCCCCCCTAGGTGATGCCAGAAAGCAAGCTAGAAATTTGAACACCAATCACTGCCTATAGCCTCCTCATTAGCCTGTGACTTGGTGATGTTGTGCGCTGAGTAATAGGCTGCTAATTGCAAGGTTGGTGGTTCAAACCCACCAGCTACGCTGCAGAAGAAAGATGAGGCGGGGCTGAGCCCCGGTGGCGGAGTGGTTGTGAGCGGGACTGCAGTGCTCACTGGGTTGGAGGTTCAAATCCAGCAGCAAGACTGGGCTGCCTACTCCCACCACCAGAAGGCAGCAATGCCACAAACAAACAAACAAACAAACAAAAAAAAGATGAGGCTACTTGCGCCTGTGAACCAGCATAGGGTTGGTTCAAGTGAAAACCAATTTGATGGCAGTAGGTTTGGCTTTGGGTTTAATTGATGGTAGTATATAGAGATCTCACTTTCCAGCAGGGTCAAATAAAAGACGGATCCAGACTTAGGGAGGAGCCTTATTAGAAAGACGACAGATGGGCTGAGCCCCGGTGGCGTAAGTGGTTGAGTGAGGGACTGTGGCCCACGGGCTTGGCGGTTCAAATCCAGCGGCGGCTCTTCAGGAGCAAGCCTGGGTAGCTCCTACGACCACCAGAGGGCAGTGATGCCCCCCCCCCCCCAAAAAAAAAAGACGACAGACTTGTAACTCGAGAACTTAACTCAGAAAATACGTGGTGTCTGAGGAAGTAGAAGGCACATACTTTTGCTTCCTGGACTTCTTGACACCATCTCCCTTCGTCCCACCCCGCTACTGTCTATACCCTTCCCCCGAAATCTTTATTCGACTTTCTATCCCTGTAGGCTTATTGATTCTGGGTTACATTTACTGAAAAACAGAAATACAAGTAACACAATTTCAAGAGGGTTACCCTCCAACCCCCAATGACATAACACTTCTGAGACAGACCCCTAATATGAACAAAAACCTTATTGTTGAGAATGTGGGGGGCCAGAGCAGAGACCCACACCCACCCGTCGACACTGGGACGTCCCTTCACAGAAGGATCACAAGGAAGGGGTGAGTCAACCGGAACCAGTATGGCCCCGAGGAAACACACAGCATTCCCTTGGTTCTTGGAGACTTTCTCACCCCTCACTCTCGTGACCCCCGTCCTGCCTTTAACCGTGGGTTAGAGCGGAGCATGTATGCAGGCGCAGATAAGCGCTCACAAAGCACAGAATATAGGTCAGACACACCCCTCAGGGACAGAAATGGGAGTGGTGATAACCAGGAGCGTAGGAGGTAGGTGGGGAGGAAGGGGAAACTTGATTGCAAAAAAAAGTTTGTGGAAGCAATTGTACAGTTCTGCTTGACATGATTGAACTGCGGAACGATACGACATATGTATTAACTTCCAAGTAATAAATTAATAGAAGAACAACAACAAACGCAAAACAAAGCATAGCTTGAGGGATGGGGTTTGTGCTCACTCTAAATCCTATAACTCCAGTTTAAGGACAGTTAGTTCATGGCCCTGCTCGATACCCTCAGAGAGGGAGCGCAAGACCTGGGGGCTATCGCAAAATGTGCAGGAGAAGTTGCATGGTGCCCATCTATGAGGTGAAACAGCGTCTGGGGTCTTAAAAGCTTGTCTCCAAACAAGCCATCTTTAAGTGAGATATGTCAGCCAAGTCACATGGAAGAGGCACAGCCAATGAAAGATCGACGTTTATATAATCTGAAATCAAAGGCAGGATTAGTGTCAGTGCCTAAATTGTGAGAATCCGGTGTGCCAAATCTGTGGGTGGCAGTGAGAGCCTCAGATTCATTTGTGGGAACCACAGAGGAAATAAGTCTCTGGGAACTCCCTCTATCCACAATTGAGGGATGGGAGGAAAGTGTGTACTAAACAGGGTGTATTGGAGAGATGAGGTCAGAAGGTCAAAGATATAATAAATCTGACTTGAACAGTTGAAATTTTGTCAGTTGATTTCCCCCTCTGATGCATACTGGACCTGATCTGGTTTCTTAGCATTTTCTGTATTTTGTTCTGTTTAACAAAAACAGATCATATTAGGGTGTGTGTCGCAGAGGTCTTATGTCATCCGAGGCCACTTCTTGTGTTGTTTTTCTGTTTTTTTTTTTTTTTTTTTTAAATATGAAACTCAGGTTTGATGAACCTCTAGGGGCAGGGCAGCAAGTCAAATGGGGGTTGGGGAAGGCACAACAGTGGTGATGGGATAGAAGAGAAATGATGTCCAGGAGTCGAGGAAGAAAAAGAATGCTTGGAAACTGTGGTAGCAATTGTACAATTCTGTTTGGTGTGATTGAACTATGGAGTAATATATGTATTGATTTCCAATTAATACTAATGCTAATAATAGAAAGACGAGGGAACGGGACTTTGACAGTAAGGAGAAGCCCAACCATAAGATCAGCAGGTGTCTCAGGCTGAGGGTGGGTTTGTGAGGGAAAGAAGTCTAAGCAAAGTTTGGGTAAACAGCATTTTTTGTTGTGATTGATGAGTGGGGCCAAGCATTTCATTGCTCATTTACAGTCCAGGAGTGACATAGGTGTGTGTGTGGGGGAGGGGGGGCAATCTGTGCGTCTTAGCTAAGGCTTAGGGGAAGAGTGGTTATTCACCCTCGTCCATCGCCCCGAACACAAAAGGTGGGCCTCTCTGACCTTTGCTGTTTTCCAGTATGGCTGGGATTGACATCGAAAGGAGTCTTTGAAATCGCATCTGTTGACATGCTGTGAATAAAGCAGCACCATTCCTGGTACACTGCCGAATGTTAGTTGACAGGAACTTGTGACTTAAAGGAGACCTTGTTTAGAACTTTGACACCCACATCCCAGCATCTGGGTCTGCAACACAACTCCGGCCTATGAGAGTGAGCTGCGTTTCCAGAGGGCAGAATCTAGTCCAGAGAAGTCTGTCTGACACAGTGAGGCAGCTGTAGTTGCTGTCAGCCCATTTCTCTTGATTATGGCAACCTAGGATTCCATCTGTACTAAATGATCACAGAGGGCATTACTGTCCGTTCTTTGAGTGGCTACAGCCAGCAGCTGCACTTCTTTTTGGCACAGTTTCAGAGTGGACTGTGAAATTGAAAACATGCGAAAGACATGTTTCATTCTCTTTTATTGGCACTTTAAGTTCTATTTCACGCAGTTCCTTTCTAGTAAATGTAGCCCTGTATGTTGTTGGGCCAGTGTTTGTTGGGCGTGAGATACTGGCGAGGCACTAGAGGAAGGGGTGGGTACTTCAGGGAATCATCTTGTTAAAATGTTTTTTCTTATGATGAAACAAACTCACTGTAACAAATATATTTGTATATTAAGCACCTTGGTGCGGCCAAGAGTAGAACCACAGTAGTTAGAAAACACAGACATGAAAAAAAAGGGGGGTGAGGGGAAAACAAAACAAAACACAGACACGAAGTCCATCTCTGCCACCAACCCAGGCAAGCAAAGTAAGCAATTGGAGAGGTGAAGAGGAATGGGCCAAGAAAAACTAACAAAAAACTAGCAGGTAGAAGCAGAGGGAGGAGCAGGGAGGCATGGCTAGGTCAAATTGTGAAGCTAGGTGAAATTTGCTTTTATTCTTCCAGTCTCTCTTAACACCCGAACTTCCTGCAATCTCAGATGTTTCCAGTTGTCTAGCAAGTCTTTATTTAGTACCGACAGTGTGAAAGGCATTAAGCTGTTATCCATAGACTGCATTGATAAGCAGTCCCAGGCATTTGTCTTGTATCAGGAAAGCAGAAGGTTGTCTGCAGATGTGTTTGCGTTGACTGCAGTGTGTTAAGTCCATGGGTGCCTTCATAGACATTCTGATCATTGGGTTTCTTTCTTTTTAAGTGTGTACCAATCTTACCCCGCGCCCCCCCCCCCCCCCCCCCCCCCCCCCCCCCCCCCCCCCCCCCCTTAACTATCTGTGGCTGGAGCTGAGCATGTTTAGCCTGTTTAGTTTGGCTAGTGCTCTTGAGTTTACCACTGACCCATGACTCCCTGCAGTCACGAAGCAAACTAGCTATTCAACCCCACAACGGTTCTTAACTGACTCCTCACTTAGTTAGCTCTTCGTGGCCAGTTTCTTATCTTTATCTAATGAGTAGAAATCTGTTTCAATCACTAAAGCTTGTGAGTCCTTGTCTGTCCAGTCTTGCTGTCACCGAGCTTTGTAGCACTTGGGCAAGTCATTTGCTCTGTCCCAGAAAGTCTGACCATTAGGGCAAAGGGTGAATCTCTGAAGAAAGCAGGAATGTTCTGTTAACTCACCATTCATACTTAACCAGAAAGGTGAATTTTCCCCTGTGTTTTTCTTTATTCCCTTACTATATGGTTGAAAGCAAAATTTGATACACAGCCCATCAGTAACAAAGTCGTAATTATGCCCGTGAAAAAAGCTTGAAGACGTTTACTACAGGTTCTGGCACAGATAGTAAAATGAGTAAGACCTAGGTGTCATTCAGATAACCTGTGATTTATCTGTTTAAATTCTTACGTTTCCACATAGGTCAGTTAGTTATCTGTAAGAACCAGTGACTTTGGAATTCAGAAATACTCCATGCAGAGTTTGGGGAATGCAGAATGGGGTTCCTCCTGGCAGGGCCATTGTAAGTCTGTGGTGGAAGTTGCCACCTCTGTGAATAAGGCCCGGATTAGGTTTTTGGCCAATGCTGCGGCCTCAGCCTCACGCTCAGCGCCAAGCTGGGTGTGGGTAGAGGCCTGTGTCTTGCTCGGATACTAACAGGCTTCAGTTGGCGCCCTCAGAAGACAGAATAGGAAGAAAGGCCTGATGACCTACTTCCAAATTGTCGTCCGTGGGAAACCCAGTGAGTGATGACCCTCTGAACCTCAATTGATCTTGGGATGGCTCCGGACTGTGCAGGGTTGTGGTCCCTAGCACACAGGGCACCACTGGTTGGGCTGGTTCGTCCGCACTAACAACATCCATCTGCAGAGGAAGTTTGATCTTTAGCCGTGCCTTGAGGTGACATGGTGGAAACCGCAAGCAGAGCAGTGGTGTCTGCAGTGCAGACCCCGGATCTCTAAGCAGAGAGAGGTGCATTTCGACGGCGTGAGGAGCCAGTGGCTGCATGTGACGATGTTTTGAGCAGGAAATTACTGGTTTGGAAAAAAAAAAATCAGAGCTTTGAATTTGCTAGCTCTTCAAGTCATGATATATCCAGCATTCTTTCCAATTAGTAACTATCTTGATTGACCAAAAAAAGTTTCAATTTAATGAGATTCCTTCCAACCACGGGGACGTAATAGAAGAAACTGGACAAGCTTTGTTTTGCAGAAATTTTTTTTTCTTTTTTGGGCATCACTGCTCTCCGGTGGTGGGAGTAGGAGGCCCAGCCCCACTGCTGGAATTGAGCCTCCGTCCTAGTGGGCCGCAGTCCGCGCACAACCACTACGCCACCGGGGCTCAGCCCTGTTTTGCAGAAATTTAACGCATGTGTTTTGCTGAGACGAGTGAGGACCTGTTGTTATGGAGCTGCTCACACAACTGAAAAACCTGGGGAGTGTGGGGAAGAGTAAATACTTCCAGTGAAATGATCCTTCTGCAAGGGCAGTTTTTAACCACAGACCCCTTCAGAGCCCCCTGCAGTACTTTGGCTCAGCCCCGAGACTTCAGAAACTGCACCAGGTCCAGTCGATGCCAGCTCAGTGACACCCCTCCCTCCTGTGGGCTTCCAGCAGGGCTTCAGAGACTGTAGCTGTAGTAAACCCCAACTTTCTCCCTCCGAGCTGCTGGTGTCATCCTCGTGCATAATCAGCACACCACCAGGGTTCTCCCGGTCTGGGACCTGCTAGGT
This sequence comes from Nesogale talazaci, assembly GCA_004026705.1. NCBI lineage: Eukaryota > Metazoa > Chordata > Mammalia > Afrosoricida > Tenrecidae > Nesogale > Nesogale talazaci. The sequence continues at coordinate 80,149 of PVJH01000739.1, forward strand.
CTAAATGGTGACCCCCATGAGGACATGCCCTTGTCGAAGGATTAGGAGGAAAGGAGGGAAACCTGCCGCAGCTGGTCCCCGTGAGTGGCTTTGTGACTCTTCCCTGGAAACTGGCGGGTGTGGGGTGCCCCTCATCAGGACTTGCTTGATGTCTCACCTGCTCGTTCTGTAAAATGGAATTTCACTACTCTTGGACAGGTCTTCACAAAGAAACAACCGCTTAAAAAATAGATTTGGTATTTTTGGGGGGAAGAATTCTGAGTTATTTCAGCAACTGTAGAACTGTTCATGTGATTTAATATTGTAAAAATTACCTGTTGTAAGGTTACTGGTGCTGGGGCACCAATTGGGGCAGGGGAGAGTAACATGACCTTGTTAATTTGGGTGGGGGGGGTAAAGATTTTTAATATTTCATAAGAATGTCAACTTTGCCAACTAGTAGAAACTGGAGACAAAGTTACAATAGTAACATTGTCTGTGTCCAGGAACGGCTGCATCATCAGTCTCCACACCCCTCCCCTTCGCCCCCCCCCCCCCCCCAAATGGCCGCTGGATGCTTTTCCCTGATAGTCGTGGAAGCGCATAGGAGCCCCGCCCTCGCACTGAGGATGGGCTTTAGCGTGGCCTTCCCAGACACGTCATAAATATGTAGCTCCTTTATGCTTTCTCTTTCTGCACACCACCACATGTGCCCTTGCTACATGTGTTACAAACCCTTTCCCTCCCGTCAACTCCTGCCAGAAATGTCATTGCCTTGAAATTTGTTTCCTTGGTCATTTTCTCTGCCCATTCCTGACATTCTCCACTGTTCTCCCCTTGTGACTCAAGCTGTCCACTTGCTCTCAGTCGTTTCTAACGAGCTGTAAGCATTCTGGGGTTTTGTCATTTAACAAAATAAAACTATACTCTTTAAATGCCTTTCTCATCCGCATGCCTCCTTGGAAGCCCTCTCATTAGGAGATGAAAACAAATTCTTGTCATCCACCTGTCTTCATTTTCCTCTAACAACAACTCGTGTCCTCTAAAGATGTGGCTTTCAATACGATGGTTAGCCTAGGAAATAGCCCCTCTCTCTCAGGCACTCCGTTCGGCTCAGGGCGATGAGTGTGCTTGTCCCCAAGGTTTCAAGTGTCTCCTTTCTGCCCTTCCCACAAAATGTTACCTGAGCATCTGAGGTAGAGGAAGCACTCTTCTAGCCCTGGCAATATGGCAGAAAAGGAAGCTGGTCTCTGTCTTCAGGAACATGATGTACTTGTGAGTAGAGAGGTATTGTTTATAACATGAGTTATACTGTGAACACAATGGCTCGACCAAACCCCCTGCCCTCAAGTTGGTTCCAGCGCACAGCAGCCTCCTGGGCAGAGGGGACGTAAGAGCAGCAGGCGCAGGCTTGATCTTCAGGGAGGAGCAAGGGTGCATGGGTGAGTGGAGCAGAGAGAGGGAGGGGGAGCAGTAGGAGATGAACCCCAAAGGTCAGGAGGCTCAAGTCACGGAAGGACTTCCCGATCGTGATCAAGACTAGCTTTTACTGAATTAGATGAAAACCAACCGCAAGATTTTGTGCAGAGCATTGATAGAATCTGGTAAGCCTTTTAGTAAATGCAGTGATTTTTGTGTGTGGAGAGATTACAGGAGTGAGAGGGCACAGGGACTTGGGAGATGACTGTACTGATCCAGGGAGGAGCAGGTGACGGTGGTTTGGATCAAAGGGAGGCCAAGAAGGGTGATGAAAAGTGGTGAATGCTGGGTCGATTTTTGAAAACAGATCCTGCATTGCCGGACTGGCAGAGCAGATGTGGTGGGAGTGAGCAGAGGAGGGAGAGACAGAGATCAAAGCCAGTGTGAAACCACACTCTTTGCCCAGAGCAGCTTCTGGGTACAATTACCACACAGGTAATTTTGCAAGGCAAGAATAACAGAAGTTTAATTTTAACCACTTCCAGACTCTGCAAAGTCAAAGGAAACCCTGTGTGTAACTCTGTTTCTCTCGTTAGATGTCTTCCCTTTGGCCCCGATAGTCACCCCTGTGACCGACAGGACTCAGCACTGCCCGGCTTCCCGTTGGAGCCCCCGGTTGCAGCCCCCATGGCAGCCCCTCGCGCCGAGGGTCTTCCTCTTTTTCTCTGCGGCACCACGCTCAGCATGCTCCTCTAGAGACCCCTTCCTGACAACATGTTCTCCGCCCGTGAGATCTGAAGCCTCGCCAGCTCTCGGTCTTGGGAGCTTTCTGGCGGTACGGCTTCCTAGACGAGGCCGGTGTGGTGCTCCTGGCAGTCCGAGGGCGTATGCTCAGCCTTCGTGGCCAGCACCAGCTCTCAAAGGCATCCCTTCTTCTTCGGTCTTCTCGACTCATCTGACCAGTGTTTGCATGCATGAAAATAGCAAGAGTCAGATTAGTCTTCACCCGTCAGCATCTCTCCTTTTTCTAACATTTTAAAGAGGTCTGTTTGCAGCAGATTTCCCTAAAGCAGATTTTCGGTACTTTTATTTTAGTACTTTCGGTACTTTTATTTCTCTTTGGTTGATCATTTTTTAAAAAATAAGAAACGAGTCCCTTCTGGTGCGTGTTGCAGATGTTACCCTCCCCTAGTTGTTATTCTGACCTTGCTGTGTTAGCATACGATTTAGAATTTTAGAAATACTTTTTATTAGGGGACTTAGCAATACTCTTTGGGGTAGTTTCAGGGTAGGCTTGCTTGGACGGACTGTCACTTCAACATCACAAAAAAGATCATTTTTTATTAGTATGTGTGTCGTGTTTGTGGTGGTTTGCATGTAGAGTTTTATGAGCCCTAGCAGGTAGGCATAGAACATGGCTTTGGGGAGCAGTGCGCACCAAGCTTGCAGCAGGGAAGGACCAGCCAGCCAGCCCTTTTTCAGGCTTCACAAACGGTTCCTCCCGAGAACATTTGATTTGTAAGGCCAGGACAGTGTTCTTTCAACTCGAGGGTCAGTTAGAGAACAGCATTTGACCAACCGGAAATCAAACCTGCTGCCATCGAGTTGATGCTGACTCACCGGTGACCCTAGATAGAGTGTCTGGAGCTCTCAGTCTTTACGGGAGCAGTGAGCCTCATCTTTCAACCGAGGAGCTGCTGGTGAATTTGAACCACCAGCCTTGCTCTTAGACTTGATCGTAGCCAAAAGGCCGAGAAGTGATGACCTTTCAAGCAATTCTCCGAAGCTTACTTGACAGTGCCACCACAGATGGAAGGAGAGCCTGGGAATTTACACGTTTCTTAAGTTCCCAGATAATGCAGAGGACCCTAGGACAAGACTTAAGAACATGGATATTTGAGGAATTTGAGGTGTAAGCCCTGCAGCCCAAAGGTTTGAGATCAAATCATTGTTCTGGTAGTCTGATTTGGGGCTGTGTTTCCTCCACCCAGTCCACCCTCAGAGGTTCCTTGAGCCAGGATGTGTGTTTCTTAGAGCTGCTGTGAAGATGAAAAGAAATCCTGTGTTTGAAACAGCGTACTCTTGAAGCATGGGAAGTATCCCCGTGTAAATAAAAGTTGCTTCTAATTTTGCTGAACTCTTTTGGTCAGTGTCTAATCCATTGCTGTCAAATAGTTATAGAATCTGAACGGTAGTTTAAAGCTACCCTAGGACTGAGCCTTGGTGGTGTAGTGGTTGTGTGCAGGATTCAGCCCAGAGGATTGATGGTTCAAATCCAGCAGGAGCTCTCTAGGAGCAAGGCTGGACTTACTACTCCCACCAGGGCAGTGATGCCACCCAAAAAAAAAAAAAAAAAAAGCTACACTGAAAAATAAAGCTGGTGAATTTAGCCTTGTATCCTTTTATCCTATAGTGTGTATTTTATAATCACATTACATTTCAGTTCAAGTTAGTCAGATTTCTTGTGCATAATAGTCACATATGGCCATTGACTACTGTTCTGGACCCTGCCAGCCTAGTCAAGTCCTTCCCTAAAAAAATCTTGTTCTCCTCACCATCTTTATTATGCTCCGCCTTGCCGTAGGTGTGGGCACTTGTCCACCTAGTTAAAGACATGGAGTAAAACGTGTTTCAGCCTGTGCAGAATGAATGGACCCATGGCTGATGCCTTTGAGCTGGATGTAGGTTGTTCTGTCCCTTCTTCAGTCCGGGCAATAGTTTATTTTCTAAAAATGGAGTCAGCTGCTACCAGGGGTATCATTCAGTTTAGTGCTCAATATCTTCTGAAATATTTCCTTCCTTTTTTTGTGGGCTGAAATACTTCCCACTGGAAGAGGAATGCTGGAAACCCCCAGAAGTGTAAGAAATGGTTTTGATTCTTAGCTTCTAAATTCTTTGATTTCTAGAACTTGGCGCCTCTGTTCTTGGGATATATGCATTTTCCTTCACTCTCCAACTGTGTGTGTGTGTGTGTAGGACTTGCTGAGAAGTGGAATCCCCTTAGGGCTTGTGATTATTTTTTGATAGAGTAAGTATGTTTCTTCAAATAACCACCATGTCATTTTTTTTTTTTTTTTGTTTTCCTTTGGCTAGGACTTTGCTTTGGTATAATAATGTCTCTTTAATGACTGCAATGTTGTGATCTTAATTGAGGGCAGGTTTTCACATACCTCCACTTTTCTGGACAGCAGTAGCGTATTTTGCTGGCATGTTGTGCACTTTTTTCTACAATAAGTATTCCTCTGGTCAACATTTGAGGACACTCCGCCTGCCTTAGTGACCTTATACTTTATAGTGCTTTCTTTGCAGGGTCTCTTTGGAAGCTTGACATTTTCTAGATATTTTTCTAATCTCTCTTAATTTTTCAGCATTGTGATCAACATAGTGAAATTCCACCAAAAAGAAGACTTCTGGTTATTCTTTTTATATTTGTTCAGTATTCTTTTCATACTTCAGCCCTTTGAAGATAAACAAATGAAATGTTTTAAATTTTAAGGTTCTCTTGCCGTGGTGATAAATCATATTTGATAGTGCCTTTAAACTTATAAATGAACAAAATGATTTGCATTTTTAGAAAATACTATACCACTCTTGTTGCCTAGGTTTCTTTAAATTGATTGGGGCTTTTCTTTTACCTTAGGTAATAGAGGTTGGGAACTTGGTGTTTCTTAGAGTAGACTTTTAAATCCACTCACCCCTGAAGGACTTTAAATTTGTTTTTCTATGCAGTATTTCTTATGCCTCGGGAAAAAAGTTTCTACCCATGCTGCCCATCATGCATTGGCAGTTAATTTATCATCTTTTGCTGCTGAGAGAAAAGTCCTTGTGATTTGGGTGTGGCTTGGGTGTTAGAAGCACAGCAGTGAAAGAAAGGGAGCCTCTGTTATTCATGAGCAGGCCACAGATAGGCACATGTGCACGCACACGCCTCTGTACTTGTAGTTTTAAAAATTTCACAACTACGAAGAGTTCAAACAACAGTGAATATCTGTATACTTAGATCGACAAATTATTATCATTGCTTTATAGTCGCTGTCCCTCCTCCTTGTCCTTCTGTTTTAATTTTTTGCTGCATTATTTCAGATGATTGATATCCTGAAACCTAGACCCACAATTCTCGAGCATATTCTTCTTAAGAAAAAGGATATTATCTCACATAAGTATGATCCTGTTATCACCCCTTAAGAAAAATGGCAACAATGCTGTAATATCTAATACCCGGCCTCATTTTACTTAATTGCCTCCAAATGTTTTTTGGACCAATTGGAAAAAATGTACAATTTTAATTCTTAATCCAAATAAGGTCAAGCATTTGATTATACTAAAAAAAAACCCTATTAATCTTCAGCAACCCCTTTGCTATTTTTGTGTGGGGTTCTTTCTTTGCTTTTCCTGATAACTCCCTTCAAGTGCTAAGCCTTGCATTCTGCATGCGCGGCTGGCAGTTCAAAACCAGTTCACCAACCACTCCACAGGCAAAAGGCCGCACTGTCCATTTCCATAAACAGTTAAAATTATCGGAAACCCGGGTGGCTTCTTTTTGAGTCGGCTTCAAGCCTCAGTCACAAGTGTTAAGTTTTACAGAGTCCCAACATTCTGGCTCTGTGTGATGGGTTTTCTCATGACTAAATTCAGCCCGAACTTTTTTATGGGGGGAAGGGGTGCTGAGGCTAGGGCTGACAAGAACACTTTATATGTGACATGTGATACTGATTACAGGATCAGACTTTCTTACCGTGCGCTGTGTTTGGTATTGCTAAGCTTGATTGCCTGCTTAAGAAGGTGACCACATGATCTTTTCATTGTACAAATACATTTTAACATCTGGGCTAGTAAACAATTTGTTGGACCAACATCATTTTTGGATTAAATTTTAGATAGTCAGGGAACGTCTTTTGAACCTAGGGGGTTAAAAACCACAACCCAACTATGGATATTTATTGGCCTAAGACAATAGCATTGTGTATGCTTTATGTGACCCTGAACATAACGAAACCATACAGCTAGAAATACAACCTTTTCCTTTAATCTTTAAATGGCTTTATATTTAAAGAGACTGCGTCTTTTTCAAAAATGGTGCTCACATAAACTTTGTTACCAGTCATTATAAAGAGGTGGTGTGGGCTGAGCTCCGGTGGCGTAGTGGTTGTGCGGCCCACTGGGACGGAGGTTCAATTCCAGCAGTGGGGCTGGGCCTCCTACTCCCACCACCGGAGAGCAGTGATGCCCTCAAAAAATAAATAAATAAATAAAGAGTTGGTGTAAATTAATTTCCTTTAAAAATTTAGGTGTCTAAGTTTAATGGGAAAGCAACACATATTTTCTGAAATATTAAATAGCTTATTTTCAACTATAATCACTTTGAAATTGTGTACTAATTTTTCTTTTAAAAATCATTTTGTTGAAGACGCATACTACTCTTAGCACAATCCAGCTAGCCAGCCATTGTATATCCAGCAAATGTGTACATTTGTTACCCTCATCATTCTTTTTTTTTTTTAGTTTTTTGGGCATCACTGCTCTCCGGTGGTGGGAGTAGGAGGCCCAGCCCCACTGCTGGAATTGAACCTCCGTCCCAGTGGGCCGCAGTCCCGCGCACAACCACTACGCCACCGGGGCTCAGCCCACCCTCATCATTCTTAAAGCATTTGATTTCTACTTAAGCCCTTGGTATCAGCTTCTCATTTTTTCCGCTCCCCCCTCCCTCATGAACCCTTGATAATTTATCAATTATTATTATTATTTTGTCACTGTCCAATGACTCCCTTCACCCACTTCCCTGTTGACCATACCCCAGGGAGGAGGTTATATGTAGAACCTTATCATCAGTTCCCCCTTTCTACCCTACCTTCCCTCCACCCTCTTGGTATCACCACTCTCACCACTGGTCCTGAAGGGATTATTTATTCTGGATTCCCTGTTTTTCTGACTCCTTTCTGTACTACCGTACATCCTCTGGTCTACCCGGATTTGTAAGGTAGAATTGGGATTATGATAGTGTGTGTAGGGGGGGCGGGGGAAGCATTTAAGAACTAGAGGAAAGTTGTATGTTTCACCAGTAATGATTTCTTTAAACAAATTTACGTTACAAAGAATGATGCCATGGTATCATTTGCTATGCTTTGATTTTTATGTAGCGTGCACCTCCCATTTGGGCTCCATTGTGATATTTTCCTCTTTTGCAAAGATACTGAGGTCCTCCTCTAAAGAATAAATGGCAATCTGGCTATCAAAAGATAGCTTCTGGGGTCTTAAAGGCTTGAAGGTAAACAAGCGGCCATCTAGCCCAGAAGCAGCAAAGTCCACATGGAAGAAGCCCACCAGTCTGTCTGAGCACAAGATGTCAAAGGGATAGATACCAGCCATCAAAGGTCAAAAAAAAAAACCATATCATGATGAATGAGGGGGTGTGCAGATTGGGGGACCCAAGACTCATCTGGACATCCCTTTGCAGAGGGGTCACGGGGAGGAGACAACCAGTCGGTGCGGTGTAACTTTGTTGAAACACACAACTTTCCTCTAGTTCTTAAATGCTTCCCCACCCCCTCACCCCCGCCCAGCCCCCACATACTATCATGATCCCAGTTCTACTTTACAAATCCGGCTAGACCAGAGGCTGTGCACTGGTGCAGATGGGAACTGGAAAGACAGACAATCCAGGACAGATGATGCCTCTGTGACCAGTGGTGAGAGTGATGATACCAGGAGGGTGGAGGGAAGATGGGGAAGAAGGGAGAACTGGTTACAAGGAGCTATATATAACCTCCTTCCTGGGGCAAGGACATCAGAAAACTGGGTGGAGGGAGCTGTTGAGCAATATAAGCTGTGATAAAATGATAATTTATAAAGTTATCAAGGGTTCATGAGGGAGGAGGAGCAGGGAGGGAGAGAGAAGGGAGGGAGGGGGAAAATGGAGCTGATACCAAGGGCTCAAGTTAAAAGCAAATGTTTTGAGAATGATGATGGCACCATATGTACAATTTGCTTGACATAATGAATGCACGTTTGGGTTGTTGGGCGAGTCCCCAATAAATGGCACCAGTATAAGGACACATTATGGTCAAATTACCACCCTAACAGAGAATGTCAGAGAACCAGTGAGAGAACTTTGTTTCTGATACATTGTATTTTTACATTTGCTTAGTAGAATTGAATATGTGTCTGGAAGGTGTGTGTTTGTAATTTTGTGATCTCTAAGGTACATTAAAACCAAGCTCACGGGCTGAGCCCGGGTGGCGTAGTGGTTGTGCGCGGGACTGCGGCCAACTGAACTGGCAGTTCAAAACCAGCAGCGGTTCTCCAGGAGCAAGACTGGTTCACCTACACCCACCAGAGGGTACTGATTGCCCCCCCCCCCCAAAAAAAAAAAAGAAAGAAAAATTAAAGGTAGTTTATGAAAAATATTCCCTGGGCTGAGCCCCGGTGGCGTAGTGGTTGTGCGCGGAACTGCGGCCCACTGGGACGGAGGTTCAATTCCAGCAGTGGGGCTGGGCCTCCTACTCCCACCACCGAGAGCAGTGATGCCCCCCCCCCCCCGAAAAAACAAAACAAAACAAAACACAAAAACCAAACTCACTGCCATTGAATTATTGCTGGCTCATAGCGACCACATAGGCCAGGGCCGAACTGCCCCTCTGAGTTTCGGAGCCCGTAACCCTCTGGGTGAGCAGATAGCCCCCTCTCCTAAATGTTGATCAAGGAGGTTTTAAGGTCACTAGAAGTCAGAGGTCCGGCAGCTGACTGCCCTTAGTGAACCAGGGAACTGAGAAAATACTGGTTTTCTCTTTTTCATTTTTCCCCCTTTAAACTGGCTTCTATTTAGAATCAGTTAGGTAGACCACCTGGTGTCTGTTTCTGAGTGAATGGAAATATTTATGAGCAGGCTGAAGCAGTTCTTAAGTGTCCACTTCTTCGATGGAGAGAGACTGCTTATTCCAAGCGCAGACATTACTTTTCCCCCAGAAATTGCCTGCCATCACCTCCCTAGCAGCAGAATGACTAATTATGAGCCGGAGTCTTAACATTTTTCACTGTTTTGACATTGTGTGCTTGGCAGGGTATAGGATACTTCTTTACTTCGTCAGGGTGTCTATATTTATCACACACAATGTCGATGCCTTTATAATATTAAATACGTGATTTGTAACTCTTACCTTCCCATTTTCATCAGTAAAGCATAGCTACTTAGTTACAAGTCTGCCTGGATTAAGCAGTTTGTTACATCTTGCTGCTCACTAGAATAATTTGAAATAGTGAAGATTTACCAAGATTGTCGAGCTGGTTTTTTGTAGATGCTGTGCCTTGTAAGCATCCATCTTTAGTGGCTGGAGCCTGGCAGGCTCCTCAAGTAGACTAGCACACAGTGTAAGCCATCCCCGACATTTCTCATCTCCAGGAGCAGAGTTCCTGTTAACGATTGTGCTGTAAAATGTGGTCCATGGGTTCTGTGTTGGTTGCTGGCCGTGGTGTCGCAGTTGAACAGCTCCTTTGAATGTGACCGTGATTGAATAGGCAAGTAAAAGGTGAGAGAAGATGGTGGCATCTTATGCTGCAGGCACTGATGGACGAACACTAATTTCACTGATGCAGTGTGCACGTCAAGGCAACAGCCAGCTGTTGACTCCTGCGTATCACTCGACCCCAGCCCAGCACCCCCCTTTTTAGGTTATCTATTTAGTAGAAATTCAATTCTATCACCAGTTTCTATTTAAAGCTTTTATATTGCATGTTGATCCCCATTCACAAGGGGTTAGCAGCCCTTACTGCCTTTCAAGCAACTCGAGTTGCCTTTAACAAGAAAAAAACTAGAAAACCAAACTCGTAGCCATGGAGTTTATCGGATTCATAACTGCCCGTAGGACGTGGTAGAATGCCTGCTATGAGTTTATGGCACTGTACCTCTTGACAGGAGAATAGAAAGCTTCATCTGTCTCCCTTGGAACAACTGGTGGTTTTGAACTGCTTATCTTTGGGTTAGCAAGCCAGCACTTAGCCACTATGGAACCAGGCGCCTTTTAACACCCCTACGTGTTTATTCGTTCAGTAAATTTGAGATACCCCTATTCTCCTGCTTTGATGTGCACACTGTGTATGTGCTTTTCTCTTAAGTTTGAAGGTAGACTAAAACGAGAATTTTCACTTGGAAAATTTGAGGATGTAGACGGATAACTGTTCATTAACCAAATTGTTGCATAGTTTACAACAGGGACGGAAAATGTAGAAAGAATCTAGCTGATAAGTATTTATTGACTGTTGACTTGGTGTTTTTTTTTTTTTAACTGTGCCTGGTACTAGAGAAATACAAAGCTTAGTATAGTAGTTCTCTTTATCTGTTTATGTTTTAAAATCTTTCACTGTAAATTGGGTGCAGGTTTACTGAGCACACCGGTTTTCCTTTAAGCAATCTACACACATTTATTTCTGCAATTTCCATAATGTGACATCATCACTTACCCTACTTCCTCCCTCTGTTCCCTTTTTCCATTCTTCCTCAGTTCCTCACCCTCTGGATGTTGTACTTGGATAGATGCTGCCCTTTTGGGGGCACTTGGTTTTCAAGGGTTCTCAGTATAGAATGCAGAATATGAGACAACAGTCGTACACTATTAAAATTGTATGAAGCACCCTCACCCACGGAAAGAGTCGAGGCTATGGGGGAAAGGGTGCTGACTTGAATACTTTTAGAAACAAGTGGAGCCAGTAAGACTAAAACTAAAAGAAGCTAGACTTAAAAAAGTAAAATGCATCAACAGTTCTCATGGAGAAATTGGTTAATGACGGATATTGGAATTGACAAGTGAATAGATCGGTGGGAACGAGGTTCTTTGCTGTCAAGAGTACATATAAGAAATTTACATAGAAGAGAGGGCAGCACACTAGAGTGAGATCCATGTTACAATGGACGGGTGGATGGATTGTAGTAAGAGCAGCTTGAGCCCGCTGAAGGAGGGGGAGGGGAAGGGGGGAAGAGAACTATGGAGAGCTGGTACTGGGGACTTAGTGGAGGGAGGATGTTTTGAGACTGATGATGGCAACAGGGATGCAATTGTGGCCTGCAGACAACTGATGTATGTATGGATCGTGAGGGGAGGTGTATGAGTTCCCAATAAAATGATTCATAAAAAAAGAGGAGGGGGAAAGAGGAGCTTTATACCAAGGGCTGAAGTAGAAAATATTTGGAAATGAATATGGCAATATGTGTACAAATATGCTTGATACAAATGATGTTTGAATGTTATAAGCGCTGTAAGAGCCCCCAATAATATTATTTTAAAATAAAAAAAAAAGTAGTATGAGCCCCCAAGAAAATGATTAAAAAGTACAGCAAACAACAAGGGCAGGACTTGTGGTAATGGATTAAAGTTGGAGGCACCAGTAAAACCTACTACTGTTTAGCTTAATACAAATAAGCAGATGGTGATATATAGAAATAGTTACAAATATCAGCATATACACAGCTCTGTTAACTAGGAGGGCCTAGAAACAGTGACATCCCCACAGCTATGAGCACATCTAACCTGAACCGAAACTCCAAGAAGAAAAGCTTGATTTTAGAATTAGGATAGGAACTATACAAGAGGAGCCTGGAGTCTTGTAGTCTCCAAAATAGGTAAATGCCTATTAACACTAGGCTTATAGAAGATGTCATTTTGACACATTTCAGTTTCCACAATGTAGATTACAGAAGCTATTTACATTTGCCTCCTACCCTTTATGCATTTTTATGCATTTAACAAGACATAGATACCCAAATTAATTTTATTTTAACCATTCTAAAATCTCAGAATTTCCTATGTGGTGTACTTATTTCTATGGATACATGGAAATTTGACACGAATGTAAATTAAGAATTCCAATAAGTTGGTTTCATTCATGAAAGAAGACAAACTCAGTCATAGAAAATTCCTAGAGAGTAGACATCATATGTAAAGAGAAGTTGTGCAGCAAGAGATTGTCATAATGATCGACCCACGTGACCTGGATAAGTCAGACTCAGTATCCCAACTGTTGAATATTATAAAATTTATAGACATTTATAGTGTCACATGTTTCACTTTAGTAGTGTATAATTATGTTATTTTAAAATAAAATACCGTATCTACTCGTGTATAGGCTGAGTTTTTTCAGCACATTTTTTGAGATTTGTATGTGTTTGCTCTTTAAAAGAGCTGTAAACAACATGTTATACAAATCTTGAGCAATAATCTTGCAAACGTGTCCAGGGTGTTTAACCCTTTACAAAAACAGAATACAGTGGACCCAGGGAGGTAGCTGGAGGACAGGGGTAAAGGCCCCCATCCTAGAGCAACGGTCTCCCCACAGAGGGGTGGTGAGGAGTGCACCACGGTAGCCCCTCTTACCTTTGTGTTACAGACGCCCCAACCCCCCAGTTACAACTCATTTGATCCCCCCGGGTGGAGTGTGACAAGAAACCACTGGGGAGATATCTCGTAGGTGCCCCACTGAGATAAGCCACATAATAAACAGTTATTTTAATAAGACGTGTTCTGGTCTCTGGACCCACATCTGTTGGAGTTATATTATACAGCACCACTTCTTACCAAGTGTCTGCTTCAGCCTCCTCCAGGCACACCTGAATTCGTCCTCACGACCAGACCGTACAAGTCATGAAACTGTCGCACACGATGCCTTTGCAGGACTGAGGGTGAATACTTTTTAAAAAATGTCAGTTAAAGCAAACAGACATTTTCTTTAACATTTATCAATGAAGATTGCACCATCATTAACAAATTCCTTTTTGCAATGACGAATACTAATCTATATATTACGGATATAGGTGATTAAGTGGTGTGTCCTCAGGAACTGTATGTAATTCTGAGTCCCATTCAATTTGAGCAAAACGTCCACAATTCTAGGGGTACCAATGACAAGTGTTGTCCGAGACACTAGAGTTTGAAAGACCTCAGGGCTGGTGGGGAGGGAGGAGTCTCTCGGGTATCCCTCAGCTTAACAGGAGACTTTTAAAATAGTTAACTCTCACAGAGCTCAAACATCTACCTGCTGGACTAACCAACTTTGTGCACATAAAATAACAGTCCTGGGTGCTAATACTGGATCTTTTGTATAATTTTGGGCAGGCATTTTACCTCTGTAAATTACAGTTTCTTTATTAGTAAAATAAAGAGATGAATATCTATGTCATAAAGTTTTTAAAAATAAATTGTTTTATTGGGGTCTCCTACAACTCTTAACACAAATGCATTCTTTCATCCATTGTGTGTCAAGCACATTTGTACATTTGTTACCCTCACCATTCTCAAAACATTCACTTCTACTTGAACCCATGGTATCAGCTCCTTATTTCCCCCCCTACCTCCCACTTCCATTTCCCTCATGAACCCTTGATAATTTATCAGTTACTGTTATTTTGTCCTGTCGTACACTGTCTGAAGTCTCCCTTCACCCACTTTTCTGTTGTCTGTCCCCCAGGGAGGGGCTAATACATAGATCCTTGTAATCAGTCCCCCCTTTCTACCCCAACCTTCCAGTATCACCACTCTCACCACTGAAGGTCCTAAGGGATCTTCTGCCCTGGATTCCCCGTGTTTCCAGTTTCTATCTGTACCAGTGGACATCCTCTGCTCTAACCAGATTTATAAGCTAGAGTTGGGATCATGACTGGGGTGGGAGGGAAGGAAGCATTTAAGAACTAGAGGAAAGTTGTATATTTCATCTTTGCTGCCCTGCACCCTGACTGGCACGGGCTTTGGAGCCCCACTCTGCACTCCCCCCTCATTCCCAATGCTATGATTTCATTCTTTTATGCATGGATATCAGCTCCTTTTTATGCAGTTTTTGTGGTAAAATGAGGTGCTGTGCATGACATTAAGGTTGGTTTATACTTGAGTATATACTGGAGTTTTTAAAAATCATTTTATGGTAGTTATTTTTAAAAGAAAATATGGGCTTTCATTCACATGCTAACTTCGTGAGTGTCCATAGAGATAGGTATATAAGAAATGTCTATAAGCCGAGTGTTAAAAAAGAATGGGAAAAAAATGAAAAAGTAAACATGTAGAAAGTATAGAATTAGAAAATATTTTGTGTATTTTTTGCCACAGTTAAAAAATTAATTACATTACTAAAGAGTACAAGGAAGAAGAAAATATTCTTAAGTTGATTGTGATGGTGATTGCATACTCTATTCGGTAGGACTGAACTGTTGAATTTTATGATATGTGGAAGAAGTACTAATAAAGCTGTAAAAAGAACAGAAAGAAAAACAATGATAACAGCTAAAAAGCACCTTCAGATAGCAAACATAAACCTTCCTTTAATGACTCTGAAAGATTCCCAGACCTGTCTACTTGCTGTTAATTGAACATTAGGAAGCAGAAACTGGGCTTCACATGCCCTCTGAATAAGTTTATGAAATAGCTAAAGATCCATAGACCTTCGTTCTTAAGTCTTTTGCCTTGTTCTGCTTTACTTGATTTTTTTTTATTACTTTTGCATGTTGATAAAGTATTCTTGAAGGAGCTCTCCTGACACAATCCTTACTTTTTTGTTTTTGTAGAGGCAGTAGTAATACCCCCCAGTTTGTGATTTTTAGATATTTATATACTTTTTTCTCTTCCTTTACTCCAACTAAGGGTATGTTTTTCAGTATTTTTTAAAATGAACTCACTCTTGGCTCTATTAATTCTATCATTTTTCTACTCTGCACTTCTTTTCTCACCATTCTGATAACCTACTATTTCCTTTCTTGTAGATTTGATTTTTAGCTTGCCTTGTGTGTTGTTTCTCAAGATGTAAAGCTAAGTTTTTGATTTTGAGTCCTTATTTTTTTTTAAAAGGTTTATTTATTTATTTACTTTTTGTGGGCATCACTGCCTCTGGTGGTCGTGAGCCCTACCCAGTGCTGCTGCTGAGCGTCACTGCTGGATTTGAACCGTCAAGCCCGCGGGCTGCAGTCCCACACTCCCGCACTCAACCACTTACACCACCAGGGCTCAGCCCTTGAGTCCTTATTTAATGTGGCTTTTTAGTACTATCAGTTTCCTTCTGAGTATGTCTTCTTTACGTTTCATAAGTTTTGGTGTGTTGTGCTTTTCCTTTTTTGGTTTCCCTTACAATTTCTGCTTTGACCTGTTGGTGTACCACATGTTTAAAAAACATTCCATGTGCTGTGGATACTCAAGTATAAACTCGAGAATATCAGCAGAGACACCTGATTTTACCACAAAAATATGCTGAAAAACTTAGCTTATGCATGAATATATGAGGTATATGTGCAATTTCCAATTCTCGTCCACTGCTGATTGCAACTTTTGCTCCATTGTGATCAAAGAAAACACTTCCTATGCTTTCTCAATCTTTTAAATTTTGTTAAGATATATTTGCTGTTCTAGCATATGGTCTATCCTGGAGAATGATCTGCCTGCACTGGAGAAGAATATTTTCGGCTTAGCTAGTTTATAGTGTTAAGTTCTCTATTTCCTTATTGATTTTATGTCTATATGATCTCTTCATTTAGAAGTGGTATATTTAAGTCTTTATTATGGTAGAATGATTTGTCTCTTCAATTTTATCAATGCTCTATAAAATTTGCGTCTCTTTTGTTAGACATACATTTATAATTGTTATATCTTATAGACTAGTTGACCTTTTGTCATTATGTGATGGCCCTTTTGGGTCCCAGTAACAGATTTTGACTTAAAGTCTATTGTGTTGAATATAGTCACTTGACTACTTTTTCCTGGATGAGTTTTTCCTCATCCTCTCCTTCAACCTGTGTGTCATCCTGATTGGACCTTTTGTAGACAGTTCGCTAATTTGTGTTTGATTGAAGGATTTCCGCCATTTACATTTAAAGTAATCCACATAGGCAATAACTTACTAATACCATTATGTAATATATTTTCTTTGCATGTTACATCATTTTTTCCCCTTCATTTTCCTCCACTATTGTTTGGTTAAATATTTAGCTGGACCAAATTCCTTTTTTTTGTGGGGGTGCGGGTGGTTGTTGACCATTTTTCTTGTTTCCTTTACTTTTGCATGGCATTTTGATTTTGGTTACCATGAGCATGCCATTTAACACTTCAAATTTGTAGCAACCCTGCTTGACTTGATACAAACCTAAATAACTTCGATAACATAGAGTTAAAGTCTGAATTTGCAACATACAAGTTCATATCTATCAAACTTGAATGTTTAGTCCAGTATATGATGTTACTACAAAACAGAAATGGTAAGGGAAAATGAAATTCAGAAATAATAGCATTTATTTTTAACCATTTAAAGTTACCATTTTATGTCTCTTTCATTAAATGTCTTAGTTATAAAATAGATCAGCATCATGTGGTAAGAGATAGGCCAGATTGAGTCATAGAATACTGGCTCATTTTGGTGGCTCAGTCATTAATCAGCCACGGCTTACTTTAAAGTCTGTAGAATGCCAGTCTTGCGCTAGAAAGCCATTAATGGTCCCTTTTAACTCTAAACGATGGTGGGTTTCTTGGTCCCACAATTAGTGCAAGTGTACGTTGGCAGTACAAAGCTTAATCTGTGACAAGAAGAGATGGACAGTGCTCAGTGATAATCATCAGCTTCTGAGAAGTCAGTGGCTTTGAAGACTCCAGATGAATAAAATTGAAAATGAGAGTCTGCTCAGCAGGTTTGCAGAGGCCCTCTGATAAATTTCGTTAGTGCCATTTTAAACCCCAGGAGCGCCACGTGGGATGGCTTTATTTGGGGCTCTGTTAGGGCCCTATTCTATAGACTTACTCTCACCGCACAGATCTGTCTAAGTATGTTTTGAGAAAAGAGTACTGAAGTCTCAAAGATGGGGTTTAATATCTTTACCAAAAGATGGCAGACATTGACAGATGGTTCCTAAGGATAATTTCTAGTGCTCAAACCTTAGTTTCTTTATAATGCCAGTATATAAAATGAAGATAGGTGTTTATCACATTACCAATGAAAACTAACGGTTGATCACCAACAACATACTGTTATAGCACCCAACTTTCTTGATCCAAATCATTTAGAAGGAGTTCTTCAAGTTTAAATCTCCGTTCCACTCTCATTTTTGAGCCCTTGGGCATATGATTGACTGTTTTAAGAGACAGTCTGGTTACTTTTGAAATACTGCCCTGTTATTACATGGAATCCTTATGAGATCGAAATTAATGTGGTGCATATGAAAGCACCTTGAAAATATTATGAAGATTTTATGGCCACGTTACTGTCACAAGGCCATTTTCTGAAGGGAGGAAAAATAGCCAGTGGTTTAAAATTGCTTGTGCACCCAGTTAATAAACTCTCTTTAGAAGAATTAAAGAAGCTGAGGTCTGTCTCATCTAGCTAGTAAGTAACAAGTGCACAGTTGTAATTTGTATGTTCAGGCTTTCAGCTGTTAGTCTCTGTTCGATGTACCATATCGAGTCTGTGTTTTCCCCTTCATACTCAAAATGTACCATGTATTTCTCTTTAAGACAAAAGTGAGAGCAGGAGGAAGGAAAGAGGGAAGGGAAGGAAAAGAAAGGATAAAAAACTATGACTCGATGCCTTTATAACACACCCCTTTAAACAAAAATCTTTTCTAGAATGAGTAGCCCGGTTGGTGTACCAGTTGAGAGCTCAGCTGCTAATGGAAAGATTGATGTACGAGCTCATACAGTGGCTCCACTGCAGAGAGCTGGCCTCTGCTCCTGTCAAGATGAAAGGAAAACAAGCTCACGGGCACCTAGTCGATTCTAACTCCTAGGAAGCACAGCGGACAGTTTCACTCTGTCATATGTGGCCACTTTGAGTTGTAATTGACTCAGTGATACCTAAAACCATTATAACAGAAGAATAACAAAACCCCGAGTCAACACAGTCATAAAGTGTTGATTTCTATTGTAGCTGGCCAAATACCAGCTTGATTAAATCTGATTTACTCTGGTCCTGGAGGTTGGTTAAGACCAGAACTGTTTTATAGTTATGTCGGGGATTTGGTAAGAACTGTGCTGTTTTACCCGATTCTAAATAGTTGTGATCGTAGATATTTCAGCATATGTGGAATGGTTTTTTACTACATATTTTCTTTCTTTTAATACTTCATTGTGTTTTTAATAAGAGTTTACATAGCAAATTAGCTTCCTCTGGAACAGTTTCTGCATAAATTGACTCAAATGACATTGCTTATATACACACATATTTAATCATTTTATTGAAGGCTCGTACAACTCATTCTCACCCATCTACCCATCCAGCCAGGCACATTTGTTGCCCCCAGCCCTCATCATTTTCATAGCATATCTGTACAGTTGTTGCCGTCATTACTCACAAGACATTTTCCTTCTACTTGAACCCTTGGTATCAGCTTCTTATTCTCTGCCCCCTCCCTCATGAACCCTTGATAATTTATAATTTTATTTTCATGGGTCTCCTTTCACCCACTTTTTTTGTGGTTCATCCCTCTGGGAGGGGGTTATAGGTAGATCATGTGATCAGTTCCTCCTGTCTCCCCACCTTTACCTTTTCTTCCTAGTATGGCTACTTTCAGTGTTGGCCCGTAGGAGTTTATCTGTCCTGGATTCCCTGCGTTTCCAGCTCTTAGGTGTACCCATGTCTTATCTAGACATGCTCTGGCCTAGTCGGGTTCCTAAGTTAGAATTGTGGTCATGATGGGGGTGGGGGGTGCTTTAAAGAACTAGAGGAAAGGTGTATGTTTTATCAGTGCTGTATTGCACCCTGACTGGCTCATCTCTGTAACCTTTCTGTAAAGGGATGTCCAATTGTCTACATATGGACTTTGGGTCTCCACTCTGTACTGCCCCCTTATTGACAGTGATATGACTTTCTGCTCTCGGTCTTTGATACCTGAGAACTGATTTTATCTACACTTTGTGATCAACACGAGGTAGTGTGCTTCTTCCATGTGGGCTTTGCTGTTTCTGAGCTAGATGGCCATTTGTTTATCTTCAAGTTTTTAAGACCCGAGACACTACATATTTTGATAACTCAGAACCGTCAACTTTCTTCATAACCTTTGCTTATACACCTGCTTTATTTTCAGTGGTCTTGTCGGGAAGGTGAGCATCATGGAATACCGGTTTAGTAGAACAAAGTGTTCTTGCATTGAGGGAGTACTTGAGTGGAAGCCCAATGTCCATTTGCTATCTTAATACTAAACCTATAATATATAGGTGCACATAGTTCTATTTCCCCATCATCATATAAATACATATTTATGTACATGCCTGTATTTATACCTCCGTAGATGCCCTTTGCCTCCTATTTCTTTCCTCTATTTCCTTTTACTTTCTTCTCGTCCCACTATCATGTCCAGTCTTCATTTGGGTTTCGGTATTTCCTCTAGGTTGCATTGCCCTTGCTCAAGCCCTACCAGGTCTCTTCCACCCTCCCCACCATCAATTTTAGATCACTCATTGTTCCCTTGTCCCTGGGTTTGTCATCACCCACTCACTTCTCCACCCCCTCCACCCCCATCTCCCTTTTCCTCATGTTCCACCCCCCTGCCCCCCACAACTGTTGGTCCCATTGTTTTTCCCCATTATTTTTATCTTAAACATGCAGAGATAATAATATGCCTAAAGACAAGATAGCAAAACAAAGCAGCAAAAGAAAAAACAACCAAGAAAAGCCTGTAAATATTTCAAGGTCTGTGCTGACCTTTAGGAGTGCTGTCTGGGTCAAGTCTGATGGGGTGCCACACCCTGACCCCAAAGTCTAATTTTGGTTTTCCTTGGCGACTTCATTGCTCTGTTCCCCTTGCTGTGACGTTGCACACCCTTACTGTTTCACCTAGTTGTGTTGGGGTCAAATTGGGCACAATTCCTGCACTGTGTCTCCATTGTTGTTCCCTGCAGTGCTATGAGTCAGTGAGAGTTGTGTCTAGTAGTGGGACCAGTCCTATGGTCCTCTCTGCGCATAGGTTGCTCTGAGCAGGGATAGCGTCCTCAGGGCTCGGCGGGCCAGGATGTGTTCCACTCCTCCTCCTTTCCCCTTCATTTGCTTATGTGTGCTCTCATCAGACATGTCCCTCTCCCTGGGCTGTAGCTTCAGTGCTGTCCTCTGAAGTGAATTCTCCTGGGGGGAATTGAGTTCTTCTGTCCATGTATTTTGGATTGGGGCGTTTATATTTTTTATAATGTGTCTTCGTTAATTCTATTCTGGTGGTTTTGTGTCTAGGAATCTAGTCTCCCTACCTTCTTACCTTCCCATCTTTGTGTCTGGGTAGTTGAGGACCACTTGATATCAAAGGAGTGCAGGACTCAGAAATTTTTCATTTACTGTGTGAGTCACTCTGTGACTTAGCCGAAAGACAGCCAACCTCAGGATGACTTGGGTTTAAAGACTATCTCAGGGACGTAGATTCAGTGTGTTCTCTGGTCTCAACTGGTCCAGTAAATCTGAAATTTTAAAGAATTTGACTTAGCTTCCACATTTCCAACTCCCATTGGTGATTCTACCCCCTCCCTCCCGTTCTAGTTCTTTGAGTCACCGCCATAAAGGTCTGTTTATGGTGGTAGTTAGGGTAGTTAGGCACCGTCTGGTTCTTCTGGTCATATGCTAGATGAGGCTGTGGCTTGTGTAGACTGTTAGTCCTGTAGACTACTTTCTTTCCATATGTGCTCCCTTATTCTGTCCTGTGCCTATGTCTAGTCTGTGTACAGTGTACTTCATTCTTCATACAAGTATAGTTCCACATGAGCACAAAGAAGTGTTCTGGAGTTCTCATTCTTCTCAGCGCTATCCATACTTTGTTTTGATCAACACAGTTGAATGTATTTGCGTAGTCAATAAAACACAACTAAACCTCTTTCTGATAGTCTGTCTCTCCATTTAGCCAAGATCCCTCCAGCATCAATGATGATAATCCTTGTTCCACGTCCTCTTGTGAATCTGGCGTGAAGTTTGGCAGCTGCCTATCATTGTACTCCTACAACCCTTGTTGAATGATCTTCAGCAAAATTTTGTTTGCATGTGATGCTAATGACATTCAATACTTTGCGCATTCTGTTGGGTGACCTTTCTATGGAATGACCAAGACAAATCTGGATCCCTTCCAGAAGGTTGGCCAGCTTGCTATCTTTGAAATTGCTGGCATCGGTGAGTGAGTACTTTTGGTGCTTCATCAGCTTGTCGACCCATTTCACTTGGTTTGTGTGGGTTTACAAGACTCCCAATCTTGACAGGAGCAGAAAATCTCATTTTTCTCTCGTGGAGTGGTTTCAAACTGCTGACCTTGCGCGTCACAGGCCAACACATATAAACTGCTGTGCAACTAGGGCTCCTCCAGGGGGAAGGGGAGGTGGATTACGTATCTGTTAATCAGGCTACTATAAAGTGAATGTACATTTCAGGGAGCTTAGACTAGATAAACATTTATTGTATGAGGGCTTCAAAAAGTTTGGGTGGGGGGAGAAATGGAATTAAAAAATAATGGGATTTTCCCATCGACTTTTTGAGTTTCTTCTTTTTTGGGGGGGGGGGGGGCATCACTGCCTCTGGTGGTCATGGGTGCTACCCAGCACTGCTCCGGGATTTGACCCGCCAAGCCTGCGGGCCGCAGTCCCACACTCAACCACTTACGCCATCGGGGCTCAGCCCTTGAGTTTCTTCTTATTTATTAAACCCATAATTCTGGTCCTTTGAAATTTCTTTCAAAACCTACTTAGGAGGTAATCACGGGTCATTGAGCCAGACGAGTCTTCCCGGGGCGTGTTAAGTGAACACGGTGGAGGCCGAGGCATGCAGCTGCAGCCTCTCTCCCGCACGCGGCATCTCTGACACTCACACAGGGACTGTGTGCAATACAGCTGACTTAATCCACTTTCTTGTAGTATCAGCTTCAAATCAAATATGCCCCAGAGAAAGGTCAGCCCTCGTCTTCCCCCTATCAACCCACGGTATACCGTTCAGGAGGATTTTTGAGGTGGGAGGGAGTTGGGAGAGGGAATGAGTTTAAAAGTCCTGAGGTAATGTTTAATAACAGAAGATGTACGCTAAATTGACCAGCTGATGTGTGTCTCTACATTTGCTGTAAATGAATGTGGGATGGTGAGAAATTTCACACTAATTTTACTTCACACTAAATAATTCTGATGCTTTCTTTTTTATGTAGAACATGTGAAATTTGCCTAATTAAGAGGCTGTGCTTTCTGAATTAAATATATAGTCGGTTGCATGCAGGATCTGCTGTTCCGCGTGCTCTGTCCTCGTTCAGGGTTAGCAGTACGGGTACCTTGGGTGCGCTCAGCTCCAGGGTGCTGCTTCCCGTTCGCTGGAGATAGGCACTTCTACAGAGGAAACAAAAGTTCTTGTGTTGCACTGAAGTCTGCTGAGGCTGCGAGGCGCAGGGCGAGGTTTATTTGATGGATGGCGTTTTGTCTTGGGATCTGGATGGTTCACAGAGAGAAGGGCGGAGGAGGGGAGGTGTGTGTTCCTTGAAATCACAGGCTATTAAAGCTCCACGGGCCTGAAGGATGTCTCATCTAGTGTGCCTAAGTATTGCACGCCAAATCCCCTCTGCATCCCTCATCCAGGCTCACTGAGAGAGAAGACAAGGGTGCAAAATTAAGTCTCCTCCTGGGTTCTTGGTGGGGTGCTTTAAGTCCAGCAGCAGGTCTGTTGCACTCCCATGGTGGATCACTCTTTCACATTCGTCCCCTCCTGCCTCCCTGTCCGTCTCCGTAGATACGGCCTCTCTTGAGTGCAGTCTCCTTGCTCATCTGTGTGTCTCGGCAGCCCTGCACCCGTTCCCAAAGCAGGGAGGGGTATGCAGGGTACTTAAATTGGATGTTTCTTGGGCTTATTGAGGAAAAAAATACTTGTAGAAGGTGGCCAGCATCGAAGTGCCAGTGTTTATTTAATATCCTTGAACATTTAAAAAGAAAATCGCTAACATAGTTTTAAATAATAAGTTATCACAAGCTAATATAGTTTTTTTAGGCGTCACTGCCCTCTGGTGGTGGGAGTAGGAGGCCCAGCCTTTGCTCCTGTGAGCTGGAATTGAACCTCCATCCCAGTGGGCCGCAGTCCCGCGCACAACCACGACGCCACCGGGGCTCAGCCCCTTTTTCAGTAACTTTTTGACGTCTCCTTGGATTTAGCTTTTTTTTTTTTTTTTTTTTTTTTGCATCACTGCTCTCTGGTGGTGGGAGTAGGAGCGCCCAGCCTTTGCTCCTGTGGAGCTGAAATTGAACCTCCATCCCAGAGGGCCGCACAAAACCACAACACCACCGGGGCTCAGCCCTTGGATTTAGCTTTTTAAAAGACGTGGAAATTGTTTTCCTAATTCTTTTGAATTAATTAGAGAAACTTTCATCACTCAGTCTATGGTCCAGTATTTTGAAATTACTTCATAATATCTTAGTCAAATTGAATATTAATAATATATTTTTTAAAAGAAAAAAATGGATTTTTATCTTATAGCACCCCAAGATCAATTCTTGTCCAAGGCTAAGCACTGCTGCAGAGTGGTCATTTTAGGTTCAATAACTAGAAAACTCATAGAAAATTTGGACACCACCGAGAAAGCAATCCCAATCTAGGTCAGTAGGAAACCACTAAGGTGGGTGATACACATTGTCATTGTAAATTATTCACAAGTGCAGTTTTCAAGAGATTGTGGAATGGTTGCCTATCTGGACATCTTGAAAAATGATTCGGGGCCTGCATGAGCAGCATGTGGGAACTGCTGGAAATGCAGCATCCGGGCCCCATCCCAACGACTGAGTCCCACAAGATCCCCCGGAATCGCCTGGGGATCCCATCTGAGTATTGAGATGCTGATTGAAAGGGAGCTTCCTGAAAGCCAGGTCACGGTCACATGAAGCCAGTTGGTGTCCAGTCGTGATTTTGATGGCCCCACATGTGTCAGAGCCCTGCTCCACAGGATTCTCATGAGTTAGGCCACCAGCAAGGCCTGCAGCCCTAAATCACCAGCCACTCTTTGGGAGAAAAATACGGCTTTCTACTTATGTAAAAAAATCACCATCTCGAAACCCCCCCCCACCCCCAATTGAAATTGATTAGATGGCAGTGAGTTTGGTTGTTCAAAGCTTGGTTTTATAATTGACAAAACCAACCAAAGAATATTTATTAACCAGGGAGACATTTCTGTATCCCACAATTTTGGGGTTGAAGAGTTTATAAAGGATAGAGTTTTCAAATAAAAATGAAGCTGGAGTTCTACTTCGAAGACAGTGACTTCACCCCTCCCCTCCTAGTCCAGCTTCTAGTCTTGCTCTCACCGTGCTGTGAATCTCTCTCTCTCTCTCTCTCTCTCTCTCTCTCTCTCTCTCTCTCCCTCCTTCCACTTCTGGCCTGCCCTCCTCCCCTCCTAAGGCCCCCTTTCCCCACTTCATCTCCTCTGCTTCTTCATCCCAACTTACTCCCTTCGCCATCAAACATAAGGGCATCCATATATATTTAAATAGAAATACCTCTGTGTTTCTTCCTTGCTTTTATATTTTCGTCAGCCCGGCCTTTAAAATGAGCAGTAATATTTAAGTACCAAGAAAGCCCTAAGAACCCACCTGATGACGGAGGGGGTAGCTTGGTATGGTATGAGGACAGTCTTCATTGCATACCTTTCCATTTGCCCCTTTTGGAGTTTGAACCCCGTGGAATAGGTAAACATACTGAAATGTAAAGAAAACCTCTTCTCAGCATCTTCACTAGAAGTATGTGATCAGGCACTGTTAGCCAGGCGGGGGCAGAAAATGAGTGTGTGTGGCCTCTGGGCAAAGGAATAAATCATTCCCACCAACGCCCTGCCCTTGGATGCTGCCCTCAGCAGCAAACAGCTTTCCAAACACTGCTGGACAGCTGATTGAAAGAACCAGCGCTCGCTTCCCATTCTAGTCTTCATTGTAAATATCTGAAAATGGTTATTGTGCCAGGAGAGACAAAAGAATCTTTCCAAATCTTCCTCATATGTCTGTTACTCAGCCAGAGGCTACCAGAATTGTGTTTTGAATATAGGCTCTTCCCATGATCCTTTATTGTGGGCATTTCATCATCTCTCCCCGCCCCCCGAAGTGGACCTTGTTTGTTTTCTTTTGTAGCGGATTTCCCAGGAAGCCCTGTGCCAGGATCTCATCTTGTAGGCACATATCGGTGCACAGAGACTTTTCTTTGATTTGGGCAAATTTTAGGGTGCAGATGTTAATGACTGGCAGTTATCACTAAGTTTTACGTGTGTAATTTGTTGACAGGATAATAGGTTACAATTACATTACCCTCCCTTAAATTGAAAATGTATGTGTGTTCACCTGCTTTGGACTGCAGTAAAATGTGAATTTGGGATGTGGGGGCTGGGGGGAGGGAAAGAAAAGTGTTTACTGTATTTCATCTCTCTCAGAAATGCCTTGGATCTCAGAGTCTCAATGTAGGAATTTAAAAGTTTATATATAACAGCAGTGTTTTGATTAAATTAATTCAGGTTTGACTATGCACCTTTTGCTTTCATCTGCAGCTGTTCGTCTTTTCATGTCTTTGTAGGGCTTCAGTGGGAATGTGCTGGTGACAGATTGTGAAAAGCTCTAACTTTTCAGTTTCATTTCGTTAATTTAGCTGAACTTTTCTCTGTATACTTTGTATGTAGCATATAAAAGGTAGCTGGCAAATGCTTAATTGCAAGGTCACATTGGAAGATAGATACTCCCCCAGGGCTTTACTTTACATATTTAATAGTTTGTCATCTCAGAACTCTGAAAGGAAGATGGACCTGTAATTTATTGCTTCACTCGGGTAAAGTCTGCAACTTGATAGCAAAATTCTCCTTTTCAGTTGTTTAGTATGTGTGACAGCACTGGAGTATTGGGTCTGCCAACTTCAGATCATGATGGACTATTTTATAGTTAATCTGAGAATTAAAATCCTATCTTCTACGTATATAAAGAATTTTGATTTTGGAGGAGGGGCTTCAAGAAGTTCATGGAAAGATGGAATTTTCTATAAGGCTTTTGAAGCTTCATACACATACACGTATACACACATACGGTTTTTGCAGCCTATATATGTGTGTGTATTTGCATTCATATTTCATGGATGCAAGGTTTTTTTGAGGGAAGATGAAGGCTTTCTGACATTAGATTGTGGTTGAATATATTAGACAGTATTCAATTGTATACTGCACATGGGCGGATTACTGTAAATAGTATGTGGACTATATCTCAAAGGTTTTTTTAAAACCAACACATTTATTCATGTTAGTTTATAACTGGGCACTGGATTAAGTCGTTAATGCAGCTTAAGGGCATGCACGAGGGGATGTGGGCTAATGACTGTGATAAGACAGGTCCAGAGGGGCTGAGCCCCGGTGGCGTAGTGGTTGTGCGCGGGACTGCGGCCCACTGGCATGGAGGTTCGATTCCGGCTCCCAGGAGCAAAGGCTGGGCCTCCTACTCCCACCACCAGGGCAGTGATAATTAAAAAAAAAAAAAAAAAAGACAGGTCCAGAACTGCTGTGCACTCTGAGCTAGGCATAGAGAAGGACAAAGAGGAGAGACACTGTTGGCTTGGGGTATTATGAAGTAAAATTAACTTACTTGTAAGGGTGTACTTTGAGGAGTTTAGAAAATGTGTTGTGCTCTAGGTAACCACCAGCAGCAAACAAGCTAACTCCCGGTGGTTTTTCCAAGACTGTAGCTGCATCCTGGAATAGAAAGCTCAGTCCTTGTCCAAGGAGCTGCTGCTGGCTTCTCCTATTCCATCAGGCTACCCCTGTTTGGCTTGATTAGAGGTAGCGCAGGTAGTGGTGGCTGGGTACCATCTAGCTCTTTTTAACTTCTGGTAGATGAGGCCTCTCGTAGACTTTTAGCTCTGTAGATTAGTTTATTTTTTAAATACAGTTTTATCAGCATGTAATCCAAAAACCATACAATCCAATAGTTGAGTTATATTAAGAAAAGTTGGACAATCTTTGTAGATGTAAATTAGTTTCTGAGACTTTTACTCCCTTCTGTATTTTTATTATGTATATTTCAAGGAGTGAGATTTCTGAGTTGCCTGCTGAAGTATATAGCAATTGTGAACTTACCTTTCAATGAAACTACTATGTTTTTCCAAAGTGGCCATACCAGTTTGTCCCCCCACTAGTAATGTTTGGAGTTCTGCATTTACCGTTAAAATGGTCACCAGTGGAGAGAAGGGGAGAAAGGGAGGACCCAACTCCCCTTTGGGGGGTTGACTAAACAGAAATGTGGGCAAAGGGAGACTGACTGAACACGGTATTTGATATGAAAATTAAAATAATTTCTAATTTATCAAGGGTTCATGAGCACGGGTGAGGGAGAGAAAATAAGAGGAGCTACTATCAAGGACTCAAGGTGAAAGGTGACAAGGTTTTGAACATGACTACAAATGTGCTTGATATAATTGATGTATGGATTGTTATAAGAATTGTAAGAGCCCCCAATAAAATTATTTTTTAAAATAAAAAAATTTTAAATGTTCACTACCCCCTCTCCCCACAAAAAAGTTTGCCAATCTCATGCTTGTATGAGATTGTGGTTTGAATTAACTTTGGTTTTTTGAATTTACATATATTTAAGATTTGTTTTAATGAATCTGGCTTAAATACCCATGTGTTAAAAACATTAGGTGACACCCCCCACCCCCTCACTTCAAATTGTTACCATATTACTTTGTAAACGTTATTTTCAGGACATTGTTTGATTGTCCACAATCAGCACAATTATTTTTGTCTTAAATGATTGGGGCGGGGGGTGGGGGCGCACGCAAATATAGAAATCCATATAGCCTCAAATAATGTAAGTGATTATATCACTATGATAATTCTTTGTGATTGTACTGATCAATTAAGATGATCCCAGGGATGTATGAACCTTATATAAATCTCAAATTATTTTAACCAGTTTCTCAGAGTATTAAAGAATGCCAGCTATATTAAATAAGTCTTATTTTTTCCCTTGGTAGAACTATAGTATGAAAGATTTTGTATAAAAGAAAGGTGCACTCATTTAGACATTTGATAGTTGGGGTATATATGATACTTTGAAGCAAATTCCCTAGTGTACTGACTGGAATTGGGAGTTTCAGTCTAATGTGCCTTGGCATATTAAAGTCAGGATGGGGGCAGGCGGTGTCAGAATATATAATGCTGTTGCTGCATGCTGTGCCATGTACACACCCCCCATCCCTATTTGAGAAACTGCATTCTGTTCCCTAGGAATAGGGAGAGAAATTTGGTAAAATATATGAGCAACTACATTTGATATCCTTACTATTAACACTTCATTTCCCTGAGGGGAATCTCTCCTTTCAATATGAAAGTAATTTTTAATTTTTGTGTAATGAGGTGTTCGGGCCCAGAAACTTTAGCTTGAATGTCAATTAAGGGCCTTTGAGAAAGAGGAGGAGGGTGATGGATACATCAGACTTGGCCACCCTCTAGTGGCTGCTTGGGCGGCACTGCGTGGTTCAGCGGATCCTCCTTTAGTGGGGGGAGGGCCTGGCCTCCTCACTGCTCCTAGAATTCCTTATTGGGTGGTAGGGTGAAAAATCTGGACTCTTGAATAATTGTTGCCACGAGCTATCTAAAATAGCATCATTGGTTACGTGGGTAGTATTGGGATTGTGGATTACTTTCTTTTTATAATTGTACTTTTCTGTATTTTGTAAAATTTATTCTGCTATTTTTTGTTTATAGTTAGAGAAATTAAGAGGGAGATTCAGAAGCAGAAAAAAAGCCACGTGCTCGACATGTTATGTATGCCATCTTTACTCCCTAACATAAAGATGTTAGTTTGAGGGCTGAGCCCTGGTGGCCTAGTGGTTGTGTGCGGGACTGCGGCCCACAGGGTTGGAGGTTCAAATCCAGCAGCAGCTCTCCGGAAGCAAGGCTGGGCTCCTACTCCCACCAGGGCTACCAGTGATGCTACCCCCTCCACCAAAAAAAAAAAAAAAAGATGTTAGTTTGAGTCTTGCATATAAGAAGTATGTCTGGTGCCTCACCACACTGCCTGCTCTGGGATTTTACAGAACAGTGCTCGTTCTCGAACATTTCCATGCCAAATGGTTCTTGGTACTGCTTCCCTCAATCTTGCCCGAGTAAATCATCTTTATACTTTAATTATCGCCGTGTTCTTGGACTCCTCATTATTTACATGTACCTTCAAATTAATTTTGTTCCATTAAAGTAATATATTCTATTTATATTTTCTATTATTTTTTAATATTTTGATTATACCTCTCACTGTCACTTTTTGGTGTGTGTGCGCATGCACGTGCCTTGTTTCCCAATGTTGCTGTACCTCTTATTAGAGCTTCTAGTCCCAGAACAGCCCATCAAAAGCACATACGTATTTTTCTCTAAGCTCATGTATTGAGAGCTTCTGCCTGCCTCCGTTTTCTAAATGATGATGGTTTCTTTTTTCATTTGATACAGTTTCCGGGAGCTATAGTATATGTTCCTTGGAATGATTTTTCAAATGGTGTGGAGATGCCTTGCCTCCAAAACATTGCTTCTCAAACTTTGCTCCTCAGTTTAAGACTTGGACATTTGAACATTCTTAGTGCTCAAGTTGCACTCCAGACCAATGAAATCTAGAAGTGCTTAGAATGGGCAGTAATATCTTAAAGTTCCTCATGTAATAAAGTTTATGAACCGCCATATAATTTGTTGTTAGGTAGTGAGTGTCTCGTCTTTCCCAGTGAAGCTACTCAGTGTTCGGTGTAGCAAAACACTGCCCAGTCGTGTTCCATCATCCTACCCGTTCCTGCAGTTGAACTTAGCTTGTAGCCATCATGTCCATCCATATCTTACTGAGGGTCTGCCTCTTTTTTCATGGACCCTCTACCAAGCATCATGTCCTTCTCCAGGGACAATAGGTGTTAAACTACTTCCATTCAAAACTTTCCCAAGCCACGTCCCTGGGGTTCTGATGACTTATGACCTATAAATACCTAACAGCCTTAACTTCCTTTGGGGGGTATTTTTTAAGAGATGTGTTTGTCCAGTTTACTCCAGATGATTCCAAAAAGTCATACAGGAGAAATGAAAGGAAAGAGGAAGAGAAAGAAGGTTAAGAATACATGGAGCAAAATATGAACAGTTGCTGAGAATTGTAAAATATACGGGGGAATTCCTTGTGTTAGAAATTTCCGTAAGTTAGAAATTATATAAAAGTGGAAAGTTATACAAAGAGTTTGTTAACTGGATTGCTTATTAGTAAAATGCTTAATCAGAGCTTTTTTGGGGGAGGCATTATCACTGCTCTCTGGTGGGAGTGGGAGGCCCAACCTTGCTCCTGGAGAGCTGCTGCTGGATTTGAACCACCAAGCCAGTGGGCCACAGTCCCACACGCAACCACTACGCCACCGGGGCTCAGCCCAATCAAAGCTTTTTATTTTTAATTTTTATAAGCATTGAAGTGCATAGGCAGAGTGCAAGTAGATTCCCCCTTTCCTTGGGATTGTCATCTCCTTTCAGTAATTTTACCATGTGTCTGAAATTCTCTTCCTTCTGAGGTCCTATTTCCCTGAGACAGAAAACCTTTCTTCTTAATCTTTACGATACAAAGAAGATGGTATCTAGTTAAATATCAATCCACTTGTCTCCTGTCCCTATCTTTTTTCTGTCTCTCTTCCCCCTGCTATAAGCACAAAATACTGTTTTCTGTAAGGTGCTTAAAGGTAATTATTGAAGGTAATAATTTATAAGTACAATTCTATAAATTCAGAAAAGAATTGCAGGTGTACTTCTTAGAACATATTGCAAATTCTGTTCCAGACTACCTTCATAAAGTGAATAGCATAGTACACGGGACTTTCTGGTTTCCTGGCACATGTAGAGGTCAGGTTTTTGCTGTATTTATTGTACTCTGAAAAAGGAGCCCTAGTGGCATAGTTCTTTATGCTTGGGCTGCTGACCTCACAGTCAGCAGTTCAAAACCACCAGCTGCTCCTTCGGAGAAAGGTGAAGCTGTCTACTCCCATCGAGAGGTCCAGTCTCCAAAACACACGGGAGCAGCCTGTAGGGTGACATTGACTCAGAATTAACTTGATGGTACATTATGAAAAAGTTTGAAGTATTACAAGAATTATCAATATATGACAAACATGAAATTGAGTCCACACTGTAAAACCGGTACCAATAGACTTGCTCAATGCTGTGTTGCCACACGTCTCCAATTTGCAAAGAACACAGTCTTGGTCAAGTTCAATACAACCAACCAAGCCCAATCAAAGGAGGGAGGCCCCTATTGAAGTTTTATAAACACACAGCAATTTTCTGGGCTGGGAAAGTTTCTTAGTTTCATTCATTCATTTATATCATTTTCTTATTAAAGAAGGAAGCTGCATTTTAAAATGCATGGTTAGTTGGGAGAGGTAGCATAGAGATAAATTAACCTCCTGTCTTTTACCAACACAATGACTAAACCAACATGAAAACTCATACATAATAGAAGACCCATGAGCAAGAAGAAGTCTATATTTCACGGTTTCTTTTATTATCTAGAATTCAACACTGAATACTTAACACTAGGAAATAGCCCGTAAGGCTTATTCAGCTGTGGTGATAGTCTTTCTTTTTCGTTTTTCCTTTTATTTTTAAGTTTCACTCATTTTATTTTGGTGATAAATAAACTAAGCAGTTAGCAGGTAACATACATTTTTCATTGAACTCATTTCTAGATCACATTTACATTTAATATGAAGCGTGAATCATTCATTTAGATTTTCATGTTATATGAATGGGGGGGGGTAGCCTGAATGTTTAGAGAAATGCAATTTCATTTCTGAGGGAAATGATAACTGCAAGAGAGAAGACATATTTCCTAAACTATAGTTTCTTTTTAAGTGTTTGGCCAGTAACTATTAAAACATATTCAATTTCATTACTAATTAAGGAAATGCAAATTAGAGAGAATTTCACATCCTTTAAAATGTCTGGCAA
This sequence comes from Nesogale talazaci, assembly GCA_004026705.1. Classification (NCBI taxonomy): domain Eukaryota; kingdom Metazoa; phylum Chordata; class Mammalia; order Afrosoricida; family Tenrecidae; genus Nesogale; species Nesogale talazaci. The sequence continues at coordinate 112,451 of PVJH01000739.1, forward strand.
TACCATGTGTTGGCAAGGAGTTCTTGGTGGATGTGTGAATTAAAGATCACCTTCATGAACAGTTTGGAAATATTTGGTAACGATAGCATTCCCTTTGGCCTGACAGTTAAGTGCACACCCTGGAGACATTATAAGGGGACTTCAAAGCATTCAAAGAAAAGTTCCATTATTGGCTGAGCCCTGGTGGCGTGTGGTTGTGCGCGGAACTGCGGCCCACTGGGATGGAGGTTCAATTCCAGCAGCGGCTCCACAGGAGCAAAGGGTGGGCTTCCTACTCCGACCACCAAAGGGCAGTGATTACCCCCAACAAAGCAAAACAAAGCAACAACAATGCCAGGATTTTATGCCAGGATTATCTTTTAATGCCAGGATTTCATGAATTTTGAAACTCCTTCATATAATGCTTATGCAAAAGAGACAGGTGCACAAATATTCACGATAATTATGTTTATTTGGAGGCTAATTCAGAAGCATGCAAATAAAGGTCTCTTCCCACCCCTGCATGCCCCTGAATTACAGCTCAGAAGCATGGTTTGGTGGAAAGGTAAATTTCTGAAGGATATTCATGGAGCTTCAAAGCATTTGTGGCAAAATGGGATTAAAAGATCCTGGAATTTTCCAATGAACTTTTGAAATATACATATATTTCATATATATATACATATATTTATGACAATAGAATATAACATGGGAAAATGACAAAATCGTCTTACTTAGTTTTATCGATGATGACTTACAGTAGTAAAAAAGCATGAATGCAAATTTTGATCCAGATTTTGGTTAGTGGTGACCTCTGGAAAAGGAAGATGGGGACAGATTTGGGGGAGGAGTACCTGAGACTTTCTGCTCGGCCTGTCATGTGTCACTTTTTGAAAAACGGATGCAAATGTAGTGCTGTTTTAAGCTGAAACAAAGCTGGCTAGTAGATTCCATTCATCATGGAATTTTAGAATGTCTGTAAAGGTTTACAAATAAAGTCAGTAATAGAACAACAACCAGTTTGTTTCATATTACTCAGAGGCTAAAGATAGTGGCTAAGAGTTGAAAATCTCAGCATAGGCACTTACTATCTGTCTGACCTTAGCGGTTTAGTGGCTTGTCTGTGAATTGGTATTCAAAATTAGCCTCCTGTGAGGTTAGTCTGTGAACTTTAACATAGGAAAAAGGAAAGAGAGAAAACCATGCCACAGATATGCGCTTGCTAACTTTGCTTGAAACAGCCTCGGTTGAATCATGCTAGTTTCAAGGAGCCATCCTCAGAAGACCCCGAGGGAGGCTTGAGGACCAAGTGTTACATTCGCAGCATCGCTGGCTTTTGGCATGACTGGCATAATGAAAAGTTTTTAAAACGCAAAATCTGTGCCACAATCTCAAGTATATGTTAGAGTTGTGATTCAGTGCCAAGTTCCACCTACAAACTTAATTATGAGAGATCACTCAGGTTAAATTTGCTATTGGGCTTTCTCCTCTTGTGTAACCTTGCTTGTTAAAAGGAAAATGCTCCTGAAAAAAATAGGCCAGTTACTTGTAATTTTTAACAACAAGACAAGCATAGGTATATAAAGACTTCAAGGCATCTGTTGGTACAAACGGGATGGTTTGTGGACTAGCAAAATGATACCAGCAAGTGGAAGGAAGGGAGTTGTGGGTGTGTTCCTGTGTCGTGAGCCTGCTTCCCTCACGTGGCGGGGCTCGTCTTCTCGGCATAGTCACCAGATTGGGAGCTCCGGGCTAGGGTGGGTGCGGAGGGTGCTGTGATGTCTGAGAAGATCTCCTTCTTAAAACTCCCCCTGTAAAATAAAGGGAGACAGCTTAGGGTGCTGCACATGCCCACAGCTCCAGGGAGTGAGGAAATGGCCATTTTGAGTCCGGCCATGCACTGCAAATGGAGCATCTTTCTCTGAGTGGTTCACCATTCTGGGAGGGACCTGGGAGGACCGGAAGCACTGGGGAAACCCCCCCGAGGGTGGGTCAGCAGAGCATGAAGAAGATTCTGGTCTGGAGGGGGGCTGTTTGGCATTCCGTTGGGCGTACCACTTTTTCACCCCACGACGACTTCAGCTGGTATTTGAAGCTAGTTATTAGTGTGCCCAGTGAGCCATGCATTTCTGAGGTAGCTCAGTGTTTTTAAAATAAAGTCTGAAGGCTTGATCTGCTTAGTTCCACTAAACCACTGTTCATATTTTTTTTCTGAAGGCACTTTAGCAGAGCCTTTTTATTCTGTGAATACTAAAACTGCCAAGTAAATGATGCTCTCAGAGTGAAGATGCATTTCGGAATTTCTACATTTGCTACGTTGAAAAGTTGAGGGGAGCAGACATGGTGTTTATTTTGCTTCTCATTAAGGAGGGATACCTCTGGAGGAAAGGTAGCTGTGTATTCCTAGAGGTACGCTTCTCTGCGCTTTTATCAGGGGCTCACTACCTAATCAACCTTCCCAGCCAAAGGTAGGGACCCGTTTGTTTTTTGTCCCGTCTGCGGTGTTTGCTTTTCATGGAGCAAGGTTGGACTGTGTGTATTTTGTCAAACCACAGTTAGAAAATTATATTCATGCCAGCATTCTCAGATCTCTGGTTTGGGGTTTTGCCCCCCCTCAGTCTCTTTCCTATCTAGAAGGCCACACAGATCACTATTTCCCTCCCCCCACCCTCTTGCAGAGTCACCTCTATTTCAGTCTTTGGTGGACAAAGTTCAGGTACGGCAGGTCCCAAACCAGTTATCTTAATATAAGATGAATGTAGTGTGCGTAGCTAGGACTTTCAAATTTAGGTAGGCCGCTGCCCTTCAGGTACCTCATGATGGCCATGTACAGCAGAATCAAACAGATTTCCTGGCATGATGGGCCCAAACCAGGGAGTTGGGCCATACTCTGCTGGAAACGCTAAGGCTTGTGTTGACGAGTGTTGGGAGGTGGATTCACACCCTTTCTTTTGTGTTTGTCTTGGTCTGGAAGCTCTGTTGAAGTCTCTGCACCGTGGATGGAGCCTGTTGGCTTAAATATCGGTGTTACAGCAACACATAGGTCACTGTACCACCACCACCACCACCACAAGCCAGCCTCACAGCCCATGAAGTGGTTGTTATAATAGAGATCCATTAACACTGTATAGTCTAATGAGTTTGCAGTTTGCAGTGAAACACAAAGAACTTAGTAGATGACAGCATTTTCACATATAAAGTGTCCACAAATGCAGCATGAAGCGTGTTCACTGCACACAAATACATGGGAGGATTACACGGTTTTCTATGTATAAACACACACACTGCTTGCATAAAAATGCAGTACATAAATTATAATTACAGGCTCATTGGTCTTTTTTACTGCCTTTTCAAAGCATATCATTTTAAACTTTTAAATGTAAAAAATTTGTTTAAGTACTCTATTTTTATTTCAAATTTTAAAGGGACAAAAGAATGGTGAAAAGTAGATCTACCTGTGCTTCTTTCTCACCTCGATGCACAAAATTCCCTTTCTGTGGTTTTCTTATTTACATCTTCTTTGTACCTTGTCCTTTCCACTCAATATGTTGTGGAGGTCGTTTCATATCAGTACAAATAGAATTGACATTTTTTTAAATAGCGGCATAGTTTTACATCATACTTTATTTAACCATTTCCCCTACTGTTGAATATTTAGCATTCATCCTCCTCGTCTACTAAAGCAACCTTGCATTTATTACCTGCATACATAGGGCACACTTTGCACATGCTTGGCTGTCTACCTCTGTGATGAACTACATGGTCGAATTGATAGACCAAAAGGTAGATAAGCTTTTCATTTTGAGACTTCTAATTTGCTCTTTGTAGACTAGAGGGTGTCACCATTTACACCTCAACCATCAGTTTTTGAGAGATTTGTTTAGTTATTTTTGGCAATAGAAATAAACTTTTTGATCTTTGTCAAACTTTAAAATGATATTTCTTTGTGCTTTGATTTTTGTATAGTTTGATGCTGAAACATCTTTCCCTACATTTGAGTACGATTTCTTTTCGGGGGGCATCACTGCCCTCTGGTGGAAGTGGGAGACCCAGCCTTGCATCTGGAGAGCTGCTGCTGGATTTGAACCACCAAGCCAGTGAGCCGCAGTCCTGCACTCAACCACTAGGCCATCGGGGCTCAGCCCAGGATTTCTTAGTCTTTGAACAGTTTGCTCCTATCCTTTGCCCAGGGAGCCCTGGTGACATAGTGTTTAAGTGCTCCGCTGCTAACCCAAAGGCTAGAGGTTCTAACCAAGGCGCAGCAGTGTGTTGCAGTCAAGATTGTTGGCCTTGGAGCCACTTGGAGCAGTTCTACTCCGTCACACAGGCAGGGCTGCTCTGAGCCAGAATCAATGGCAGCAAGGTTTGGTTCTTTGCCCAGTTCTCTACTAGACTTTAAAGCCTTTTCTTTTTCTCTTTGTGGAAACCCTTTTGTGTTTAAATAGGCTCTGCTATGTTGATAAAAGACATTTCACAAACGAGTTTTGAAACACCTCTTTTTTCTCTGGTTTCCTCACAATAGTCGAAAATTGTGTTTTAATTCTAGGGTGACACGTGTAATGGAGACAACATACATCTGTATAGATTAACGATTAATTCATAGCTCTGCCACTGTGTGAGATGGGCTCTCATGTACCAAGGTCCCTGTTTCCTCATAGGTAAGATGGAAATGGTAGTACCCACTCCAGGTTAGTCAGGAGAGTTTAGATAACTTACCGTATGTACTCCTATGTAAGCCGAGTTTCTCAATACACTTTAATGCAGTTTGTGGCAAAATTAGACCTCGCTGTTATTACTCAGGTTGTCTTATACGTGAGTATATAGGGTACATATTGTATTCTTTGAACAGGGCTTCACAATTTATAGGCCTTCAGATGCTTGTTCTCCTCCTTCTTGTCTTACCTGAGTAGCCCTGTGATGGAAAGGGAAATTTTGAGAATATCAAATCAGTCGCTAATAATAGGCTCTCCAGATTATCTCACACTGTGGTGTGGTACAGTGACACTTTGGTGTTAACCAAGCTTCTGACATGCTGTATCCGTTGCATCATTATAATTAAACTCTTCTGCCCAAAGAAAAGGCAACCACTGGCATCTAGGTTAAAGCAAGAAAGTCAAACACTGGCATGTGGGGAAATTTTTTTCCCTTTAATTCTTCTCCCTTAAAGAGGCCTTTAGAAAACACATCTTCTTATTTTGCCCCTTCCCCCATTACCGAGTCCGATATTGTCCAGACTGCTGTGGGTCTTCCCACCAAATGAGGTTTGTATCTCTAAGTTAATTTTCTGCCAGAATCACTTCAGGCTGATGACTGTGGTGTTTGTGTATCCATTAAGCGCACTGCCAGGATCGGGCCCCACTCTCCACCTCTCCCATTAAACAGCTGTCAGCAGGTTTGCAGAGCCACCCTCTCCCATAGCATTGATTGTGGGGAGACACTTGGACACAAGGTCTCCCTTGGAGGAGGGCCATGGGCCAACTCCTCTCACAGAAAGCATACGTGAATCCTACCATCCATTGAGTCATATTTTTTAGTGTTTTAAATTTGTGTGAATAGAAAGGATGGAAGGTTGGGGGATTTTGTTTTTAAATTCTGTTTCTCGGGCTAACCTTTCCCGTCATTCTGCACCCTCCTCCACCAATAAAACGTCACAATTTTGAATAGGCACATATTGGAGTAGTCTTTGGTAAGAAGCTCTCATTAGAGTTGTATATGGCACCCTGCTGAGCTTTACAATTGGTTTTGAAATGAAAATCTGTTAGATTAGAGCAGGCATATTATCCAAGCTGCAGTGATAAGTAATGTGGGGATGAATGAATTGTCCGTGAAAGCCAGTGAGCATTAGGCCCAGGACGGTGGCCTTTTTTAAGGGGTGGATGTGAGAGAGGGGCCCAGGCAGTGGTGAAGAAAGAAGGAACACGCTGTTCTTAACTCTGTGCTTCTCTCCTTTATTTGAATTCGTCATTCTCTCGCTCCCTTGCCCTTGATAAATCAAGGAAATGTACAATTTCAATTATACCCGTATGGACTATGATTCTTTGAGCCAGAACCGGTAAAGAGAAGGAGCTGGGGGAAAACACCTTCCGTGTGTCCTATTCACCCTGGTGGGACCAAGGGTTCCCATGCCCAGCAGCTAGCCAAAAGGTTGAAGTCAGGGCAGAGGCTCGTTGGACTGTGGTTTCTCATTGTAAAATCTGCCGTTGGGCACGCTACAGAGTGCAGCACACTCTGACACGGGGCCAGGTGAGTCGGAGTTGACGTGTTAGCTATTGTCAGTAACATGATCTTTCTCCAGTGGCTGGGTAAAAAAATCCATGGTGATGAAGGAAACAGGACTGAATTTCCCCCCACTGCCCGTGTCATTTAAGAGAAATCCGAGGAGACGCTTTACGTGGTAGAGTCCCTGACTCAACGAGTCTTCCCAAGACCAGTCCTGATTGCCCCATTCAGCCCCACAGGCTTCTGCTTTCCGAGCTGTTCAGTGTGAAGTGCCCTGGTGGCCAAAGGCCAGCTTAGATGAGTATTCCAGAAACCATTGCTACGTAAGCATACATCTTTATATTCTAGCAGGGTTTGAATGCCATCAGCACCATCCTGATTGTGTGATTTGGAAATCAAGCAAGTATCAGAATTGAAGTTGGGACCTTCGGGTGGGAGGGAGAGGGTGGGGGCTGCTTGATGTTTTTGCATTGGGCAACTCCTGTAAGCTTTGTTTTTGTTGAGAGTGTGCTCTCCTTTTCATCACCTAGGGCCTTGCTAGAAATGCAGACTCTGAGGCAGGGGCACCTGCGTTTTCACTAGATCTCAGGTTATTGGAATGCAGATTTGAGAAACTCTGCCTCCTTTTTAAAACTATCTACTATACTGGCCTCTTTGTCCAAGGTAGTTAAGACGGGCTTTAAAAATCAAGAAGAATGCTTTTTTAATTTTCACCAACAGGAAGCCGGGTCATGATTTTAATGCCATTTGCAGCGCCGCCTTTTTGGGTGCTATTCCTGCATCTTCCTGGAGATGCTATTTATAAATGCAGTTATTTCTACCTGATCTCGGAAACAGAAATAAGTCATCTCTTGGTTTTGCAGTTCTTGTAATAACAACGGCTACCTCTTATTAAGAATGTCCTGTGTTCCAGGCACTATATCAAGTTTATAAATCTAAAGTTCTCTGATTTAACCCCTTTCCTATGTTTTCTTTTACTTCCTCTTCTTTTTTCAAATGGTGAATTAGTTTAGAGAATCTTTCATGTGGTTTGCTCAGGCTACAGAGCTCCTAAGTTTCAATAGACTTGGCTCAACCTTGATTTTGTTTGAGCATGAAGCTTTTAGCCAGTGTACTTCCTGCCTTGTCCTTCTGTTAATTGATCAGAACAGGAGGTAAAATGCATAACTTTTTCTACATTGTAATATGTGATTTCAGAATAGAATTTGGGCACCAAGATTCTCGAGTAGCCCAGTCTTTGATGTTGGTTGGTCATGTGTATGGGTGGGGGTACTGTAGTGATCTAGTGTTGCCGTCAAGAAATGCCACACAGGATGACTTCTTGAAGAAACAGAAATGTACCTGCTCACAGTCATGGAGGCTAGAAGTCAGAAATCTGGGTTCTGGTGCTAGGGAGAAGGCTTTCTGTTGCTGTCTCTTCTGAAATTCTGCTCCTGTGCGATCTTCACGCAGTCTGACTCCCCTCTTTTCCACTCAGTACCCCATCACTTGCTTGTTTAATCTCTCACCTAGCTTCAAATGATGTACCCTGCACTCATCCTATATCACACAGACTAGCCATTCATTCCCAAACGGGAGTAAAGTCACAGGCACAGAAGTTGGGCATCGCAACACATCTTTTTGGAGGACACAATTCAATCTATAAGAGGGACTTCACTTTAAAGACAAAGAACCCATGCATATCCTTTGCAAAAGCATAAATTCAAAGATGCTACTAATGCAGTGCCATTGTTTTTGACTCTCTCAACTTGAACCTTCCTGAGGATGAGAGAGTGGTTCTTTGTACCTTTGAGCGCAGTCTTATAAATCAATGTACCCAGAAAGGGGGCTTTGCAAGGCAAGCCAGTCAGACCCTCCATTCTGGCAAGTTCAGCCCAAACTTTGATAATGCTATTGTTTGTGAAACCTCTCTGGGGAAGGAACAGCATATAGATGTGTTTTTGGTAGACGTTTTTCTTTTCATTGAACATAATCGATCGATTGTGGTATTGGTAACAATAAGATATTTTAATAGCAACACAGTGTTCTGTTTCATAAAATTCAATGAGAGCTTTACAATGCAAATGTGCTACCTTTAAGCTGCGGCTGCTGTGGGGCAGGCCAGGAGGAAGGATTTCCTTTTGGCAAGAAAAGTATTCAAATGGAAGAGCAGTTTCATACACCTGCAAGAAAATTGTCATTCATTGCCGGCGTGGGAAAATCAAGAACGTTTCAGAAAAAAAAGTGCTTTTAAGAAGGTTTCAAGTAATTTAAGTGTTATTTCTACTCGCTTGCACAGCTTGGTGTCTTGATCGCTGGGGAGTTGCAGGGAAAACCACTTGAAAAACCAAAATAAAAGATTCTAATATCATCCATTTGTAGGGATCATTACTTACATTCAGTATTTCTTTCATTAAAAAAATACAACAAAACATTTTTTTTACTCCTGTATATGTGCCAAAGAATGAGAAACAAATACATGAACTCATATGTTCATAGCAGCATAGCTGCTGAAAGGTAGATAGATAATAGCCCACATGTCCAGCAGCAGAGAGTGGATGAACTCCTTGTGGGATATCATGCAATGGGATATTATTTGAGCATTAAAAGAATCAAAGTAACAATGCATGCTACAGCCGGGGTGAGCTTTGAGAATGCTATGTCAAGCCAAAGAAACCACCCGCGAAAGGTCACCTGTTTTATGTCATTCTGCTTATGTGACGTGTGTAGGAATACTGGTTCACGACGAGGTGGGCTTCATTGGATGGCCGTGGAGGGAGGAGAGATGGGAGGCAGATTGGTGGTTGCCTCTAGGGAGGTGCCAGATGCCAAGCTCCTGTTGTCCTATTTCTGTAGACTCATGATATGCCACTGTGCCAACACTCAGAATGTTACCAACTGGGTGGTTTTGGTGCCCAGAGGAGTTTTGGTGGGTGGTGGTGCCGCCGCTGCTGCTGTCATCATGGTCATGAAATAGGCATGGTTTGATCGAATCACTGACCGTATGCTTAAATTCACATGTCCTCCCCAGGAGTTAAGGTAGGATCATAAATATCATGACTCATGGTTTGGTTGGCTTTTCTAAGCCATCCTGAATCACTTTGGTAGAATTAGCTGTCAGATGTCGCCTGAGGGCCCCTGTGGTCACTGAGAAAGTCCCGAGAGTTTAGGACCGTGCATATCACGACAGTTTCTTCAAGTGACTTCTAGAAGTTGGTAGCACAAATCAGTCAAATTCTTTATTCTATGGGTTTATAGTATAGGCTCCCAAACTTACTTGACCCTTGTAGGCGGGGCAATAATTACTTAGTGCTCCCGTCTGGCATTTTAAAACTTCTGTAGTATAGTTCATAATTCAGGAAAAAGTATAAGTGTTTGCTCAGGCACCCCCACCCCACCCCAGGCGCCAAAATTACCCACCTTGGGAAATGCTGGAGAGGCTCTTACTCAGTAATTAGAGGCAAAGTTGCGCCAAATTCTTTATTATCCACAAGAGTTATCTCTGTGGAGTGATGGCAATATTCTAGAATTGATTATGGTGATAGTGTCAAAATAGTACACCTTAAATAGATGAATATTACAGTATGAGTATATCAATAAAGCTACCCCCCAAAATCCTTTGAAATTTAAATAGTTAATGACACTCTTTACAAGCTTATCAAACACTTATTCAAAGAAATCTCCTAATGTTTATTTAACTCAAATGTTTGATAATTTCATACATGACAAATTGTTTTTATAATAGATTTAAGTGAATCTTGAGACGACTCTTGTCTCACCATGATTTAGGGACTTTATTACCCTACAGAAAACTCTAGGAAAATGCTTAGTAGTCGCATAAAGCTTCCTTACCCAGCCTTGAAATTCTGTATTACATGATGAATTCTCTTAGCATTTCAGTATTTTCATTATTTTGGTTCACATGAATGTAAAACACTTTAAAAATCTTACAGTGGACATGAGTGCTGGATATCATGACTCTTTATGTTTTATTAAAATAAACACACACATACAAAACAGCATGCATCTTCCTCAAAGTGATCTCTGGGTGTAAATTTAACCTTAGTACCTCATGCCTGTTAGCTACCGTATTTTTCAGACCATAAGACGAACCCCTCCCTCCAAAGTGGGGGGAAACCGAGGGTGCATCTTGTGGTCCGCAGGTGTGATAACCCCAGAACACTTTAGTATACTGGAACTATTGGATGCTGAATGTTTTTTTCTTGTTTTCATGCTCTGAAAACTGGGGGTGTCTCAAGGTCAGGTGCATCTATACAGGTGAAATTCAAGTTTTAAAATTTATTAAATCGCTATTGGTTCTAACTCATTGCACCCTTTTGGGTTGCAAAGTAGAACTTCGTTCCCTGGGCTTTCAGGTGGCGGTGATGTTTGGCAGTAGATGGCCGGCCCTTTCTTCTCAGGCGACTCCCAGACACTCAGTTAGGACGGAGTCAGGCACGTCCCCATTGCACTCCCCAAGATTGTTGCCAAACTCGTAGCTTGTTCCAGCTCTTGGAAGAAATGAGTTCATTGTTTCAATAAAGTACAATTCTTCTTCCATTTCCTACTTTCCTTGGCCATGTGTTGGAATGGAGGGGCAGGACTTGGACATGGCCTGTGATTGGGGATGGGAACATTTGACTGAGGGCGTAGCTAGAAGAGCAGTTTAAGTGCCCTGCTGGTGTGTAGTGGGTTGCACCTTGGTTGGCAAACTCCAAGCCAGCAGTTCAAATCTACCCAGATGTTTCAAAGAAGTAACACCAGGAGCCTTCTGCTCCTGGAAAGATCGACGCCCTGGGAAGCCCACTGGACCATGACTCACTAGTAGTCAGTTTGGTTTCTAATTTTTTTTTTTTTAAAGGATAGCGCCTTAGTCATTTTTTTTTAATGTTCTACTTCCTGCTTTTAAAATATTTCTCCCAAGTAGAAATTCAGCAAGCAGCAAATCTTTTAAATTAATTTCATTATTGATGGGCAGTCTGCCCTCATTCAGTTTTTGTTCAGAAATTATGCTGAATTTTCACGAAATCTTTAAGGTCCTTCTCAAAAGAGCCCAGGAACTTTGAATAGTACATAGAGATGCCTTTTTTCAAGGCTAACTTTTCCTTTTGTAAGTATATTTTAGGCACTGGCTTGCCCTTTCAAAGGGTACCTTTTTTTAATAGAACATTTTTAATAGACTGTATTGTTTAGCTGTTTTGGAATTAAGTCTATAAAATATTAATGAATGTACTATGGCTTGAAAAACCCAGCGGTGTATATGTGTAACTTATCTAGCTTTCAGTAGCTCAGAGAGAGTAGCAAGGAATCAAAGCAAAATTTGAAGAAAAACTGTTCTTCACGGCTGGCTGCCTTGGTCGGTATGAAATATTAATATTTGTACAAAAGGCTGATGCTCTCAGCAGTGGCTTTGAAACCAATCTGGCCATCTTTGGAGGGCGGGAGGCAGTCTGACTCAGCAGAACCCCTCCAGCAGCCCTCAGCCACAGCCCGGGTAACGCTGAGCAGAGCACGTCTCGTCCCCAGTGCCCCTGAAGCCCTGACTTCCCTGCTGTAGCCCTAGGTTTTTCTGGGGTTTTTGCTGCAATCCTCCTAGACTCTTGTTAATGGAAGACTCCAATTGAGCCAACACAGTGCTTAAAGGTAGTTAGTCACCAGGCCTGGTGTGTCCCTGTTGTCACTCAGTGCTGGAGAGGACACTTGCTATGAGAAGGTTCGGACTGGATCTTTCGTTCGTTCCTTCACGGAGGTGTTGAGTAAGCCGCTCTTAAGTCAGAACCACAGCAACACCATCACGCCACGTGACACCTGCCTTTGGTGCCTCATATTGAAAGGTAGACTTCAGTTCACACATGATGCACGTGAATTAAGAGAAAAGAGGTAACTAGTCTCCATTATACATTATAGTAAGATTTGGGGATAGAGATTGTAGGACTGATATATCTGTAGAGATAGTATTAAGTATGTTTGAGGTAAACATGCCAGATTTCCCCCTGTTAAACAACAACCTTCTGCCTGCTTTCAAATTGGAAAACACACCAGCCCTGTGTTTCATGCGTGTGTTTTTACTGTCCACTCAAGATATCCTCATTCAACTTAATTTCCCCCGGCAACTGCCCATCTGCTTGATTCAGAAGGTGGTGTCCCTTTGCATCAGAAACTCATCTTCCCTAAGGACCAGGGTAGTAAAGTCACCGTCGGCCCTCTCCTTCACAGTAGCAACGAAATAAGGGCGGAGTTAATGTGCCAGGGATTAAATTTCAGCTTGCAGGGTTTCACCTTGACTTAAACCGGCCCTGTGGTCTTGACTGGCTTTCTGGTTTCTCACATCCAGAATTCCAGTGAGAGAGTCTAACTAGTACCTTGTTGGGGGGGGTTGGTGCTGTTTTCCACCCCCACCCCTTTTAAAATAAAGCCAATTAGCAATATTGGTTACTGTCTTTAAATCGTGTCACATTCTTTGCCATCTCAACCCACACTCCTTTACCTGCAGTAGTGAAGACTCATCGCCTCCTAGACTTGTCCTGTGCTTTAGAGTAAGCGTCAGTTTGATCTTCCCATGCAGATCTTCCCACCTTTTCTTCTCGGACAAGATTCTTTACTGTCTGGGCTGAGCTGCTCTTCAGTGTGAAGATGAATTCAAGGGGTGGTAGGTTCAAGATTTCATAATCTCAGGGCAATTGGCTTCAGGGTAAAATAGTCACTTGAATATAATACCATTAAAAAAGCAGCAGCTCCCCCAATAAAATGATTTTTAAAAAACCAGCAGCTTCTCAGGCTGTTATTAGGTGTAATCTCTTAGGAAATGACTAGATTAAAGACTCATGTATACTGCATTGAATGCTTGTGTATTTAGACTGCGCGCGCATGCACACACACACACACACACACCCCTGTATAAGTAAATGGACAAGAATTTTGGGTACTTTACCAAAGAGCAGATCTAGCTATTTCATAAACATGAAAATGTGCTTTAAGTTTTAGTAGTCATAAAGGCACAGAAAACATGGGTCGCTGGGGAGGGAGAATGTAGAGCCACAGGAAGCCTCGAGCATACTGATGGGATAGTAATGGGGGTCATACGTTACTTTTTCTTATTGCTGCACTTACTGTTTTCGCTTTTAAAACCAGTCACTTATCTGTGAAAGCTAATACAAATGAGAAAAATATCAAGCTTGTATTTACCTTAAATTATTCGACAATTAGCATGCTTCATTTCCGTGGGTATGCCCAAGTTTATGTATGGTAGGAAAATTCCCCTCTGAGGCACAGAACTTCCATGAGCATTTTTTTGGTCGTGTAGATCTACTGGCGGTAATCCTTCATGCCCCCGCTTCAAGTCTGAGGAGGTCTTTATTCATCCAAAATTTTAAAAAATAATGTTTTCCTGGGTATGGAATGATTGATCATCTCCCTCTCGCCTTCAGCACTTTAAATATGTCACCCCATTTTCTTCCAATTTTCGTTGTTTGTGGTAAGTCGCTGCAATTTTTAAGTTACTTAGCTGTGCAGTATTTTCCCCGTCTGTTACTAAGTTTTGGTCCTAGGGTTCAGCACTTAGAATGCTATACCTACAGGGTGTGTATGTGTTGTTTGTTTCTTTAGCTTTATGTTCTCCGAGCTGCTTAAAACTAGGATTTGGGACCTGTCAGATATTTTGGAAAGTTCTCAGCCATGATTTCTTCAGTTGGTCTGCTATCTACAAGGTCAACAGTTTGAAATGAAGAGGAAGATGAGGCATTCTACTTGGGTAAAGAATTCCAGTTGTGCAGTGTGGCCATGATGAAGTACGCAACTTTCTTCTAGTTCTTACATGCTTCCTCCCTCCCACTTTCATGATCCCAATTCTACCTTCCGAATCCGGCTAGCCCAGAGGATGTCCACCGGTACAGATGGCAACCGGAAACAGGGAATCCAGGACAGAGGATCTCTTCTGGGCCAGTGGTGAGAGTGACAATACCAGGAAGGTACAAGGAGGGTGGCGTAGAAAGGGGGAACTGATTACAAGGATCTACATAGGGCCTCCCCCCTGGGGTACAGACAACAGGGAAGTGGGTGAAGGGGGACATCGGACAGTGTAGGATATGACAAAATAATAATAGTGTATAAGTTATCCAGGGTTCGTGGGGGAGGGGGAGTGGGTAGGGTGGGGGGAAAATGAGAAGCTGATACCAAGGGCTTAAGTAAAAAGCAAAAGTTTTGAGACTGATGATGGCGGCAAGCGTACAAATGTGCTTTGCGAACAATGGATGGGTGTATGGATTGTGATGGCAGTTGTGTGAGCCCCCAGTAAAATGATTTTTCTTAAAAGCAACCCCATCTTGGAAACCCACAGGGCCAATTCTGCCCTGTCGTGTCGGAGCACCCCACGTCACAGTGGACGCGGTGGCAGTGAGCAAGCAGCAGCGTGTGGGATGTGCACCCTGAGCTGACTTTTGTTTTTGACCCGGAGAGTGAAGGTCAGCCCAGTTTTGTGACCGTGGGTTTACTACACAGGCATGATTACGCTGGGGTGTGTCAGTCCACAGCCTTCACTATCAGTCCAAAGTGCCTAATACGAAGGATACTCTATTTTTTTGGCATGAAAGAGGTATGCTTTTGGTTTTAAAAAACAAAAATAGAAGGGCTGAGCCCCGGTGGCGTAGTGGTTGTGCGCGGGACTGCGGCCCACTGGGATGGAGGTTCAATTCCAGCAGTGGGGCTGGGCCTTCTACTCCCACCACCGAGAGCAGTGATGCCCACAAAAAACAAAAACAAAAATAGGGCTGAGCCCTGGTGACCTTGTGGTTGTGTGCGGGACTGCGACCCACAGGGTTGGTGGTTCGAATCCAGCAGCAGCTCTCTGGGAGCAAGGCTGGGCCTCCTCCTCCCACCAGGGCAGTGATGCCCACCAAAAAAACCCAACAAAAAACAAAAATAGAATTGCAAACATACTGAAAAGGCATGGGAGCTTACTTGCCTAAAATTTAAAGACATCACAGACACAAGTAGACCCTTAACCATAAGTTGAAGCACCTGAGAATGAGACATGAAATAACTTTCTTAGATCGCATAGGTGAAGATGGAAAGAGATTTCATTTGATTTTGCATGAAAAAACTAGGCTTCATATCATGGAACTTTCTCTAATGAAAAGGACACAGGTTAGGGTAGAAAGCAAATTTCTTAGAGAACTTTGGCGTATCATGTCAGCTGACATGTTGCTTTTATTTGGGATAGGTTACAAAATATTAACTAAGGTTACCAATCTTCATTAATTTCAAAAAGGTGGGGTTTTGTCTTTCTGTGGGTAAGTCACCGGGCCCAGGTGTCGCGGGGGTTAGAGGAGGTGGCTCTAAGCAAAAGGTGGGTGGTTTGAACTTACCAGCCACTCTGTGAAGGACAGCGTTGACAGTTTGAGTCCTTAAAGGAAGGAACCTTGTGGGCAGTTCTATCCATGCTTCCCCAGGTTCGTTGGAATCGCCCGGATGGCAGTGGCTTTGGTGGGCATGTAAATCAAGTTGGAATGCTTTTCTGGTGAGAGAGTTGATGTGATTGCACCAACCATTTGTTTGATCTACTTAATGGAACATGTATTTATTGCAATGTTCCCCTTCTTCCCACATTGTGAGACCAAGCTTGTCGTTTGTAAGGGGCTCCCAGGAAGGGTCTGCCGGCTGCTGTAACCAGGTAATTAGAACAGCATGTGGGTGACAGTCAGTAGCTTAGAGCAGTAATTCAGCTCTGTCTGGATTACTCACCCTTCCATTTACTCACATTTCACTCTTTGCACTGAATTTTACATGCCAATCCACAGTTAGTTTTCTATGCTAATGCTTGTAATTGACTGTACTCATTGCACAATTAGCAACTGTGCCTTGAGTTGAAAGTCCTTTTATCTTTTATTTTACTGATTGCCAAGAAGCAGGTAGATTTTCATGTTCTCTCTAGAAGTCGTTCAGGGATGGTGCAGTCAATCAAACCCGGGACATTGCTATAACGTTTCTCATGACATTTATCTAATGGCACTTGGAAAAACAATTAAAATTAATAGCTTAGATATTTAAGCAGGCAGAATTGAAGCTTTTGTACTCCTAGATACTGTTTTAAAATAAATTTCATTTTCCAAATCAGTGTTAAACTTCTAGGAATTTAAAGTGATGACTTCGAATGGAAGAACATTTCCTAGCTTGCATTGATTTTTTTTTAACCTGTCCTTCCCCTGGAGGGTCTGAGAAAGCATTCATACAGGGTTGTACTTGTTACTGAGCAATGGTTTCTTCAGCGTCTTTTTATAGAGTTGAATTTGCCCATTATGTTCTGCTTTTAGTTTTAGCTTTGCCATGAACCCCAATGTGGCAAATTGCCTGTTTCATTGTTCTTATTTATTGGGACGTAAGCAGACCTCTCTTTCATTGCTCTTCTACGACACATACATCTCCCCCACTTTGCTCTCACCCAGCTCATGGAGAAATGAAGATGCTCAAATAGGAGAATGTTTCCCCAGAATGAGAACGGGGGAGGGGGGAGAAGTCTACTGGGTGTGCTCTAATAGACCTTTGGCAAATCTGCTTTGCAGAAAGGTCACTTGACATGCAGTCATGAGATTCACCACCCATCTTTAGACATTGTATTAGGGGTGGATCCGGAGGAGTACTGGGCATTTTTCCTTCAGGACATCGGGACCATCTGCTGGAGAACTGCTTAACTGTACGGCCCTCAGCTCGAACACGGTGCTGTTCTGCTGCCATAGTTTGGAAATGTTGCAGTGTCTTTGTAAAGCCAAAAGTAACTGAAAGCAAACAAGATAATTTCCCTGATTTGGTTCAAAATTCATATAAAATAAAGTCAGAGAAAAATCAAAACCTTCTCTGTAAAAGATGATACTGGGTTTTCTTCCTGAATGGAAGACTTGAAGAATGTGAAAAACTCTGGGTTGTAAAGAATTATTCTCCCAGGAAGTGAATCACTTTTGTAGGAATTTATGGTTATCTATTTAAACTTTTTTATTGTGGATTGGGTGTGTGGTTACATTTTAGATCATTAATTACGTAAAACTACTTACCAAACCTTTCAGTAACTTACTTTAATAGGTATTTTCAAAACTTTTTTTTGCATGTTTTGTACCATAGTGTAAAGATTGAATTGGCAAACCAGATTGCAATTAGCTATCTTGATTCTTCAATAAAAGTACTTCCATAGTAGCAAGAGCTCTTATTTCTAAATTGACTCACCTTGTAAGTTAAATAAGTTAAATATTACCTCTCCTCACCAGTGTTACCAAACCAGTTTCTCACACCATATGAACGCTTTAAGGAAATCACTTCCCAGTATCATTTGTTTCAATACATCCTTGCTTTCTGCGAGCATATCCTGTTTCTATCCCTTATTCACTGTATGTTCTATGGACTACTTAACTATCTCTGATTCTCAGGTTTCTCATCTGTGAAATAGGGTCAAGCCAAATTATTGGTAGGGTTGGTGTTGTTCACGGTCTTCATGTTATTGTTGCTTCTTAGTTTAAATTGAACAAGACTACATTAAAGTCTATTCATAAGGGGAAAGGAAGAAGGGATTGGTGATAAGGTCAAGCCTAGAGTTTTAAAAAGTTGGTGCCTTGAAGTGGATTTGAGCATGTGTAGACACTGGGATTAAAGAATCAATGTTTGGAGAGAGCTGACGTAGGAAAGGTGGACTTGAAACTCTAGACCACCAGTTGTGTGAATCTTTGCAATAGAATTTGACCTTCTGGGATCGGATATAGGGGTTGTGGAATTGAGTATGGTCTGGGGGTTTGTTTGCAGGGAAAGGAAGACAGGATTGCATGAAAGTTGAAGGAGTAGTCTAAGATCAGAGTCAGGGCTGGGTAGGAAGTAAGCCTGGGAAGAATAGGCTTGTACTGGGAAAGACTAGTGGGAGTCGAGGGAAGGAGTGTAGCCTGTGGGAAAAGAAGTTGACTGTGCGATCTCATGTATACAAAAAAGTTTACGATGATGAGTTTAAAGTAATCTGAAATGGAGCCATTTAAGGCCATAGCGGTCAAGTTTATGGCCTTGGGAATTGGGGGCTGAAGTGAAAATTGATTAGAAATGAGGTTCAAGCTATTGATGACTTCTATGTTGGAAATGACTTGCAAGGCAAGGATAAGATGAGGAGACCAGTTCCTATCATGGGAGCTACTGTGTACTAACGGCTACGAGTCGGGCAGTTCACCACAGGGTCGCCAGTGTAAGTCCCCCAGCTGCTTCCTCCGCAGGGGAAGGAGCTTTACAGCCTGGGACACCCACAGGGGCAGCTCTCCTCTGCCCCGCAGGGTTGCTCAGAGGCATGGACGAGACTCAGCGGCCGTGGATTGGAGTTTATTTTTTAAGGTACTGCTCTAAGTGTCTTGCACGTATTAACAGAAAGTCGTGTTGGACTCTAAAGTAAAACTTCCCTAGTCCTCCAGTTAGGTTGGACAGAATTTTCCAGAAAAAAAGGCCCATTTTCTCCGTAATCTGAGCGCCGATATATTTTAAGAACTGATCGTGAAATGTCAAGTGGAAAGCTCCGTGGAGACAGCAGTGTTGCTGGAAGTACAAAGGTCCCTTCGTGAACCTTCAGAACCTCTGGTGGGAGGCTCTTCCTGCTTTCCAGGTAGTAAGTCCTTTGCTTTTATAAGATCTCTGTACACCCAGGGTATGTTTGCAAGTTATATGCCTCCCAAGATTTGTAACTCACAAACAGGTGAACCATAAAATCATCTATAAAAAAGGCCATATTCAGGAGCTTTGGAATTTTATTTGATATTTCTTACAGTTTCCTAAAGGAATTTTTCTGCCCCACAGAACCAACTTTAATAATAATTTTATGTCTCTCCTGTTAGAGTAGTAGACTCGAAAAGTGAAAATTCTTGCATTGGCCACTTACTCTTACCATTTATTTTTCTCTGTTTCATTTCCAAAGAGGTTAAGCTCTTAAACATACATGCATATCTTCTAAGAGGGTAGTGATCCAGAGTGAATGCCAGCCATCAGAATTCAAATTTATCTAATTATCAAAGATCTCTGTTTTAGAGAAGATCAAATATCAATTTCAATGACATTTAATAGATGAGACTAAACTCGCGCCAATCCTAGCATCTGCCTTCGATAAGTAATTGGAAACACTACATTCTTTATGAGTGTTATTTTTTATTTTTTAGTATAATTAAACTTGAAATTTATTGTAAAATGTACAGTGTTGTTAAAAAGCATTGCTATACACCTGACTCATGCGGTTAAATAATTAAAATTGGAGAAAAATTAAATTTTACACCTCCTGAGTCTAGTGAAAAGTTGCTTTTACATTGACCTTTTTGGGTTCATAAATATAGGTCAGTTTTTCTTTCTTCATGGTTTTTTGACACTTTGATGCATGAGGTTATGGAAATTTTATACATGCATTAAAGTTCTTTCCCTTGGTGAACTACCGCTGAGTTTGAAATGTGTAACTCAGGAATTTAAATGGTTTTGCATGAGAAGTCATCTTACATGACATCCTCAACCTTCTCTGTATGTTTATTTACTTTGAACTCATTTTCAAAATTGATAATTACAGCCAAGACATTTTCCAGGAAACCTCTTTGTAAACAAAGACTTTCTCCTCCTTTTTCTGACACAGTGTTGCTTTTTAAAGACATGGTTTCTAAGCAACCAGGATGCTCCATGACTGGGCATGTGCGTCCAGCATGAAAGCAGTGGTGTGTAGCATCTCTGAAACTCTTGAAAAGTATTCATCAAGAAAGGAGGAGGTGGGGCTGAGCCCCGGTGGCGTAGTGGTTGTGCGCGGGACTGCGGCCCACTGGGATGGAGGTTCGATTCCAGCAGTGGGGCTGGGCCTCCTACTCCCACCACCGGAGAGCCGTGATGCCCAAAAGAGAAAGAAAAAAAGAAAGGAGGAGGCTAAGCTGAGCCCTGGTGGCTCAGTGGTTGTGTGCGGGACTGCGGCCCACGGGGATGACGCTTCAAATCCAGTAGCAGCTCTCCAGCAGGGCAGTGATTGGGGGGGGGGGGGGTGTGTGGAGGAGAGGAAGGAGGAGGGTGGCCCTTCTTCTAGATTACCCACTTCCTGAGTCCGTGTGGTTTGCTTCTAGGTACAGAGTCTTCTGGGTAGTAGACATGGTTATGCACGAGAACTCCTGACCAAAAGGCTGCTGTGTCAAGCCCCCCTAGAGTCCTTCCGAAGGCGGCCGGCAGCCTGCTGTGGCGCAGATTGACTGCGTACCCGGGGTGCATCATGAACGTGGTCGACCTCACAGCAACTAACCACAGCAGGTTCATCAGCGTTCACTTACTCTCACCTAATTAGCAAATGAGAGCAGCGGAATTCTCTGTAAAGACTTGGGCATGTTTTCATAATCATTGAAGCAGACATACGTGTGAACACACACATGCGCCGTTCATCTCAAAAGGGCACAGATTCCGTTTTTCCATGTTTTCATTTTCCAGTGATGGAGCATGCAGCGTGAGACCTTCCGCATCAGTGGGCCTCAGCAACCAATTAACTATTGGGACACTAAAATTTTTACTTTTACGTCAGTCCAGAAATTGTCCAAAGGGTGCAAAGGAAATGGAGGAACTTGAGAAAAATCTACTGGATCTGGAAGATTGGCAAAGAGCCCATGGCACTTGAGCCATGCCCTACTCCCATCCACTCCCCTTCCTAACAAGCCATGTGACAGCACATGTACTTCCAGTTAAGACTTCCTCTGCCTTCAGGTCCTCGTCCAGGAGTAACAGTTCTGCCCCAAGAGGTACTCAGCGGCTCGAATCCTACTCCTTTCCCAAGTTGGCAGAGGCACTGCTCTGAGCAAGGGTGTTGGAGAGGACGGGGGCGTCTCTCCCTGTCCAGTTCCCACCCCTGGGGCGGGGATTCTGCCCCGAGCATGCAGGCGAGATACTGGGGCCCTGTCGGCCTTAGCCCCAGACTCTGCATGAGGAGGAGCGAGTGGGGTAAGGCTCTGTGTCTCTGCCCCTCTCCCCGGCAGCGCAGGTACTCACTGGGGTTGAAAGGTGCTTCACAGCTCTGCCTGAACGACTGACTTTATTTACCGCAGAACGTGGAGAAGTTCATGTCTGAGCACATTTTGGGAAACAGTGGAGGCCTAGGTATTGGACGTGAAGAGGGGACCTCCTTAATACTGGTGGCAACAAGTTCATTGGCAGAAATATCACAGGGAAGTAGAAAAGAGACAGCTCATGAGAACCCTCTTGGCATGTGGAGGAGGTGTGCACGTGCCCTGGGCTGTCCTCCGTAGCCATCCGAGCAGCACGTGGGCACCACACACAGATGCATCGCACTTGCATGCCCGCTAGCACCAGGGGATGAAACACAACCTGTGAGCATCCTTCCCATGTAGTGAACAATCTAGCCTGGCCCAAGGCGGACTTCTAGAAAACCAGACTTAAAAATCAAATCATACCCACCTGTCGTGGTGGTAAACTGTTCACATGACCAAGACTGCATCCTCCCAGGAATGACCAGAAAGAAAATCTTAGGTGAATGTGGACAAAATTGTGACTTCCCTGTACTGTGAAAACTGGTTCCAAGCAAGTCGCTGGGCATTTCGCAGACAAAGGTTGAAAGCTAGCAGGATCTGGGGCTTAGGTACAACTTTTGACCAGTAAGTGATGTATGTGTACCCACGACGAACTAGGCAGTCATACAGACACTTCACAGAATTACCAAATAAATAGTAACAAGGTCCAGAAGGGGTGGGGAGAAGTGGAACCCAGATGATGGACTAAGGAACATTCCAAAACATTTGTTACAAATATATTTGATAACTAGAGGAAAGCATGTTTAAATGAGTTTAAAGCAAAGGATGATTATAGTAACTTGTTAAAGAATTTCAATAAAGAGAACAAACCAAATAAAAAGAATTCAGAAGCAAAGTACTTTAACATGTAACATTTAAAAACATGTATATAGTGTAAAAGTTAAGCCTTGTGTAGTCTGAGGCCAGAGATGGATGATACCTGGCTACCGCTAAGGACCACTCTGACCAGGGATGCAACCAAGGTCCCAACTAGAATGAGTAAAAAACGTAGAACAAAAATTGTCAAACTCCCAAGTTTGAATCTCCCTGATGGAGACTATAGAGGAACCCTCCAGGCCGTCATGCTAAGTAATCTTTGGACGTGGACTTGATGGCTATTTCAGTGGGCCTCCTTTCAGCCACCTAGTAATAGATGGACTTGTCTTACATGTGTGATGTGCTCTGATCATCTACCTGAGACCAGAGAGTCAGCATTTACCCCAAAGCAAAGGCAGTAGGAGAAGAAAAGCTAGATAAGTAGAAGCAGGAAAGAAAAAAAAGATGATAAAACATATTTTTATTTTTATATATAAAGCGCTTATGTGTTTCTACCTACTCTCTATAGGTTCATTAGGAAACGAATGTGAGAGGGGCGACATGGTTTGCATAAAAAGACATGGACTATTTGCCTACAAATACAGTAATGAGAAGGCTGACATGTTGAAAAATTGTGGCTAACAGTGTAGAGTATGAATATATTTTTTTTGAGGAAACCTAATTTGCCGTGTGAATTTCCTGAAACAACCCAAACCCACTCTTCTCTAGTAATTCCGACTCCTTAGTGACTCCTAGGACCCAATGGAACTGTCCCTGTGGGTGTCCGAGGCTGTACATCTCTCGGGGAGCAGCTGGTGCTGTGGGGCTTTTGACCTTGGAGCTAGCAGTCCAGCCTGCCCCCCACGGCGTCACCAGCCCCTTATTCCTCCCCATAGGGAGCCTAGCTAGTGCTGCTGAGATCTGTAACGGGAGCAGGCGGCCTCCTCTTCCTCACTTCCAGTGGCACGTGGGTTGAAACGCCTGGCTTTGCAGTTAGCAGAGCAGTGCCAAACCCACAGCACCACCTTGGCTCCTTTAAAGCACAATCGAATACTATTTTAAAAAGAGTCACTGCAACTTTGAATGGGACAAAGGTCGAACCCAAAGCTTCACGACAAAGGATTTTTACAGTTTTCAGCAATCAGATGCGCTTTGTCGAAATTATAAAATCAGAGTTCATCTTCTATTTAATAGGCTCTTTTTTCACGTGGGCTGGAGAGCACACCACTGCCACCTTTAATTCTGCTCATACTGTGAACTGAGCTGAATAACATTTCCCCCAAATTAATATCTTCCCCAGAACCTCAGAACATGACCTTATTTGGAAGTCGGGTGGTTGCAAGTATAACTTGTTAACACGAGGTCATATTAAAGCAAGTTAGGCCTTAATCCAGTGTGACTGGTTTCTCCGTGTGGCGAGACACAGAGAGAACCCCAGGAGGCTGCAGGGATGCGCACATATGCCAAAGCAAGCCCAGGAGTGCCTGCAGCCCCAGAAGCTGGGAGAAAAACTCGGGGCAGGTTCTCTGCTAGAGCCTGCAGAGAAACAGCCCTGCAGATACCCGGATTTCAGATTTCTTGTCTCCAGAACTGTGAGAGGATACATTTCTTTGCCTTTAAGTCACCCAGTTTGTGGCAATTTGCTAGACCTAGAAAATGAATACAAAAAAAGGAATACAGATACATTCTGCAAGACACCAGGTTGCTTCTTGTCAGGTGCCAAATGCAATATGTGGTGTTTACCTTAAGGAGTAAGATCTAGTATATGTGCTGCCGAAGCGAACACAAGGAATAAGATCTAAACAAACTTAGTTGTAATAATAATCCTGCTAATCAATCAATCAATCAATCTCTCTCTCTCTCTCTCTCTCTCTCTCTCTCTCTCCCCCTCTCTCTCTCTCCCCCTCTCCCTCTCCCTCTCTCCCTCTCCCTCCCTCCCTCCACCACCCTCCCCTTTGAGCCAACCTTTTAGGAAAGAGACAACAGAGAGTCCATGGCTATTTCTACTTTAAAGTCTCTTAAAGGGACTTTAGGTTAGTGGATAAGCCAACAATACATAAAATAACAGGAAGTGGGTAGAAGTTTTTTCTGTATAGTCTGAGGGCTAGCAAGGCCTCCTGGCTATGGTCTTCTCTGTGACCCTTAGTAACTAGTTAAGGAGGCTTATACACAACTGGCGTGCAGAGCATAATTTCTGGAAAGAGTACTTGAGTGGGAGTCCCCTCCTAGATTGTCAGTGAACATGAGGTCTTGCCACATTTCCCCTCCCTTGTTTTTCATGTCATGGAGTGTAGCATTCTCACCAGGATAACTGTGGTTGAGGTGTTCCCACTAGTGAAATAGAGAGGAATATCCATGATGGAAGGACACATTACCAAAAAAGACTTGAACATCTCTTTTTACCTCTGTGTTCTGGTCTCATGGATGATTTTTTTTTTTTTTTTTTTTTTTGGTTTTTGGGGCATCAGTGCCCTCTGGTGATGGTTCATGAATGAATTTTATATAGACAGTTTCATCCTTTTTGTTTTTAAAGTAACCCAGTCTTTACCTTTCTCTCTGAAGAACTTAACGTGCAATTGAGTTGTGAGTTCACTTCAGATTATTGGCCCTAAGGAAAGTCTAACAGTACTCTTTTAACCCTATAATGCAGAGCACAATGTTTTCGTAACATTTAATTAAATATATTTAATTATAATGTATCTGGTACCAGAATTATATTTATATATTTTTAATATATTTTGGTTGTTACATATAGATAACCATGAAAGCAAAGAATAAAAACAAAAATTCCCAAAATTAAGAATTCAAGCATCATTAATAGCCTGCCATCCTTTTAGAAGCAAGTACTTAAAGTAGCAACTTCTTGATGGGAAAATTTCAAAGTCTAGGTTACCCATGGAATTTAGTGATGATAATAATATGTAATTGAGTCAACAATAATTTGGTAGATAAAATATGTGTATGAATCAAATGGTATCACTATCAAAAAACCATAGATAGCTTTATTAAAAATATCATGTATCACCACTCCCACCACTAGTCCTGAGGGAACATCTATCCTAAATTCCCCATGTTTCCGACTCCAGTGTACATCCCTTGGTCTAGCTGGATTTGTCTGGTAGAATTGGGATCACGATAGTGGATGGGAGGAAGCATTTGAGAACTAGAGGAATTGCATATTTCATCATTACTACACTGCACCCTAACTGACTCATCTCCTCCCTGCAACCCCTCTGTAAGAGGATGTCACTTCTCCTATTGATGGGCTTTGGGTCCCCAGTCTGTACTCCCCCTCTTATATAATGATATAATTTTAGTTCTTTGATGCCTGACACCAGATCCCCCGTGGTCACACAGGCTGGTGTGCTTCTTCCATGTGGGTTTTGTTGCTTCTGAGCTGGATGGAGTGGTGATACTGGGAGGGTGGAGGGATGGTGGAATAGAAAGTGGGAACCAGTTTCAGGAATCTACATATAACCTCCTTGCTGGGGCACGGACAACAGAGAAGCGAGTGAAGGGATACATTGGACAGTGATGGTATGAAAAAGTAATAATTTGTAATTTTTAAGGGCTCATGGAGAAGTGGGGGAGGGATGGGAAATATGGGGAGCTGGTACTGGGGGCCTGAGTGGAGGGAGGATGTTTTGAGAGTGATGATGGCAACAAGTGAGCAAATGTGGCCTGCAGACAATTGATGTATGTGTGGATCGTGAGGGGAGGTGTATGAGCCCCCAATAAAATGATTC
This sequence comes from Nesogale talazaci, assembly GCA_004026705.1. NCBI lineage: Eukaryota > Metazoa > Chordata > Mammalia > Afrosoricida > Tenrecidae > Nesogale > Nesogale talazaci. Next base: position 138,225 of record PVJH01000739.1, read on the forward strand.
ACTTAAAAAAATGGGGGGGGGGGGAAGGAACTTGTCCCAAGGACTCAGGTGAAAAGTATTTGGAAATGAATATGGCAGCATGTGTACAAATATGGTTGATACAAATGATGTACTGAATGTTGTAAAAGCTGTAAGAGCCTCCAATAAAACCATTGGAAAAAAATCCAATGTAGAGCCATTATTTCTTGACATATCCTCCATTAAGACTATGCACCCCTGATAGTTGATGCATTTGAATTGTGGTGCTGGTGAAGAATACTGCAGTACTACGAACTGCCTAAAGAACAAGCATGTCTGTCTTGGAATCAGAACTGCCAGAATGCTCCTTAGAGGCAAGAAGGGAGAGGCCAGTCCCTGGAGAAAAGGATATCATGCCTAGTAAAGCGGAGGGGCAGCGAAAAGAGGGAGGACCCTTGCCAAGGTGGCCTGTCCCAGGGGCCACAACAGTGGGCTCAAGCCGAAGCCCATGATGAGGCCGGCCCTGCAGGGGCGGACAGCAGTGTCGGTTCTGTTGTGCACAGGGGGGTCAGTCTGAGTTGGAACCGACCTCCCGACACCCTAACAGCAGCAGCCTGCTTCTGAGTGCGTGTTTCCATCTGTCCAACTTCCCCGGAGAGTTCTGCACTTGTGTTTTATTCCACATCAATATGACTAGTCAGCCTCGAGGGACTCAAATTGTGTTTCTTTTCATTGCTCTCGGAGATGTGGGACCAGAAAGAAGTGTGAATGGGCAAGGTTAGGGCTGTAGGATGCCCAGGATAGTTTCCCATCGCAGTTCTGGGAGGACCATCTTTGCTGCCCATGGCGAATGAGGGATGCATTGTTGTGAGGACAGAGAGACCTCCTTGGTGCAGTTTTCCTGACCTCCTTTTCTTCTGGCGCAGTTCTCAGTTTTCTTAAAAGCTCTTCACAATGAGTCCCTGTGATCACCCCGGGTCTTTGGTGGAAATCAGTCAATTATCCTATTGGTACCCAGTGTCAGCTGCCAGAACCATAACCACTTCCTTCTCTGCCTTGAGATCAGCCCAAAGAGGAATTTGTTTGTGTGATTGGTGGTAGTGGTTGTTGATTTTTTTTTTTTTTGTAGGACAGCATTTCTGTAAACTTATTACAAAGCTTCAGTGATTTGGGGAAGATGGCTACATGATTTTTTTTTTTTTTAACAATTTGATACTGGTCTTGAACTCAACATTATGTCCATCCCTCCCCCCACCTCCCATTAAAAATAGCCCATTTTTAAAGCCACCCTGCCAAGTTGAACTTAAGTTGATTATTTAGAGAACTTATCTATGGCTGTCTGTTCACTGTTCCCAGAGATGTGTTTCAACCTGTTTTGTTTGGAATAAACTTTGGCATGCATGAGTTAGCACTCTAATGACCACACTTTAGGACCTTCGCTGGTATGTATACTTGAAGGTACATAAAGGAAACAACAGTGCCCACAGCAGGATACACAGAAGCACTCACCTACGCAGGAACCACATGAGATCTCAGAAGAGCACTTAGGTCAGTAATCCTTAACTAAGGTAAGAACACCTTCAGTCCTTTTGAAGACATCCCTTGCCTTTCTCCGGAGGGATGGGTATATAGGTTATACCGTCACGTCCCTTCGACCGGTTCTGTAGACCAACTAAGTGGCCGCATGTTCTCCCAAGTGCAAATCAGTGTTCACCCCTGCATATTCTTAAGTGTTGAGTACATCAAAGATTAATTTCCCAGGCATCACACACTCTAATTTTTTCTTAAAAGGAGTGACTTCTCCTTCACATGATTTCAATGTCTGATTCTCTCTGAGGAGGATGCGAGCTGATTAATAAATTATTAACCAAAGACCTGAGGGAGCCCAAAAATCTGCTGGTCTGGGGTCTGCACAGTGGCCCTCACTCAGCTGCTCAGTCTTATGGCCAGTTGTGTCTTGTCCTGCCTTTTTTTGTGGTGCTGCATTGAGAACCATAGGAATAGAAGTTACTCGGTTAGACAGCTTTTTTGACCCTCTAGCCAGTTGATGACACGTTTTGCTTTCTCTGACATGGTAACGGCAGAGGTGATACATGCAGCACAGCCTTCGATTGCAATCAAAGAGGAGATTTTGCTTAGCATGTTGGCCCATTAGCTCCTTATGAAAGGGCTCATGACTTTTTATTTCACGCAGATATTTCAGAATGTGTGAACTTTAAATGAATCTTACCAACTAAAACGGAAGCAAATGTACCATTTTAATTAGATCGGGTGGGGAAGAATGTACAAATGGGATGTTTTTAAATGGCAAGGTTTATCCTAGCCTCCAGGAGGACATTATGTGGGGCAAGGTCTCTGAAAGATGTTCACATAGAAGGTAGCTGAAAGTCTTCCCCACTGCGTGCTTCACTTTGGAGCGGGGTGTTTGGGGTATGATACGGAAGATTCCGAATCATCTTCTGTGCACTCTCAGTGTCAGTAAACCTTCATTTGTCTTTGCCAGATCATCTCTGATGCTTGGAGGTTCTCCGATGCTTGGGTGTTGCCCTAGATACATAAAAGCAGAGCCCAGTAGAAAGTACGTGCAGCCATTACTGTGTAATCTGGTTAGGGCAACATTAGCTCTCGAAGCTAATGCATTCTGGGTAGTGCATCCTGAAGCTGTTGGTTTGATGCTCAAGTTAACCGGATACTCCCTGGCAGGAGTATAAGTGGTTATCACTTTTGCTTTAGTTTTTAATAAAAAACAAAAACAAAAGCATGCTTTATTTAAGCCAATAATTACGTAAGTAGTCCCTTTTGAGACTTTGGGGAAGAGATAGAAAACAAGTTAAAAAACAAGACAAAACAACAGTTATGGGAAACATAATGGTTTGTAGTAGCCCATATCCCTCCCTCACCCCCTAATAAATGGATCTGTCTTCTTTCTTCTCTGCTTTAAAGGACTATTAGAGAAGGCTGCTGTGACTATTTTGTATAGATTATATTTTAAAACTTGTTGCTTTGGGGTTGTTATTTCAGAGTCAAGTAGCTAGAAATTACATAAAGAATTATCACATAATCTTTATGCAGATATATCAATTGTTCATATTTTGCCCTGTTTATTTTAATCTTCATGCTTAGATAATTCCCCCTTCCCCCGATCATCTGAAGCATTGTGCATTTTGAGTCCTCCGTTTTTCAGTATATATATTTAAGAACAAGAGCATTCTGTTCTCTTCTGTGAACAAGGACCCAATGTTGACTCCATTCTGCAATCTACAGTCCATATTCAGATGTACTCAGTTGTCCCAGTACCAGCCTTTATAACACTGCCCTCAGTTCAGGGTCTAGTTCATGCCTTACACCTGATTGTCCGGTCTCTTTCCTCCAGCCTGGATGGAGTAAGAGCATGTGGACTTCACTCAGCATAGCATTTTTTAAGGCTCAGCTGTGTCATAGTGTGTATCAGACCTTCATTTCTTTTTGACTACTTGGTTGCTGTGTGTGTGTGTGTGTGTGTGTGTTTAAAATCATAACATTAATGAAGAATGCCAGCGTCATTTTGTAGAGTGCTCCTTAATGTGTGTGTTTGATGTCTCCTCTCGACTAAGTTCAGGCTGTGCTGTTTTGAGAGAGATAGCACTAACAGCGAGCTGTTTGCGGTGTGGCACATCTGGAGGAAGGTGATTAAGGTGGTTCCTTCCGTTCTTTATGCTGTAAAATTGCCGGGTTCCTATCATAGGGAATAAGAAATGCGTGGGGAGATGCTTCGAGGCTCTGCAAATACTGTGTTTCTCATCAGAAGAAATAATTTCACCCCCTAGTTCTAGCCGCCGCCTCTGATTTTTATTGATCGCATCATTTCTTCTGTACTTACTTAGTTTGCTTTTTGCTATAAGGAACAGAACTTTCCTCCTGTCCCATTTTTAAAAATTACATCAGTGCAAACCCGTGAGTTCCTAGTTTATTAAGTAAGTTAGCCATTACTGATATTATTTCTTCTGATGCTCAAATTCTCATGCCCGAATTTAGCAACTGGGAATACCTTCCAATCCATAACTCTTTCTTTTGTTATATCAGAGCTCTTTATAGACATCATTTTGTGCAACCTTTATTTTCCTTACAGCAATTTTATTTTTTAAATGGTTTTATTGACATATAATTCGCATGCCATATAATTTAATCATTCTTATGGAGAAGATCTTTGCCATCATCACCACAATTTGTGAATGTTTTCTTCTCGTATGCATTTTTTTAGCATTCCATTTCCTCGAACCTTCCTTCCCTGCCCTGTGTAAGTATCAGTCCAGTTACTGTTGATGTAGATTGCCCAATCCTAGATTTTTGGTGTAGAACGTCCTATAAAACACCAGTAGGAAACAAGGCAAACAAAGTCTCCCCCCCCCTCCCCCAATGACAAAACAGAGAAACTTTAATTGAAAAGAAAGCTGAAAATATCAAATACTGAAACAACTTTAAAAATGAATTTTCTTAAAGTAGAATTGTTGGATCAAAAAATATGCACATTTACAATCCTGTGTGAGCTAAGTATATTAAACTTGCAAGTCAGGTTAGAAGGGAAAGTCTATTCATTTAATCTTTTGACACGTATTTCCTGCACTGATTTTTTTTTTTTTAAGAAGCAAAGGAGGTTTTGGCATTACTGGCTTTTAGCTGTTGTAAAAGTAAAAGGAGATGGGCATAAAGAGATTACCTTTGTTTCTCTACTGTTCAGGACTAGCAGTGCACAGCTGTCTGAGCTGATAGATGACTAATGAAATATATAATTTATATGAAGAAATAAACATCTCAGCAATGTTGTGAGTTAATATGCATAGTGGGAGGCATTCTCTTTCTAGAACTTCTATTTTAAAAAGACTTACTACATATTTTTATTACACATTATATTTTGTTATATATCTTTTATTGTGATGAAATATATATAACAAAGCATTTTCTGTTCTTATGTGCTCAATCCAGGGACCTTAATTACATTTGCCGTGTTGTGCAACAACCACTGCTACCCACTTCCAATTTGTGAAATCATCTTTAACCAAAATTCTGAACTCCCTTTCCCAGTCCCACTCCCCACCCCCCACCCCCAACTTCTCCTCGTTCCTGTGCCGGTTAATCACTAATAAACTTTGGTCTCTCTCCAAATACTCTGGATATTTCTCGTAAGTGGTATCATATGATTTTTTTCCCTTTTGTGTCTGGCTTATTTCATTTGGCATAATATTTAAGGTTCATGTCCTCACAGTAGAGACCTGTGTTTCTCTTTGTGCATTCCATATGTAAACGATGTTTTATTTATAGGATCAAACATTTTTGTGTGCTTCTCTCTTGAGTTACTGCTAACAGCGATTAAGAAACGTTGCTGCCGGTTGTCCTCCAGTCTAGCCCTGAAGTGAAAATGTGCCTGATCATTGGCATTAACATTTTCACTACAACCCACAATAAGAAATGCATTTGCCCTTGTGACCCAGTATACATATGTACATATATGTATGCATAATAAACATATACAAGAAAATTGAAAGTTTCATAAAGCCAGTTATCCTTACAAGATGCAGTATACTTGGAAAAATATATTTTTTTTCTTTTCCATCTGTTTCTTTCAAAGACTGGTGGTAGCTATGAAATTGGTTTTAGATTGAAAACTTTGAGTAGATTACTTCTAAAAGCACCTTTCAGCTCCAGAATTACATGTGTGTATTCTGTCAAATTATTTTAAAATAACAAGGTGAAAAATAGTACTGATTTTGGGATAAGGTCTGTCAGGGGAGTCATTGTAAAGAGCAGCTCCTTCTGTATAGATGGTGCTGCCAATTTAACAAAAACCAGTCCAATAAAAACCCAATCCACTGTCTTTAATCTGTACCTCCCTTTATAACCACTGCTAGTCCAAATCATTTTGCTATTCCCCACCCCCCTTTCAACTAGCCTTCTGCACCATTTTCCTTCACCATAGCAGTACCAGTGGTACATTTATTTCTGCTCTGGACTGAATGGTTAAATGATTGATGTCGTTTTTTAAAATAAAACAGGAAAGGAAATCGATTTATTGCTCGATTTTAATTTGGTTAAAGGTAAAGTTGGTCTTTGCTCTTACTTATTTGGGTCTGTGGGTAATGAATGGGGAATGCTAGCCAAATATTCTGGCTGAGTCGGCTTCCTCCTCGACGTCATTCGAGAGGCCTCAGTACGGGGAGACAAACTCACTGGTTAGCCATCCCGCAGAAGAACCTGAGCCTCAGGCGTGCGTGCGTGCTCCTGGTTCACCCGGGCGCAAGCCTCCCAGTGTCTCGGCTAGAACTTTGAGGAGGAGGACCTGGTGTTGCTTGTCACCCTCAACTGGGAGGGAAAAGGGGACAGGAGTGGAGTTTACCATCACTCACATAACAAACACGGTTGTGAAGCAGTCATTGGTTGTGCGCTGCACCCGGCCTGGACCCGCCAGCCCCGTCCCTAGAATTGGCCCTGCCACGTTCCTTCCTCCCACCCAGAGCCACGCGAAAGCGTCACCCACTCTTGTGAAATGAGAGCTTGGGAGCGGCTTGTGGTGGGGAGATGCTTTTGCTCTTGATAAAGTAGATTTGAAGATGCAAAAGGAATTTCTCTTCCGAGCAGATCCTTTTTCTGGTTTGTGTGATGTGTGCTGAGACAGCTGATGTAGAAGCTGCAGGGGAAATCAGCAGTCCTGTTTGTCCGTTATTTTCACCTCCTATCCTTAGATCTGTTACTTAGTCTTGCCGTGGCTTGTCTTAAAACCAGTTTTGTTCAATTTAGTTGACATTTCTGTATTCAGTCTTTGCCCTGGAAGGTAAAATGGGGAAAAAAGCAAGTTCATAACTATGGTCTTCTTGTTTAAAAATTCTAAAGGTGCCAGTTTATATTTTCTGCTTGCATCCTTGACCCTGTAAGATAAAATCTGTAGCTGTGGGTCTTCTCATATAGAAATTTTAATGTTGTAGTTCATATAGGATGTTGTTTGTAATTTGATTTATGTTTTTCTTTTTGGTTATGCAAATAGCTTTTACTTAAAGTGGAAATATAGATACATACTGTTAATAAGTATTCATCTTTCCGATATCCCCACGTAAATGGTGAGGTTATGGTATTTATTCTTTGTTTATTTTAAAATCTATCACTGCCCCTTCCTCCCAAAATGGTAGGTTAGTGAAAATAGGGTAAAATAAGGTTTTTATTTTTTATTTATTTTTGGGGGGAGGCATCACTGCTCTCTGGTGGTGGGAGTAGGAGGCCCCGCCTTTGCTCCATGGAGCTGGAATTGAACCTCCATCCCAGTGGGCCACAGTCCCGCGCACAACCACTACGCCACCGGGGCTCAGCCCCAAGGTTTTTATTTTAAAATGAAATCAGGACAAAAGAAAAATTCTGATTGATGAGTATGATGAAGACAGGACACGGGGGCAGTAAACATCTGGTAGCCTGCTAACTGCAAGATAAACACTTCCGATCCACTAGCCACTCTGCAGGAGGAAGATGGGATTTCCTGCTCCCATAAAGATGGGCAGTTTCCGAGAATGAGGGGTTGGGGTGGGGACAGCTTTTCCTAGCCCATCGGAACATTATGGGGGCAGTGAGCTTGCTTTTAGTGTAGTTTTTATTTACAAAGCCCTGAAATCTACTTGAGGGCAGTGAGCTTGCTTTTAGTTTACTTTTTACTTGCAAAGTCGCTTGTTGGCCTCCGCCATCAAGTCAAGTGTGACTGATAGTGACCCAGCAGGACGGTGTAAAACTGTCCAGGTGCGTTTCCGCAACTTTAGCTCTGTATGAGAGAAGACAGCTTTGTCTTTCTCCCATGGTGTGGCGAGTGCTTGTACCTGTGTGGAACATTATCACTTAATCTGTGTAAATATTAACACTGCCTAAAGGAGGAATTTTTGCCTATGTCACATGTCATTAAGTATTTGCAATATAATTTTAAATATCCGGATGACTCCTGGCTCTCTTCAGGATGTTCAGGCACATTTACACATGCAAAAAACAAAACCAAAACAAAGCAAACTTATTCTCAAATAGAAGATCATTTTAAATGAGTTAATTATACCAGATTTTACCTGTCCTAGATGAACTATAGGAAGCCCAGATGGAGTGATGGTTCTGAGTTGGCCTGCTAACCACAAGGTCAGCAGTTTGAAGCCACCTGTTGCTCTGTGTGTGGCGGTGGGGGGGCGGGGGGGGCGGGGAGAGAAGAGGAATTAGTTACTCCTGTTAAAAGTTTGTTTTGGAACCCCACGGGGACAGTTCCGCCTTGTCCTGTACGGTTGCTGTGAGTTAAAATCAACTCTATGGCAGTGAAGGCTTTTTGCTTTTGTTTGAAGCTTAGATGAAAATTACACGAGACAAGACTACATTATTTAACCAAGTTGGTTCCTAGGAAGGACTTTCTGGTAAATTGTGTTTTCTAGTTGACAAGGAGCTATGAATTACTTAATATCTTGTCTTAGTCGTAGCCTGTGTCTATTTGAGAAGCAGGAGTGAGCCCGCGTTGCAGTAAGTAAAAGATAAATAAAATAAACATAGTGTAACCTTGTTCATTTAAAGTGCCCAAAATGTTGAGTTAGGGTCAGATTGGTATTTTATAAAGAACAGGCCTTTCTCTTTTCTAGGAATCATAGTTGTTTCAGATGACACTCTATTTTCTGAAAATCACATCAACTTAATAAAGTTTTACTGCATTCATATACTCAAATTTTTTCTAAGACAATAATAGAATTTAATGCTTGGTAGAAAGTTCAGATTGTTTCACCATCATACACGCTTTCAACAAGCTACAGCTGGGAGAATCGGAAAACTTTGGAATTGACCATGTGTGTATCAACATTTTTAAGAGTTCTGATAGGGGCCTGCATCATGCTCTCTCTTGCCATGAGGTCAGCAGTGTCCACTTGAGGCCATTCTTTCATTCTGGCTCCCTGAAATTATGGTAACATTGAGCAGAACTGATGCCCTAACCTTAATGAAGTAAAAAACAGCAACAACAAAAACTCAAAAAATATCACTGCTGTAAATCCTGTAGACTTTAGAGGTTTTTAAAAGCATAATTTAGTCAAAGTTGACTCATATAAAAGCCTTAGATTAAAAACCCATTGTAGACATAGTCAACTGTTTTAGCATTCAGTTGCTATTCCTTTGAAATTTTATTTAGCATCTGCTTCATGAAGGACACTTGTATTATCACCTATCCTCACAAAAACCTACCAGATAGATATTATCATTTTTACAAATGAGATGAACGTATCCATAAAGTAACTTTGATGTGAGCCCAGGCCTTGTAAGTAGTTTAGACAGATTTAAATGACTTTCTCTGATTTTCTTTGTATAATATCACTGCATTTTCTCTTAACATTTATTTCACATGTCCAATTATTACTGACAATGAAGAATTAATAGTGCAGTATATGCATTTCTTCTTATACACTGAACATGTCTGCCTTGGTTTAAGGAGTTGTACCCTAAAGTCTTGGAGGGCACAGATGTGTGCTGTGTTTCTGTTTTGAAGTGTTTTTGTTTTATATATCTTTACGTGAGGCTCTCCAATTAGCCACCAATGAATGACCCATGATCCTGGTTGTATTTGGCCAGCTGAATTGATAGCATTCATAATCCTTGTATGCCTGTGGGAAATTTGTGAATTTGTACATTTGAATGATTGCAAGGATTTCACTGTGATTCACATCTGGTCCTTGAGCCACACCAAAGTGACTCTTCTCCTTCATGATGGCCCCTAGATGGCAAAAACGAGGATGATAATCATAAAGGCCGAGTTAGGATGGACTGTGTCGCAGGCTTCGTTGGTGTTCGGTCTGTAAATGCTGCCTGGTCCTGTAGCAGCCTCACTCTGGTGCTTCTGATTGAGCCCGCTGACGCAGCCCTGTGTCAGTCCATCTTGCCAACGGCTTCCTCCTTGTTGTCCATGCCCGCCTACTTTCTCGAGTTAATGTCCTCCAGGGACTGGTCTCTCCTGATAACATGCCCTAGAGCTTTGTTTTTGGTTCATGCTTGCAGTGCCTCGTGGATTTATGTCTTCCTTCATATATGCCACCTCTCGTAACGGTTGAGTGTCGACACGTCCTTTCTCGCGCAGTGACTCTGTATTCTCTCTATCTTCTTTGATACTTCTTGCATCGTTCAATATTTTGCCAATAGAATCTTTCAATATTGCCACTCAAGGCTTGAATTTCTCTTTAGTTTTTCACTTAAGATATGCTGACCTTATTCTTTCATTTGGTGTTCTAACTCTTGGTGTTTGTGCATTTCATTTTAGTATTTTACCTTGTGTTTAGTATAATTATCTAATAAAAGCTACACAGTAGCTTTCTGGTACATTTTGAAGAAGGAAACTGTGGCACATGAAAAGATAGGTAATTTGGCCTAAGTAGCCTAGCTGTTGAGAACTAAAGCTGGAATGTGAGTTCAAGCTACTGGCTTCTTACTAACGAACTCCATACTCTGCAGAGGTTATATAGGTCGCTATATATAAGCTTTTCACCTGTGGCAAAATCTCAGCTAGCTGGAGTTGATAGAGTTTATGTGGGGAGCAAGACATTTCCCCATAATTGTCATAGTACCCACAAAATACTATTGTGAATTATCCAAGCACTATGTATTCTCTTACCTTGATCTTGTTGATAAAAATGAGTTTTGGCCTTTGACTCTTGTGAAAATCACGGTCATTTACTGATTACACTATATAATTGTATAGCCAGCACCATAAATGCATAACTTTAAATAAAATTTCCTTAACATGGTAAGTCAATATGTGGTGTATTCTTTGGAAAGTTGAACCTTCTTTAAATATACCATATGGCATTGCTTGAAAAATAATAATTTGGGCTGAATATTTTCCAGGGTTTTTTTTCTTGAGGAAAAGTATGGCTTGAAAATCAGCACTACTAGACTGACTGGTGTTTCCTAGAAGGGTCGGCCTGGCATATGCCACCAGTCTTCCGGCCTCCTGCTTGTAAGCCCTACTGCCAGACTGACCCTTTCATTCCTTTGGTATAATTTGAAGGAGGCCCTCCTCCTCCTCGGGATGAAATGATGAGCTTGAGGATGTAGTGGAAGTGGAATGTCATGGAGGAGGGAAGCGCAATCACAGCTTGAGCTGGAGGAAACAAGGGGGAGGGGCGGAGGTACAAGAGGATCACTAAGGAGCAGGAACATTACTGCCCCGTCCCCCAAAAGGGCGGCACTAGTGGAGTGTGTGTGTACTGTGTTTAGGAAACACCACTCAGTACATGCTTCTCCCTCTAACGTTTCTCCATGGTAGAAAGAATGCCTGGTAGCATAAAGACTGCAGATGCAGTTATAAAAACAACTTTGGTTCTATAAGGGCTGGGACAGGCTGGGGTGCTGGGGGCAATCCGGTGATCTTTTTCTAATTTTTCCTCAGCTGCTTGTCTGATTCTCTAAGTATTGTCATGGAAATCTTTATGGGGCATCTGAAACACTGGATCTGGCTTGAAAACAGTCGGGCTGTTACCTGCCTTTGTGCCACCCTGCTGCTGTGTGAGTGCTTCTTGAAGACAGTTAGGAATTGATGGCTGGAGATCTTTAATGGCACTAAAGATTAGCTGTAAATGGATAGGACAGGGGCATTTTGCTTTGCTTGATGGTTGCAACTTGGCTTTTTTTTTTTTTTATCATATCAATGTTTTCTGATTCCCCCAACCCAATTAGTAATTTTGGTAGTTGGGTTCTGCATATGGAATGCATACATGCATACACATTGCAGATGATCATATTGCTGGAATTAGATTAATGTCACAATATTCCGGAAACATGTGCTTTCATCTAAATTTTAAATGATTTTTTGTGGTTATACTGAAATGATGTAAATGTGTGTGTTGCGTGTGCTGTTGTAGTACTAATGGATCGTTAGATATTTGCTGTAATGTCACATGTTAATTTATGTCCTGTAAATGAATATGAGGCACTGTTACCGGGGAAAACTGTATAGTCTGCACAATAAATGCTGTATAAGAAACAAGCATTCCCCCAAATAACTTTTTTGCTAGTTCACACTTCTGAGCAGTAGGCCTATAGGTGCAAAGAATCTGGGGAATGTATAATTTCAGTGATAAACCAGATTTTAAAATAAGCTTAATTACTAATGAGTTTTGCTTATAAGCTTCGTCAACTTCATACATTCTCTCGTTGACTGTATTTTGCAGGTAGTACTTGAGGACATGATTTGGGGGCCAATTTTGTTTGGTAATGTTATCTCTAGTCTCAAATAAAAGCTTACAACCTTGTGGTTGGAATCTAAATGAAGAGGAAAGGATTTTAGAGACTTTTTGAGTCCCATCAGGACCATTTTCCCATGGTGAGGTTACCCCGTCGTTTCAGGCATCCCATCTTGGAATAAAGGCGGGTGGGGAGATTTCTTTAAATTTCTTTATAAGATTTATGGGGTTAAATAGGGAACACCGAACAGGGTTTATCATCATTGAAACCAGTATATGATATGCACATTTTATACGTATATATTTGAAACTTGATTGAAAGCAAGCAAAAACAGGTCATTGCCTGCTGGCTGCAAGGTCAGCAGTTCAAACTTACCAGCTGCTGTGTGAGAAAAAGAGGCGTTTTTTTAACCTCCTGTAAAGAGTTTCCAGTCCGGAAACCTGCAGAGCAACCATCTTTGGCCTTGGCCCTCTGTAATGGTGGAGATTGACAAGTGAGCACAGATGATTCTCAAACACCCTGGTAAGTTCTGGACTCTGGGAACTCAAACCAACCGCTGTGCGCTCAATAAACATTAACTGGTCAAGTGCTTTTCAGCAGAAAGTCCACCAGCAGATTACATGTAGAATTCCTTACCAATCGTTACTTGAAGTCTTTCACCAGCTACTTTGGTGTATTGTATGTGAGAATCTAGTTAAAAAATTGTTTTAAAGGAAGAAACTAAAAGAGACGACAGATGAAAGGAAGTTAAAATGAAAGCAGCCACTTGAAGTAGACACAGCTTTTCCCATAAAGTAGGACCCAGGGTGAATGCATTTTAAGGTTTTAATAGCTAATAAGGGGTCCATTGGTTCTCGGTAATTTTTGTTTAAACCAGTTTGTTCTCGCTAAGGCTATTAACCCAGGTTAATATCCAACTACTAGAATTTTATTAAGATTTTAATCAGAAGTCTAAAAGCCCGGTTTATGAATTTGGCTGGCTGTTGCTAATGGATTTATAACTTTTTTAAATCGGGAAAGAAAAATAAAAGCCCTGTGATTGTATTTTTAAGAGCTAAGAGGAGAACAGTTTCTTAAACTTAAGAAATAACTCTGATGGAGAAAGGCTGCAGCTCCCTGGGGACAAAAATTGGGAGACGAGGGCACGGACACCTGGGATTCGAACTGCTAAAGCAGACCTTTACATGATGCCTCTTTGAATGCGTAAAAGCGCCCTGGTGGCACGCCGGTTAAGTGCTCGGCGGCTCGCCTGGGAAGGTCAGGAATTAGAAGTTGGCAGCCTCTCTGTGGGAGTGAGATGTAGAAGACTCTGGACACAGTGACTACAGCCTTGGAAACCCTCTGGGACCCTTCAGTTATCTCCTGTAGGTCACTGTGAGCCAAAGCCAACATGCTGGCGACAGGTTTTACATGAACCAAACTCTTAGATAGCTATGAGAAACGAATTTTTTACTCATCACTGAGTTTAAAAACAAAACTCTTGGCAATATTTTCCATTTTTATGTAGCTACATGAAGCATGGAGCTTTTTTTATGGCATGGTGTGAAATACCAAATGGAAGTTTCCCCTGGGTGCATGTGTCATCCGTGATGTGTACTTGGGGTGTGGAGAGCAGGAATGTGAATATGGGAGTTGGTAAGAAGCCCCGGAAAGGGGTAAGCTGTTGCTGTTTGGTATGCTGAGTGATGATTGCCTCCACACTACATACTGCACAGCAAGGAGAGCAGAAACACTGAGGTCTAATAAACCTAGGCCTCAAGTCCTAGCGCTGGCACTTGATCGGAAGGGAGGTGGGGGTGGGCAGGTTCATGGCAGGCCTCACCAGGCCCCACTATTATTGGCTGCTGAATTGAGGGCATGATGTCATCTGCTCAACATTTATCTTGCGCATAAAAGTCCCTAACAGAGCACTGGCTCCCAGTAGGCACTTAACAATTGCTAGTTCACTTGTCACCTTTCATTGGATTTTTCTTTCTACTTGGCTTTTTAAATTTGTAGCGTGATATCGAAGCCCTTTTAGCCAAATGGGTTTAATGAGCAAATGAGAATATGCCCAATTGAACGGCTCATCTCTACTTATTGATTATGAAACTAGAAATTAACAGATAACAAGCACTTAAAAAAAACCAAAAGCCAACCCAGATAATGCTAGACACACACCAAAACAGTTGGTGAAAGATTTCAAGTAACGATTGATAAGTAATTCTAAATATAATTTAGCGGTGGGCTTTCTGCTGAAAGCAGGTAATGTTTATTGAGTGCCATCTTTCTCCTTGGCCCTGTGTGGTGATGAAAAGTGACAAGTGAGCAGGCGAGTCTTCAATACCGTGATAAGAACCGTGCTCTGGAAACTCACACCAAGTGTGGTGCCCAGCGAACTTGACAGTAGTACCCAGTGCTTGCAAAGTGTTATGTTCAGTTGATGGACTTCTAAGAATATAGCCTTAAGGAAGTTCAGTGAGATCTCACTCGGAATTGTGAAAATTGTATCTGAAAATGTGTATCAGTATATTGGTTTAATGGATGTATTTATAAAAGGATACCTGGTCATAGATGTGATCACATGCAGTCTATGCATGCGACCAAAGGAACGTGTTAACTATACATTGCTAAGACCAAAGAATAAATTTGCTTGCAATGAAGAAATTCACAGAAGTTCTTTCCAAATGGCTTATCTGTATTTCCTGGCTGCCTTGAATTCATCACTCAGAAAGTCTTTTATTTTTTCATCATCATCTGGAAGTCGTGTGGAGTCTTCAGTGATCGAAGCCTCTTGTGTCATCTGTCTGATGCACGTAGGAGGTGAAAGACAGGATGTGGGTATCCCAAAGGTGGCTTCTGAGGAAGGGCCCCAAAGAGGATGTCCTGGCAATTGGGCTGCTTAGTAGCAGCACTGACAATCACTGTCGTGGTGGCCCTCGCGTTCGAGGTCCATTCTGTTGAATGAAGATTGGGGAATTATGCATACCCTTAGTTGGATCTGCAATAATTTCATTCAGGTTCAAGGTCTTTACTCAGGTTTGATAAATTAAAGTTTGTTTTAGAAAAGTTTTATCGTGAACCTCTCAGCCTCAGAGCATTATTCAAGGGCAAGTTTCTAACCTTTGAATATATCATTAACCCTACCAGTTTATAAAAGTAGGTAATTATACCTAAGTTTTCCCATTTCTATAGGAATTATAGGACAAATGACCATTACTATTTGTGATTCAGGAGGGAGTTTGCTTGTTTTCTTACTTTGTTGTACAGATGATAACAATTTACTCCTTGCTGTCCTTGGAGCAGACCTTGTGAATTCTGATGCAGGAGTATCAGGCCCGAACCAAAGCACCAAAGTCAAACTCACTGCCGTTGAGTCAGTTTGGACTCCCCGTGACTCCAGATCCTCTAGGACTGGGTAGAAAGACCTCCTTGGGTTTCCAACGATTTAAATCTTTCTGGGTTTTAAGGTACGAGTCTGCCTCAAGGATTAGGGTATGTGGCACAGTGCAGTGATGACTGTCCCTGTACCGTTTGGCTCTTAAAACATTCCAATTGAATGTTGGGTGACTAGGGAAGGGACATATGATGCCTTTTGAGATGGCACAAAAAAGGGACGTGTCACTGTGGCAGTATTTTCATTTTGTTTTTATAGTACCTTTTCCTCTGAAGGTGCTATACAAATAGCATTAAGGTAATAAGTAATTTTAAAATGTATACAGAAAATATATACAGAAAAAGTACAGTTGAAACTTTAGATCTTTCTTTGGCAAAATGTAAGGACCATTGAAGCAAGCACCTTGGAAAACCTTGACTCTTGTCACTCTCTTTCAGCCTTAGATACTTTGACCAGTGTTTGTTTGGGGGGCACATCACTGCCCTCTGGTGGTGGGAGGAGGAGGCCCAGACTTTGCTCCTGTGGAGCCGCTGCTGGAATTGAACCTCCATCCCAGTGGGCCGCAGTCCATGCACAACCACTACGCCACCGGGGCTCAGCCCTTGACCAGTGTTTTTCTTCTTCTTTTTTTTTAATCGGACAGATTAATCTTTATAATTTTGGTATTGCATTCTATGCTAATTTACACTGCTTTTTAAGGAAGGCGATTGTGAGCTCCTTAATTAAATGAATTCCCTTACTCCTTTTCTTCAGATTTTCAAAAGAAACAACCAGACGATGATTCCGCTCCAAGTACTAGTAACAGCCAATCAGATTTGTTTTCCGAAGAGACCACCAGTGACAACAACAATACCTCCATCACCACGCCAGCTCTTAGCCCCAGCCAGCAGCCGCTTCCGACAGACCTGAATGTGACTTCCCCGAGTAAAGAGGAGTGTAAGTACCCGTATGCCGGGAGGTGGTAGTTAGAGCACCCCAAAAGCTGTCACAGAAGCTCCTGGTGATGTCTCGCCCCAGAACAGAGGCCTGCAGCTACTCTAATTATGTTAGCCTTTTATATTAATGTCAAAGTACCCGAAGTGTGAACTAAGGCAATGGCTCTCAGCCTTGATGGCGCATTAGAATCCACTAGGAATTCCTAAAGCAATTTTAATCTTAAACGTCATTCCCCGAATAATCTAATTTAATTAGTCTGGAGTAAGGCCTAGGGATCTGTTCTTTCTGTCTCTGCAAAGGAGTCTGATGTAGCAAAGTTGAGAGCCATCGACCCAGTAAACCTAAGCCTGATTAAGAAACCTGGCGTCACATCTGAGTCCTGTCTCCAACTGGACTTGCATATGCCTTAAGTACCTGTGTGAGAGAATAGCACTCTGAAGAATAGCATACTTCATAGAATTTAGGGAATTCTAATGGAGGAGGAGATGCTTTTTGTTCTTCTCTAAGGCCTCAGTTGAAGAATATTGTCACCTCTGATTACATTGTTCACTTCATCTCTTTAAGGGTAGGACCATCTCTTTTGAGGCCTAACTGTGACAGTGTTGTTGAGAATTACAGGATTCCAGAACATAGCAATTTTGCATATTCGACAGGTTGAAAAATAGTACTTCAAATTCATAACTATAGAAATACCCATGTTGACAAAACTCAACTCACTCTTTTCTTGTAATTAAAGTATATGGAAACTCAACATTATAACCAACCACAAGTTACTTTATTAATCGCACCATGAAACTTGTAGCGATAGGATTTGAAAATAAAAATGTAACAATCGGACTAATGCCTGTTCTTTGGAGGCAAGTCTTTCACAGGAAGACAGAAGGCAAAGCGTAGCTCTAGACCAGCGGGATAGATGAGGTACCCTTTGAATGGAGTCGGGCTCATTGGTGTTGCCCATGGCATTCCAAGGACCTGCAAGAAATGTCTTACATTCAGTAGAGGATTCCTTTCCCGCATCCTGGAGCCTAGTGTTGTGTATGTACTGTGAGCCCAGGGGCGTGGCCATTGTGTTAACCCATCACACTGAACAGCCTCTTCTTTTCCACTGGCCTTCTACTTTTCCGAGCTTGGTGTCCTTTCCCAGGCACGGACCCCTGGGGTATGAGGTGTGGTTTTATCTTCCTCCCTTCTCAGTCACGTTTGGCTGCCTTTGGGAGGTCCAGCTCTGCAAGCTTCACACCTCTGCTGGTGGCACTGTCTAATCACTGCCGGGAGCCGTTGTGGGTTCATTTCATTTGACAGTAAAACTTGTTGAACCTAACTTTTGAAGAAGAGATGGTGTCGGGTGTTAGTTATCATACTGGGATCGTTTGTCATTTTTTGTTTGTTGTTGTTTCTAAATGACATAGTCACCTCATGTTAGAGCGTTATCAGAACTTCCGAGAGGAGAAGATGTCCTTTGACTTCCCCTCTTTTATAAGTTAGCTTTCCGGTGCCCATAACCGGGGACCTGTTTGGTAGCCTTACAACGTGCATGCCTACACAACACGTTGGGAACGCCACGCATTCGTTGCAAGACTGACGCGCGCGTGTGGTTTGTCTTCGATTCCTACTAGCAAACCGGATGGAAACTAAAGTGGTAGAGGAGGTTCGACTGGTCTGTTTGCTGCTTGATGGGAGTGGGAAGGAGTTCATACCTGCCACTGGGGAAGATTCATTTAGAAAACAGAAACAGCAAGCACCCCGGACGCGTTTTCATATATTCTGTGATTGTGATCTAGCAGTTTAAGAGGCTCCTACAGAACACTCTTCTCTAAGCTCTGGGGAGACACACGTTCAGAAATACACAGCAGTGTGGCTCCGTCCGAAAGTTTATAAACAGATGGAAGTTTTCCATGCCCTTTTAAAGCCCTTCTCATATATAAAGCTATGACTTACAACAGATACTCCTGTGACACCATGGCCAACACTTGGCTGCCACCAGCTCATCATTTCCAGCTAGCTGATCTGTTAGGACTCCCTTCAAAACGCAGCACCCTCTGATTGATTCCAACTTCCTGGAGCCGGAGCGGCCGAGTGCTGAGCCACGCTGGAGAGCAGACAACGAGGGTTACTGTGACTTGGGGATCAGTGCAGTGGCACGTGGCATCGTTGAGTTAGAAAGCACAACCCTTGGGCCAAATCTCACCCATCGCCTGTATTTGTAGGACTTTTTAAACTAAACAGTTCTCACATTTTTTTTCACGGTTAAAAAAAAGAGACTGTTTTCTCGCCTGAACTTCAGATTTCAGGGGCCATCAGGAAAATTGGGTTGGTAGTGTGGTGGATGCTTTGACAAGCTGGTGCTGGGCCGTCCTGACTGTGCACAGTGAACGTGTCTGCTCTTCCCCCTCCTGGGGGAGGAGTTTATCCCGACTCACAGTGACCCTCCAGTCCCGAGTAGAACTGCCCTGGAAGGTTTCTGAGACCGTAACTCTGAACAGAAGTAGACATCCCCCTTCTGCTCCCGCAGAGGGGCTGGTGGTTTGAAAGTGCGGTCCTTGAAGCTAGCAGTGCACCCCACCACTACGCCGCTAGGACTCCTCCCTGCTTACCAGAGATGAAGGGAAGAAGGTTTGGCTGGCTTCTCTGTCGCGTGTTACATGGCAGGTCACAGCTCTGCTGGGGCTCTGTTCCCTCCACGGCCCTCTGGTGCTTTCCCCCTCTGCACTGCTGCCTCTCCTCGAGAATCGTTTTCTGTTTCAATTAAAAGAAAATAGGCACAGAAGGTGTGAGCACCGTACTAACCAGAATGTTACTGCAGATCTTTCACGATTGAAGCGTCATTTTCAAGTGCTGATTGGGTTTTCCTTTTATATGACAGCAACTCTGGAAACAGGGATTTGAGAACACCCTTTATCTGTGGCTAAATTAATTTGGTTGAACAAAGAGATTTCCATTGTTTCCTTGGAAACTGGTTCCTGGTGACACTCCCTCCTTCCCCCACCCCCGCTCCCCTGGGGGATTAAGAAAAGGTAGTAACTCATCTCCCATGTTGTGCGAGACTGTCCTGGAGTCTCTGCACAGGCCTTGGTGACGCCTCTGCATCCCCGTCTGACAGCCTTATTTGTTCCCTGGGAAATTAGCATCACTGTTACCAAGTAACTGAACTGTTTGTTAGATTGTTTGCTTTTACCAATTAAATTTCTAATAATCCCTAAGTGGACCTAGTGTTCCCTTCTCCAAAGTCGGTGTCCACTTTAGAAGATCAGATACCAGGCACAACCGGCTGACTTCTTCTGGTGGAGCATTTAGAAAATACTACCTATTAAAAAATACATTTTATGACTTCCTGCTGGGCTGGTTTCAAGTGAAATATGGTAGGGAGATTTATTTACAGTTCTCACCGTGTGCCTTTCTCTTTCCTTTCTCTAATGAAGCTCGCAGCATCAGGCCGTTTATCAGAGATAATTATACAACAGATGGAGCTTTTCTGATATATAATAGTCTCAAAGTGGAAGGTTCTTTCCCATAATGAAGAATGCCCAAACTTTAAATGTCTCTTTTGATTTTAATTTAAAGATGTGTGTGTTTGTGTGTTTTTTTTCCCTCCTCTCAGTGGATTTATCTGTCTTGAAGCTGGTTCTGTAAAGCATGCAGCTTTTATTAGGGCCATGTTCTAAAAAGATTGATACTTGGCAGTACAGTATAATGATGTACAGTTATGTGCTGTATTGCCTTGAATGGCTATAATTCACCAGGAATCAATGTATGGGATCATTAAATTAATCCCTGTCAAAATACAGAAGGACTTGAACATTTCAGCAGTGTTTGTTGGTTGTCGTTTTTTTTTTTTTTAATAGAAATTATTTCTATTCCGTGTTAGCTGGGGTAGGAATCTTACTCAAGTTCCTGTAGTATCATCTGTTCACTTTCTAGTTAAATTGAAAACATTTCAGCAACTTCTGCAAATTCTTTCCTGCCTTGTATTTTTACCTTAAACAAACCATTTTTGAAGTCCATAAGTAAAAGATGGGTGCACTCCCCATTTAAAGTTACAAAGAAGTCCAGCTTTATGTGGGACAGAAGATGACACGCCTCCTTTAGCCCCGCCCTCTCCCCCCCACCCCCCTCCTTCACCACAGACTCATTGGAGATGCTGGGGTTGCATGCAGTTCCCATCCCACCCCATATGTGCAGAGAGGAGGGCTGCTTCCCGGAGTTTTCCAGGCTGGCACCTTTCAGAAGCACATCCCCAGGCCTGTGCCTTCCCAGGTGAACCTCCAGCCTTTGAGTAGTAGAACATCTAAATATTTGTGCCACCAAAGGACTCTCCTGTCTATTCAATTTGGGGGTTATCTTATCTATTTACTGACTTTTTTTGCATACATAAAAGCTTTTGTTTGTTTTTATATAAATGAGAGCATACTGTTTCATTTTCATAAATTGCTTTAAAAATACTTTTTTTTTTAAAGAAGTTGGTGAAGGGATCCAGTGTCAGGCATCAAAAAGCTAAAATTATATTATTATTAATGAGGGGGAGTACAGTTTGGGGACTCAAAGCCCATCAATGGGTGAGGTTGCACCCTCTTGCAGAGGGGTTACAAGGAGGAGATGAGCCAGTTAAGATACAGGGTAGGAGCAATGAAATATGCAACCTTCCTCTAGTTCCCAAATGCTGCCTCCCACCCACTATCATGACCCCAATTCTACCATATAAATCCAGCTAGACCAGGAGATGTACAGTGAAGTCGGAAACATGGGAAATTTACGATAGATGATCCCTCGAGACTAGTAATAGGAGTGGTAATACCAGGAGGGTGGAGGGATGGAGGAATAGAAAGGGAGAACCAACGTCAAGGATCTACACGTAGCTTCCTCTCTGGAACACGGACAACAGGGAAGTGAGTGTTGGGACACATTGGACAGTGTCCAGTATGAAAATAATAACAATTTGTAAATTACTAAGGGTTCAAGGGACGGGGGGAGGAAGGGAAATATAGGGAGCTGATACTGGGGGCCTCGGATGGAGGGAGATGTTCTGAGAGGGATGATGGCAATAAGTGTGTAAATGTGGCCTGCATACAATTGATATTTGTCTGGATTATGATAGGAGTTGTATAAGCCCCCAATAAAATGATTCATTTTAAAAAAATACTTTTTTTTTTAAATTAAAAAAGTAGTCTTTCCAGATCGGGAAAAAAAAAAATTAGAAATCTGCCCAACTTTTTCGATGGTTACATGCATTCTGTAGTATGATTTTATTTTATTCTTTTTTGTTTGTTTGTTTTTTTGTGACATCACTGCCCTGGTGGGAGTAGGAAGCCCAGCCTTGCTCCTGGAGAGCTGTTGCTGGATTTGAACTGTGAACCCTGTGGGCCGCAGTCCCGCACACAACCCCTGGGCCACCAGGGCTCAGCTGATTTTGTTTTATTCTTTACCCTTGACTCTGAGTCTGACTATAGCAGATCAAGTCAAGTGAACATTTTTGTGAATGACAAATACATGATTTGTCTCTCTGTTTTCATGACAAAGAGAAGAAAAATAAGCCAGAAAATATATGTATCTTAATTTTTAAATAACATGCTTACATTCTATCCCCTGTACTATGCTACACTATATTCTTAGAAGTTGTGTTTTAGGGTGATTATTTGCCATACTTTACAAACACTGGGTTTTTATTTTACTGTATTTATTGGTTTGGGGTGGGGCACACGTGGCCAAAAGAATGGCTCATTTTTTAACTTGCATATTTCTGACATTACCTGATCATGAGATTCAACACTGTTGTCTATACATGTTATGTATTTATAACGCTCGTGATTTGCTATTTTATTATCTTTTTTTATAGATTTCTAGAGACTATAAATCTTGGATAGTTAGTTTTTGTTACATATATTGCAAACAAGCTCTTGTGGAATATGGCACTTAACTTTTAAGTTAGATTTGAGTGCATTACATTCCATTAGAAATTTTTAAATTTTACTTTATTAAAATTGCTTCATTATTTGACTTCTAGATTTGTGTCTTACTTTGAAGCTTTCTGCACAGAATAATGAAAATGCTTTTAAAAACTTGTATGGTTTCCTTGTTCTAGTATTTCGCTCTTAAATTCACCCAGAATTTTATTTTGTATACATTATCAAATACAGGGGTCTACTTTTACCTCCCCCAGTGAGTAATCACTTATCTCTAAACCATTCTTTGAATAGTCCGATGCTTTGAAATGTCACTACTATTGTATAAGCATTGATCTTTATTTTCTTTCATTGACCCATTTGCATATTCCTAAGAGTAGACTATTGATAT
The DNA here is from genome assembly GCA_004026705.1 of Nesogale talazaci. Classification (NCBI taxonomy): domain Eukaryota; kingdom Metazoa; phylum Chordata; class Mammalia; order Afrosoricida; family Tenrecidae; genus Nesogale; species Nesogale talazaci. Next base: position 160,981 of record PVJH01000739.1, read on the forward strand.
GTAATAAGTATAATCATTTTAATTTGTCGATTTTTTTAAAGGTTATCTACTTGTTTTGTTTGGTTACTAAATTTTATATTCAGCTTTCAAATTGTTTTAAACTTTTTATTGGGATTACATTGGATGTATGGATTTTTTTTTTAGAACAGTTGATACCTTTATTCACACATTTGAATTTTCCCATCTAAAAGTATATGTTCTCTTCATTTATTTAAAATTTATTCTTGAATAGATATTTTTCTTAATATATCTCATCATAAAAATGAATAACTCATTGCCATGGAATCATTTGCAAGACTGCCCCTCTTTCCGGGAGTAGGAAGCTCCATCTTTCTCCCGAGGAGCAGCTGCCGTTTTAACTGCTGAGCACAAGGTGGTCACGCAAGCCCAATGCTTAGCCACTGCCCCACCAGGGCCCCCATGCGCCTGGCTAGGATTTCTACTTTGCAACTTGGTTTCTCTCTCTTTTTTTAATTCTTTATTTTAATGTGAGACTAACTTTATAATACTTTATTAATAACATTTCCAGTAGAGTTCTGGTAGGCATCTTAATAATATTCATATTTGTAACTTGCTGGTTTATTTTCTTAATCTGAAATGAGTGTTGAATTTTCTAAAATGCATTTTCAGCATCTGGTGAGATGTAGCATATCTCCTTTAGCATGTGATCTAGACTTTAGTGTTAAACCATGTTTGAATAAGCTACGCTATATCCTCAAGTGTAAGTCGGCTAGCGTATCAGCTGAAACCCTTCATCTTACCACAAAAGCCACATTAAAAATGTGCTGAGAAACTCAGTTTGTACACCAGTATATACACTATGTAGTTCTTCTACACTATGTACTGAGGAATTTAAAATGCTGTTTACTTCTTTAATAAATGTATGTGTGGGCTGAGCCCCGGTGGCGTAGTGATTGTGCACAGGACTGCGGCCCACTGGGACGGAGGTTCAATTCCAGTAGTGGGGCTGGGCCTCCTACTCCCACCACCGGAGAGCAGTGATGCCCCCCCCCCCCAAAAAAAAGCACCCTTTAAAGTGTTGAAGGGCTAAGATGTCACTTTGAGGACTAAGTTGACTGTGACTGAAGGAAGACCAAAGGAACAAATGATACCTTGGAATCTTCCAACTTTTTTTTTTCTGGCATCACTGCCCTCTGGTGGTCATGGGAGCTACCCAGCCTTGCTGCTGCTGGATTTGAACCACCAAGCCAGTGGGCCGCAGTCCCACACTCAACCACTACGTCACCAGGGCTCAGCCCTGTGCTGTTATTTTTATAACATTTTGTATTCTTTGAAAATTTAAAGAACACACTCATAAAATTGACCTAACTGATAACTCGTTGCCAAGTAGCTCTTATGAAAGTATCTCTTAAATATATGATTATTGCTCACTTTTCCCACATAATTTTAAGTTTGTTTTGATAATTAATATTTACTGCAAAAATACACGTCATTTAGAGTTCTAAATTTACTGGGGAAAAAACTTAATTTTAAAGGCGCCCTTGGTTTTAGAGTATATATTGTACCAAGTACCAAAGAAGAAAAACAAAAAAAAAACTTAGTCCAATGTAGTCTAGTCTTCTCTGTAGTTCCTCGTTTGTCTTCAAGGAGCCCGGTGGTGTGGTGGTCTGCACAGTTAGCGGCTCATTGCAAGATAACAGTGTTTGAACCCGCCAGGCACTTCCAGAGGTTTATTTCCATCAAGAGTTAGAGTCTCAGAAACCCAGAAGGACAGTGCTACTCTGTCCTTTGAGTCAAAGTCAGGTTGGTAGCAGCAGGCTTGAGGGGTTTGGGATTTAGTTAGCTTACTGGGAAAAATATTTAAGATGTGGGAAGTTGTATTTTATAGGGTCACAGCCATAATCACCAGACACTTCTTTCTGGTCTCCTTTCCAACCTTTCTGGGTGAAGTTAATGATAACACAGTAAAAAGGAAAACTTTTCAAAGGCACCATCCTGTGACTACGGCGGGGGAGGGGGAGGTCCCAAGGGTTATCAGGCATCAAAGAACAAAAAGTCATATCATTGTGTGCCCACCTTCCTGATAGGCTCGCTGGAGACAAATGTATGCTTACGGAAATGTGAAAAAAGTTGATGATGCCGGGCTATCAAAAGATACATAGTGTCTGGGATCTTAAAGGCTGCTAGGGAAACAAGTGGCCATCTAGCTCAGAAGCAACAAAGCCTACATGGAAGAAGCATGTCAGTCTGTGTAACCACGAGATATCGAAGGGATCAGGTATCAAGCATCACAGAACTAAAAATTATATCTTTGTAAACGAGGGGGAGTGCAGATTGGGGACCCAAAGCCCATCTGTAGGCAACGGGACATCCCCTTACAGAAGGGTTAGGGGTAGGAGATGAGCCAGCCAGAGTGCAGTGTAGTAATGATGAAACATACACCTTTCCTCTAGTTTTTAAATGTCCCCTTTCCCCCACGATCAGGATCCCAATTCTACCTTAAAAATCCGGTTAGACCAGAGATGCGCACTGGACAGATAGGAACCAAAAGCACAGGGAATTCGGGACAGATGATCCCTTCAGGACCAGTGGTGAGATCGGCAATACCAGAATGGTGGAGGGAAAGAGGGATAGACAGGAGGAACCGATTATAAGCATGTATACATAATCTCCTCCTTGGGATACGGACAGCAGGGAAGTGTGGGTGAAGGGAGACATCGGACAGGGTAAGATATGACAAAATAATAATAATTTACAAATTAACAAGTGTTCATGGGGGAGGGCGTAGTGGGGAGGGAGGGGGAAAATGAGGAGGTGATACCAAGTAGAAAGCAAATGTTTTGAGAATGATGAGGGCAACAAATGTACAAAAATGCTTGACGTACAATGGATTTATGTATGGAGTCCCCAATAAAATGATTTTAAAAAGGTTTTAGTTTTGGTCTGATTCTGTCTGTCTGTCTGTCAGTCCGTCTCTCTCTCTCTCTCTCTCTCTCTCTCTCTCTCTCTCTCACACACACACACACACACACACACACACACACACACACCTGCCTGTGTTGGTGCACAGCCAATTGAACCAAAGCTGTTCTTGCTCCCCCAGAAGACTGCTCGTCTTGTTCAAGCTCTGCAGGACACAGCATTTTAGTTGCACCAATTGCTTCCCCTAAGGAATGCTTTTTACTGCGACATCAAATCACATATTTTCTTACATAGTTTTCTTTGACATACAAATGTCATCCCTTCTTGGTACCAGTTTAAAGTTTGAATCTAAAATTAGCAGAGAATTTGTTTTATGCTGCATTCCTCTGCCCAGAGGCTCCTTGGAAGAAAGGCTGGGTGACGTGCATCTAAAAACCTGCCAACTTTGGAGCACCTTTCTCTTTGGATGTCTCCGTGCTCTTTGTTTTTGCTTTGCCCCAGAGAGTCACCCAAGTAGTACTTATCTAGAAAAAATGTCATGCCTTTTTTGTTTTTTAAACTTTTGGAAACCATCTTCATGTTTTGAGCTGCCCTTTTTTCATTGTCTTTACTGAATGGTGAATGATTACTTAATTTACTTTCATTATTTTTTTCTACATGCGCTAACTCCCCCCCCTCCCCCAATGACTTTATTGGAGGCTCTTATAACATTCAATACATCATTTATCTCAAACATATTTGTCCATATATTGCCATATTCATTTCCAAATGTTTTCCACTGGAGCCCTTGGTATAAGCTCCATGCACTAACTCTTAAGATGAAGAAACTAAACTTAAGAGTAAGTCGTTTTTAAGCAAACTTTGAACTGTGGTTGTCCTGATCTCTGTAGACAGCTTTCGGAATGATAAAATATCGCTTCTTTTTACTTTGTGGACTTGCAAGTGGTCAACTGTTTGTTGAAGTAGCATTTTTTGCTCTTAGGTCGTTGTGTTATCACTTGCATTTCCCCCTAGGACGAGAGTAAAAAGTAGCAAACCCTTAGCCCTCATTTTCTAGGGTCCCTTAATGCTGCAAATCTGAAAGGCTGGTGCTCTATGAAGATTTGCAATCTCCTATGAGATTATGCAATTGTTGATGTTCAGACTAGGTTCTGCAGTACCGTCATCACTGCTGCTTTCCTTATATACTTTAAAAGGTCTTATGAAGTCAAACGTTCTTTGCTTAGCTGTGAAACTAAAGGTCACAGTCAATACGACACTTCACAAAGCTGGGACCCTTTGCTGCTGTTGTCATACTATTTTTATATTGATACAGGTAATATGTGTCACTATGCTGACTTTACATTAAATCTAAACTGTATTATGAGAGGAGTATTTGGGGAAAAAAGTAAAAATAGGGGTAGCTAGTTGAGTGTGTTAAAGGTAGTCATTTTAACTGTACATAAATACTTTTAATTGTTTATGAACTTTGCTCTGAAACTGCATAACTGCCTGTGTCAGAATTTTTCAATGTAGCATTGCATTCTATGTCCTGTTACTTCATAGACCATGTCATTTTTTATTCAAAATGTAATCCTTTGGATTTAACAAATACTATAGAATGTTTGGTTGGTAAGGAATTTTATTTTATTTTTATTAAAAAAAAATTTTTTTTTGGGGGGGGGGGAGGCGCATCGCTGCCCTGGTAAGGAATTTTTGAAAGTACAAAATCCCGATGTATAAATTCTCCTCTGCATAATTCAGATTGTGACATTTTCAACAATCAGTTTCGAGAAGGTCTTATTAGTAAGACCTGCTAGTATTCCCTCTGTAGAACAAGCAGGTTGGCCGTGTCACTCTGCATTCTCTGCCAGCTGTGGTCCAGCTCTAACCTAAGAGATGCTCAGCAAAGAGGCAGGAGGGAAGGGCACCAGTATTCAAAGTTTCTTTCAAAAGGCCATGGACAGTATTTTTGGCCTGAAATAGATGTCTTCAGTCCATCATCTCTGAAGTCTCATGAAGAGCATGCACAAGTTCTTTCTGAGAAAGACATTGGTGCCTTCTTGGGTGGTTGCTGATGCAGACCAAGATTTATGGAAATACTCCTGGTACCTGAATTTTGTTACAGGTAACAAAAGAATTGCTGAGTAGTCTCTCCGTTGATATTATAAGAATCATGCTTGTGTTGATGGTAAAATGCAAATGCAGAAATCTTAGTTGGGTCTTTGTTCAGCCTATAAATAGAACTGAAGCCTAAATTGGAGAGGTGACAGCCCTTGATTTCATATCCATATTAAATATGCTTTGTCACAAGAGAGAAACAAAACAGCATCCAAAAATAGGACTGACTTTATTAGCCAGATGAAAGCTGACCTCCCAGGAAAAATAAAAAGAATGCCCGTTTTGATCATCAAGACAATAATGTCTTAAAATTTCACTGTCATTGCAGTTGTCTTGTATTACCATTTGAAGTATTGATGTGTACGCTCCCTTTACCTTGACATGTAATTCACAATATTGTACATTTGAACCGGTTTTTATCGTAATAAGAACTTGTGTAATCATCACCACAATCAACTTGAGAACATTTTCTGGTTTCATGTACTCGTTGTTGTTAGCTCCCCATTTCTCCTTTTCACCCCCTGCCATACCCCTAAGTGATCATTGATCCTGTTACTATCTTTCTAGATTTACCTATCCTGGATATCACAAACAGAAAGCCATCGAAAACACAAATAAGAAATAGACAAACAAATCAACAGCAAAACAAAACCTCAATTGAAAACAAAGCAGAAACTGTTAAAAACTGAAACAGCCTCAAAAGGGAGATCAAATGATAAGGTGCTGCATTGTAACCCAATTACATCTTCCATAATTGACTTTACAAAATGGGTTTTGAGCTTCCCCTGGCTTCCATAACCTTCCGCGAACTAGGTGATCAGAATCTAACCTCTGGTGCCATTTGTGCCTTTGGATCTGGATTTTACTATTTTTAATCCTTGGATCACATAGCTGGTATGGTTCTTCCATGTCAACTTAGTTGGTGCCTCGCTTGTTTTCAGTGCATTTTCAAAGGCAAGCCTTTAAGGACCCAGACACGCTTCTTTCTGATAGCCAGGATGTTGGTGGGTGTTTTAAGCATCTTAATATATGAGAATCTCTCCTTTGGTTATGAGAGTTTTAGGTGAGTGATCAATTATGTCTGAAAAACCAAAGCACATTTTGTTGCTTGCCCAGAATCTGACATTGTTTGAAGTATATTTTTATGGTCTTCTGCACAGTGGCAGACGTAGAATGCAGTAATTGAAATTATGACTCTAGAGTTTATTCCACTCTCCTTTGCTTTCATATGTGACTACTGACATTTTGTTGAGAAAAAGCAAGCTTGTTAGCTGTAATTATTCTGCTGTATCAGTCAGGACTCTGACTAGAGTAGTGTCCCCTAAAATGGCCACCAGCATCCACTGAGAGTGCACTGGAATGATACAGAGAGCTGCAAAAGAAAAGTCCTGTGTTACAGGTTTTAAAACAAAAGATTTTTGTTATCGGAAGAAGCATACCAGCTTGTGTGACCATGAGGTGTTGATGGGATCCTCTGTCAGGCATCAAAGAACTAAAATTATATCCTTATAAATAAGGGGGTACAGATTGGAGACCCAAAGCCCATCAATAGGTGAAGCGACATCCTTTTACAGAGGGGTTGCAGGGAGGAGAGAAGCCAGTTAAAGTACAGTGTAGTAACAACAAAATATGCACCTTTCCTCTAGTTCTCAAATGCTTCCTCCCTTCCACTATCATGCTCCCAGTTCTACCAGACAAGTTCGGCTAGAGCAGCGGATGTACACTGGTGTTGGAAACAGGGAATTTAGGGTAGATGTTCCCTCAGGACTAGTGATGGGGGTGGTGATACTGAGAGGATGGAGGGATGGTGGAGTAGAAAGGGGGAACCAATTTCAGGCATCCACATATAACCTCTCTGGGGCTAGGCCAACAGAGAAGTGAGTGAAGGGACACATTGGACAGTGTACAATATAAAAAAGCAATAGCAATTTGTCAATTGTTAAAAAGGTTCATGGGTGAGGGGGGAAATATGGGGAGCTGGAACGGGGGACCTAGGTGGAGGGAGGAAGTTTTGAGAGTGATGATGGCAACAAGTGTGCAAATGAGGCCTGCATACAGTTGATGTAGGTATGGATCATGAGGGGAGGAGTATGAGCCCCCAATAAAATGATTCATTAAAGGGGGGGAGGGGGAAGGAGGAGCTTATACCAGGGGCTCAAGTGGAAAATGTTTGGAAATGAATGTGGCAACGTGTGCAAATTGCTTGATACAGATGATGTTTTGAATGTTATAATAGCTGTAAGAGTCCCCAATAAAATTATTTAAAAAAAAAAAAGATTTTCATTGTCAGGGAAGTGCTGAGTAAAGTTCTGAAAATGAGGTTGTAGGCTGAATGAGGTTGAGGGGGTGGCCTGTGAACGTGATTAAGTCAGTTGGGCTGTGGGAAAAGAAAATAAGGGGAAGTAGGAACTCATTAACCTTACAGTGGAAGGGGGTTACATATTAATATTAATTATATGTTATGTTAATTATGTATTATATCAGCCTGGGCATGCTTATCTTAATAGAGAAAAAAATTAACGATAACCTTTCTCACTCTCTAAGTGGTTCACAAAAATGTCCTCCCTAATAGAGGTCTCCAAGACCACAATAGTCAAAAGGTAAAAAATGGTAAAAGATCCATTTAACAAATGTGTAAGTAAAATGTGTTATGAAGGGACTTAACAAGTTTTATGGGAAGATTTATCCATTATCTTCTCATTCCATTTTTTTCCCATAAACTTTGAAGCTCCCTCCCACAAACTTATAATGGAATATTACTGAGCCATAAAAAAGATGTGATGTTCTGATGCATGTTAAATATGACTGAAGGGCTGAGCCCTGGTGGCGTAAGTGGTTGAGTGCGGAACTGCAGCCCCCGAGCTTGGCGGTTCAAATCCAGCAGTGGCTCTCAGGAGCGGCACTGGGTAGCACCCACAACCACCAGAGGCAGTGATGCCCACAAAACAACAACAACAACAACAACAACAACAAAAAAACAAACCCCCCCCCCCAAAATAAATAAATATGACTGAACCGTGAAAGAATTCTGAGTGATATAAGCCAGACAGATAAATTCTGTATAGTCCCCCATAAATGAAATATCTCCAATAAACAGAGCAAAAATGAATGATTACCTGGACCTTAGGTAGGAGGAAAGAGAATGGGGAGTTTTTACTTAACAGGCACATGCTTTTGATACAATATCATGACTATAATGCCTCTGTGCAACATAATAAATACCACGAGTAAAGGGGATAGTCTTCATCTTTCATATGTTTTAACACAAAAAATAGGCAGCAATGTTTTAGCCATGTATCTTAGAAATGTGATTTTTTTAAAAAAAAATCTGACAGTGCTGGGAAAGTGTGAAAAGTATTTCTGATGTAATTTTGCTAGTGAAAATGGTCCGGGAGAATTTGAAGTCTGTCAGCCAAATATAGGTGAGTGAGCGAAGGCCTGTGTTGATGTGGACACGCCATCCTGTTTGTATCGCTGCTCAGCGCTGCTTAGCTAGCAGAGAGTGGGAGAAGTGGTAGCAAGCTCTGGCCCTCTTTGAAAGCCCACTTCCATCTGAATGATGTGAGTGATCACACAGGGAGTTAGGATTAGAACTTCTGAGAGATTAGCACTTAGATTTTGTAAATAGTTTCATTTGAAGAAGTGGGAGGTCTGAAGACTTTCTGTAAACTTAAATTTCTGCACATTATATCCTTAGGGATCTTGTTTTTTAATCGATAGTACTTTTCAAACTCAATTAAGAAGACAGATTAAGTGTGTCCTCTCTGATTAAAACAATTCATGAATTGCAAGATTAGGGGGGAGGTTGGAGGATAGAATTTTCTTTTGTTAAGAAATGGCGTATTTTCTTGTGCATTCTGATCTGTTCCTGATACTCATTTGTTGCCATTAATTCTTCACTAAAACTCTACATGTTTGTTGGAGACTTTTAAAGAAGGAAATTTTTACTGCCGAAGAAATACAGCTCTTTTTAATATATATTTTTAAAATTTCATTTTTAACATTGGCCATCAGAAAGATAGTTTGAGTTAGCTCACCTTGCCATTCCATGGATTTTTTTCGCCCCTTAAGCGAAACCCCATCAAGGAACTGTGGATAAGATACGCTGAATCTCCAGAGAAGGGGAGTAAATGTAGCTCTTGATTTTGTTGTCTGAAATCACCTCTAGTTCGAATAGTGAGATGCTCCAAAGGTAAACAATATACAGATTATGATACAGTGGAATTGACAAGCTGGCTTAAAAGAGATGATGCATTTCTAATTAGCCCACAGTGCCTTTAGTTGAAAATTAATTAGATACTGTTATGTAAATGCCATGTTAATTAAGCAAGAATATTGAAGTGTTGTAAATCTGTAAGAGGAATGGCTATTTTTATGTATTAATGTTTTGCAGTTACCATGAAAGGGCTCGTAGTAGAATATTTGTTTGATTATTAAGCTTCTGGCAATTTTTAGCTGACTGATTCCCTGACAATCCATTTTTCCTAATTGATGCTGTAACATGATGTAACTGCGGTCAATAAGGGCTGGTGGAATCAAGCGCCAAAATTAGCCACCACTCATCACAGCTGTTTGAACAAAACCCTTCTGAGTAGATTGTTGATCTCTATTTTCAAGGTTAAGGAGGAATGCTTTTTTTTTTCCTTCTCCTTAACCCAACCTTAGGTTGTGATTGCCTAGAATGATTGTGAGCATAAATGCAGCTATTCTTTGAGCCAATATTCTCTACTTCCTTTTTGAATAAAAGTTTTTAGCTAGCCTATGAGATTCATGTGAGAGAGAAGCCTACAGACAGATGGATGTATACCATCTGTGTACAGTAACTGTACACCAGTACCAGTACCAGAACCCCCCTTAGATTTGTCCATGGCTAATTTCCCTGAAGGAAATTGCTGTGTCTTCCTGCCAGGAAGGACACATATTCTCAACCTTTTGCCGGCAGTCCAGTACCTGAACCATGTGCTTCATCTGGGAGTTCACTGTATCCAAGCACAATGTTACCGAGTCAGTCACCACTCATGGGACTTCACTATAAGTGACAGAATAAGAAGATGTAAGATCTGTCTATTGTTAATGGGCTACCTTTAATTTAGTCCTTCCTTTTCTCAGGTTAGCGTGTGGTTAATGGGCATAATTGATCCCGATCTGCAGGGTGACAGGCTGGCCATCAGTACTGTTTTCCCAGGAAAATCCACTTTCGTGTTGCAAATGCTGTAAAGATTTCTGTTGGTTGGGAATACAGCTGAAGAATTTCGTTTTATGGCTCTCATCTAGAATTGCAAATGTGATCCACGGTGTTGCATTATGTATGACACCTTTGATACAAGAATAGAAACATTCCTGGAAGAGAGGTCGGATGTTCAGCCTTCATCTAGCCACAAAGCACAGCTTCCACAGGCCTGATTTGCTTGCAAATTCCAAACTCTAAATTGTTGAAAATTTGACATTATTTCAGGAAAAAATCCTGTGACTGAAATATCAAATGCAAAAGGAACGTCTGTTATTCAAGTATCTCCAGATAATGATGAAACGGTGGGAGTGGGAGGGTGGGGATTGTGGAACTATTTATTTAATTTGCTTTAGGGCAAAAAAAAAAAAAAACTGAGGGAGGGGGTCAAGCAAATGCACTCAAAGTGATTAGCTAAAATTAGTTCAGGCTTGGTGATTTTTGTTACCTGATTCAGAATCCCCAGAGGACCTGTCATCTTGAGCTAGGAACTCTAATATGACTTAACGAATAAAAATTAGAACCCAGACGTACTGTTCCTAACCCAGCTGCCGCTACTGGAGATTAAAGTGGACTGGTTTGAGTTCTGTGTTTAGAGACACTTCTCAACCTTGATTTTACACACACACACACACACACACACTGTGTTGTGTAATGCTCACAGTTAGAAAGAAATATCATCGCCTCACTCTTCAGGTATCCATTCTCAGCTCTGGTTACTCTCCTGCATGGAAAAGCAGTGATTTGTGGGATTTGTGCCATATCCCCTCTCTCACTTCCCACCATTAGAAGCCTATGAAGCTTAGAAAAGCCAAGTCCATTTGTTTGGTTGGAGCAGATGTTTGGAGTTAACTCTTTACCTGGACTCTCAAAATGATTTCGTTCGATAGAAGGACATGGGCCTCACGTAGTGTCTTTATTGTTGTGGACAAAACCCTTAAATGGTGTCCCTTGAGTGTCTCTTCATTTCCTGCATCTATTTTGGCAGAGTGATTGGGAATTAATTTTGTAAAGGTAGCTACCCTGCTCTCCAGCGACTGCCTTTGAACTCAAGAGGGCAGGAGTTTTTGGTGATGGCACAATTAGTGTAGAAAATACGTGCTGTGCTCACATGCTTCTGTTCTGGATTTTCAATGTTTCATAGGGCATAGCTTGCCAGGCCAGACTTCTTTCCAGACTCTCTGTTTATAATAGTGCCCAATTATCAAAGCTGGGATATATTATCACTGCCAGTTACTCTCGCTGTCAATTTGTCTTGGCTCAACTCTGGTTCCATTTGTACATTACTGTAATGTAGTGAATACATTGGATTGGGTTGTTAGTTTAACAAGCTCTCTGGAGGGCACTTTCATGATGATACATGTTGTGATATGCCAGGTAGCCTGAAAGTTATTTGCGTATTGCCAAAACCTACAGAAATCCATTCACTAGGAATTGAAAAAAGAATAAACTGTCTACCTACAGATGAGATAAAGATCCACTTAATAGTCACCTACGGTGTGTGCAGGCATGGGAGTGTTAATTCATGAGTCTCGCCAAATTTCCTTAGGAGTTTTCATTTGACAATTTCTCTCTTAAATTTTGCTGGGTGAATTATTTTGTGTCCTTTAAAAATATACCCAGGTAGTTAAACTGTTATTTACTCTCATGCTTTTATGCAGTTTACGAGCTTGTGGGGAACTGAAATGATCTGGGCTAGATATTGAGCTGGGGGTTAAATAAGATCTTCTCAGAGATTGAAACCAACTGGACTGTTGATACTTACAGCGGTGCTCAGCCGGTTTAAAAATCTACGCTAATCCAGATGCCACACGCCTTCGTGCATCAAGATTCCCAGAGGTGTCCTGAGAACTTGTATGGCAGTGGCTGTGTTAGTACGGGGAGACGAAGGAAACAAATCTAGACACACATGTGTAAGAGGGAATTTTATATCAAAGAGCAATTGTATAAAGAGAACATCCCAGCCCAGTCCAGATCAAGTCCAGAAATCTGATACCAGTCTGTAAATTCTCCTTCAGACTCATGTAACACATGCAATGATGCTCAGTGCAGGATGATCATAGGCCAGGGGATGGAAAGTCTTGTGGCTCCAGTGGTGGTGGAAGCCTCTTGGTGCTGGTGTGGGTCTCCACGTAGGGGCCTCCAGCCCCATGGCTCTGGTTGCCATCAGCTTGCCTCCATGTGACCTGTCAATAGGAATGTCTCACAGGGAGAGAGTGTATCCATCCTCCAGTGAGCTAATCATCTCCTTCACCTCTAAATGAGGTCATCAAGATGCGGCCTGATTAGCAAATTCGACTCCACCCCTTTACGACGTGACAGATCACGTAGCTGCCACAGCCATGCTCCTCTAAGCTTTCTGGGTGTTGGAAACACATAATACTTTTGTACCTAATGGTGCTTATGTGTGTGTATATGTTTAAATCCCTGCAGCATGCATTTAAGATGTGTACACTTCATTCTTGTGCTTCCTTTTTAATTTTATGTTATTTTCCTTAATTTATTTTAAATCATTTTAGTGGGAGCTCTTATAGCTCTTACAACATTCCTTATGTCAGTTGTAGCAAACATATTTGTACATATTTTGCTATCATCATTCTTTTTTAGAAATCATTTTATTAGGGGGCTCTTACAAATCTTAGAAGAATCCATCATTCAGTGTTATTAAGAACACTTGTACATATTTTGCTATCAGCATTTCCAAAACACTTTCTTTCTTCTTGAGCCCTTGGTGATCAGCTCCTCTTTTCCCCCTCCCTACCTGTTTACATCAAACAATTTGAAGTGATGGGTTAATGAGTATCATTTAGGACTTACTGGCCACAGAGATACTACCTAAGAGTAGATGACAATGTGGATTTTGACCCCTCAGAGTATCTTGTGGAAGAAAAGGTGGTAATGATACCATAAAGCCTTGAAGTATGTGAAAGCTTTGTGCGTAGATGATCTCATTAGCCCAGTGGCTTTGTAGGGCTTTTCATTCTCATTCTGGGGGACGGAGGCTCTAGAGAAACTGAGGAATATTCAGGATGTGGATAGCTTCAGCAGGACTTCATGGCATCATCTTTAAATCCTGTACTTTACAAGAAGGAAAGATGCTTACATGAAAACAAAAAACCATGTTGTCTGTTAATGATGTGTGTGTGTTTATGGAAGCGGAAACTGCCTTGCTTTGTGGCGTTGTAGAAGCCAGGGCTTGGAGAGTTCCTGAAAACGTACAGTCTGTTTTCCTGCAGCTCCTCTCCTTTCACGTTGCCTGTTGGACGACATGGTCGCCTCTTGGGACCTCTGCAGTTTTAGTAAATTAAACTGTGTTTGGTGTGTGTGACATCAGTCGTACAGCCACTCTTCCAGCCTGGGCCTGGCTTTTCTAAACAAAACTCTACAGTTTAGTCTTTCCTTATCTTTAAGTTCATGGGAGCATTTCCACCTCTGATGACCTACCCTCTTCCTGTTCACATTTAGTCTTTATTACCAGTACCATACTCGATGGTGTTCGGTTATTTTTCCATCACCCCTTTTTTGCCTTCACATACCGTTTTCCAGTTATGTACACACATTTTCTCTCTGTAAGATTATAACCCCCCTGAGCGGGCCGCTCGGGCACGTCCTATCTGCAAAGCGCTCTTTGAAGGGAATCATGCCTGTCTTGGGTTTCTCACTGTGCCTTCCGTTGCCCTACAGTCAGAAGGCTTTGATGTGGAAAACGGGTTCCCTGTCTTTGCTTTCTTAACGTAAAGTGAATGTTGGTTGCTATAGGTGATGGACTACTGTACCAAATAATCAAGTTCCCCCTTCATTAACCATAGTCACTGGAGGAGCCGTGGCCGTTCGAGTGTATGTTAACCTTGTACCTTGGTGAAAGTGGAAGGGTGGAGAACAAACCTTATCAATCAGGTCGGTCTGATGGTGCCCGGTGGATGTGGCCGTTTTATAAGAGAGACCTTGGGAACCTCTCTGTGGCCACTTGCCCTTTTGCCTGTTGAATTCTGTGTCTGCCTCCAGGGATGGCTCCACGGGGGCCACCAACCTGAGAGCTGTTAGTGCTCCAGCATGTTGCCGTTGACCTTCGCTCCATCCGACCAGCACCCACCGGTCTGTGACCTTTCTGTTTTTGCTTTACCTTTCTGTGTCGTTGGTTTGCAGCTCCCTGAGTCTGAAGGAGACTCGGGCTGGCATCGGACTCATGGACTTGAGTTGGACGGCGTTGGACACCTTCTTTATCTAAAATAACTTCTGGATACGGAGCCATTTCTTATTACGAGTACCACTAGTTTTCTTTCTCTAGACAGCCCCACCTAATCCAAGAGCCTTTTAAAAAAAACACATGCCTAACATTTGCCAAGGCCTTCTACTTTTGTGAACATTACCACGGCTCCTTCCTGGGCATGTCAAGAACCACAGGTCTGGATAGTTGTACAGTAACTTCCTCCTTAAGAGTGTAAAGCATGGTTAGTGAGAATATTGAAGATTGTGTCAATATCAATATCAGGATTTGTTAATGGCCCTACTTCTGCAGAATAGCACTATTGCTTTCCAAGCTTTTATCACTAAATAAATCTATCCCTCGCATACTCTGGAATTGCACCTATGTAGCACACATCTCTGGGCCCTCCCAAGCTCTCACGAAGGCCCTTTTTTAATATTTCGGCTAATCATGCTTCATTAGTCAACAAGACTCTCCTTATGGTATATGAAAATGATCTTTATTTCTTCTTTCAAGCAGTTTGTTGTTCCTTATCCCCTTTAAATTGCAAGGCGAGCCTTGAATTTCCAAGATGCAGTGACTGCTACGGTCACTGTGAGAGGTAGTACATCTCTGGGCAATTTCCTTTCACCTGCGTGTGAATTCTAGTGAAAATTTTAAGTTTCAGCTTCCCAATATTATATGAGAATTTCAGAAATTTAAATGAGAGTCCATATTATAATAGAGAATGTCTATGGATCCCACTATCTGAACGGCTGAGCTTAACTGTAGGTGTTTATATTAACTCTGTCCCCACCGCCATTCTCAGTAACCATCCTCCGGGACCTTGAAGGCCGACCCCGTTTTAGACTCCTCTGTGTCAATGCAATGCTGGCTTGTGGGAGCCTGACTGATGTGCCTTGCCTTTCTGTTTTTAGGTGGGCCATGCACAGACACAGCTCATGTCTCGTTAATCACACCAACCAAAAGATCCTGTGGTACAGGTATGTACATCATTCTTATCTGGGATTTTCACAGAAATTAGAAGCTGGTCCAACTGTGGTCGCCTTGCCAGGGTATTATTTACTGTCTCATATCTTATGTTACTTGTGAGGTGATTTATGATGTGCTTGGTACTACTGGGAATGGAGTGTGAGCAGAGGTCGTAGTGGTGTTCTAAGGGGCCGTATTGACCAAACTGAAATGCTGGCAACTGGAAATTGTCTACTTCTTCCTGTTTGAGAAATGTATAGAAAACAGGTCCTTTCTCAGCTCCTAACATGTGGCAAGTTTGTCTACCTACATCTCGAACCTAGACTGGGGGTGGAGGGCATTATTTACTGAAAAAAAATTGGGGGGGGGGAGCGGGACATCACTGCCCTCTGGTGGTTGTGGGCGCCCCCCAGTGCTGCCCCTGAGAGCTGCCGCTGGACCTGAACCGCCAACCATGCGGGCTGCAGTCCCGCACCCAACCATGCACCCAAACACTTACGCCACCGGGGCTCAGCCCTGGAGGGCATTATTTAAATTGGAGGCAGGGAACCTTTTTTCTGTTAAGGATCACTTGGATATTTATAACATCCTGTTATACTGCCCACTTAATTAACTTAACTCTGATAAGCATACAGGAGCCCTGGATGGGCTGTTACCTGCAAGGTTGGCATTTCAAGATCAGCAGCTGCACTGAGGGAGAGAGATGAGTCTTTCTAGTCCCGCCAAGAGTTACAGTCGTGGCAACTCACAGGGACAGTCTCCCAGGTCCTTCCTAAGGTCGCTGTGAGTGGGCATTGACACTCACTGTTACTGTGATGGCAGTGAGTTTAATAATAAAAGGGGTGGTTTTGGAACTGATTCTCTTTGGTGGTGGAGCATGTGACATTAGCCAGCACTGATGATTTTCAGGCCTTATATCACCCACAGGCGGGCAGTCTCTGCCCCTGGTATAAATCATGGTGGGTAATGAGCAAAGAGGCTATAGGAGAGATAATCAGTGTTGTAACTTGACCATTACAGTGTCCTAGTCATTTTTAAAAGTCATGTTCTTGAATTCTTTTTAAATGCATGGGATCCCAAAAACATCTGTGCATCTGTGACATTTTTATTAAACATAAAGTCATGAGTCTTGTAGCTTTCAAAAGAGCAGTCTTCATGTCCCTAGCTCCCTTAGCCTATAGTTTAATTTATTTTAAACAATATTTGCCTTTTCTGATAGTGCTCCCTATTTAAAATAGCTCAAAGATTATATTTGGAAGAGTCAAAGTAATTATATTGTTTTCTAAAGGTCACAGTCAAAGTCCTTTTCATATCTTAAAGAATTCTTTTAACTCCCCGGCAGAAACAGTACCAACTATTTCCATTTACAGATGTACACCAGAGCCTCCACCTCTCTAGAGCTTACAGTTTTTGGTTGAACCTCAGACAGGCTGTCTGCTGGTGTCTTTCAGACACTGTGGAACTTCATTTTACTATTCTTTTCTGAACGCCCAGACGAGGGGGCTGTGAGGAGCCCTGGCTGGCTGTCACCCTCCTGTGCCCGGTGCCCAACCCTGAGGGATGCTCCTGCAGCTTCTGGTGGAGATCAAGGAGGGCTGTGCCCTGGAGTGAGACCGGCCTCTCTGATTAGCCAGGGGGACGTGGGGAGTCAGCTGCCAGAGCCTGGGGCATTCACACCCTTTGATTTTAAGCATTCACAGAAACACAGGATCGTCATCTTCTTCTTTTCAGTCATGACCCTCAGGGCAGGGTTCACTTGTTGGGCTCCATCCATGTGTTCCCAGAGCTGTCGAGGAGCGAGCCACCAGCAAAGAAAGACATGGGGAGAGGTTTAGGGGCAGGATCTATGGGCTCCTTCTTCTCATCCTCCTCCTCTCCCTCTTACTGCTCCTCCTCCTCCTCCTCCCCCTCCCTCCTTCTTCACTGTAACCAGCTGAGAGCTCCCCTTGGGTCCCTGCACCGAGGTCTCCATGTCCTCCTGAGTGGATATGCTACCACCCTGCCCCCAGACTATTGGCTGTGTTGCTATACGGACAGGGACCGTGCAGTGTGCTGTACACATACACTTGCGTAATCTTCAGGACTGTTCAGCTAGAGCAGGGGTGGGGGAGTGTGATCTGGCACTGGAAGGGTGAGTAAGAATGATTACTGAGGTAACATTACCAGTGAGTGGTGGAACCAGGATTTGAACACAGACTCTTCAGACATTACGTAGAAGAGTAACTACATCATGTTACTGCGCATCACATTGTTTTCTGTTTCTACCCCTAATCAGACAGTGGGGAAAGGCTATCCTTGGAAAAGAAGCAGACCGTGGAGGGAAGTTGCTTTTAAAACTTGGGTTCTAGAACCAGACTTGGTTGCAGCTCCTAGCTGAGCCACTAACTGTGTTAAACAACTCGCATCTTAAGAAACAGCTCAAAATCGGTTCTTCATCTGTAAAATGAGATGAAAAAATACGTTTGTCGCTTTGAAGTAAGAAAAAGACCATATGTAAATCCAGTTGCGTCCATTCCCATTCATGAGGACCGCTTTGTGACAGGTTACCACCGCCCCATTGCGCTTCCTGTGCTGTAATTGCCAGGTCTTCTCTCCTGCAGAGCTGCTTGTGTCTCGCTGGGCTGCTAGTAGGCCCGCCACCAATGTTCCTCGTTAATTGCTGTTGAGTGTCTGACTCCCGGCAGCTTTAGGTAGATCAGACCGACACCGTGTCCTGGGCCGTCTTCGAGGTCATTGGGACCGTGGGTAGGTTTGAGTCCGTTGCTGTGGCTGTTGTGTTAATTCGTCTCATGAAGGCTTTTCCCCGTTGGCTGTGGGCCCATGACCAACCTGGATATCCCTTTCTAGCAAGTCCTCCTGAGAAGTCCAGAGTCCGAGTCGGAGTCTTGCCATCCCGCCTGCAGGGAGAGCCCGGTTTTGTTTTTTCTCCCAGACTGCTCTGTTTGTTCTCCTGGAAGTCCGTGACATAGTCGGTATTCTTGGCTGGCACCACAATTCAGTCTTTTTCATTGCTTGTACATACGGTGATTGAAAAGACACGGCTTGGGTCAAGTGCGACTCACTCATCAAAGTGACATCTTTGCTTTGTCAAACTTGAAAGAGGTGCTTAATTTTTTTTTTTTTTTTGCAGCAAGTTTCCCCATTGTGATGGAATGCGTCCCTAGATTTCTTGACTGCTGCTTTCATAGTTGCTGATTGTTGGTTTTTTCTCCATTTATGTTGGCATTGCTTATTGTCCAGTAGTGAGAACTTTGTTTTCTTCATGTTCAGACGTCATCCATATTGAAGTCTGTAGTCTTTAACCTTTTTACATTGTAATCTTAACATGCAAGGCTGTGTTTAGTTGGCATCCTTTAAATAGTCGTGGTAAACACACGGATAGGAATCTTGTGCTTTGAAGTTGTCCTCCATTTGAGGCTGCCCCGTGTGAAATGTGGACTAGGGCCAATCACCAGGCCCGTCTTCAGCACCTGTTGAGGAGGCTTGACCAACCAGCTGTAAGCTCTTGGTGCAGGAGAAATCGTTTGTACCACTTAGAGCTTTTACAGAAATCTTAGGGGAAGGAAGGACCAAGTAGAAGTAATGGGAACGGTTGCCAGACCCAGTTTGATGGTTGATTTCGTGTTGATCACACCCTCTGTTGCCTGTCCGTAGAGTAGTACGCCGTTGCATGTGAAACCCAAAAAGCTTCGATGCTGTGTCACACATTTCCAGGTTTTTATGTCAGCGAATACACACCTCTTAACTAGAAAAAGCGTGAGCGTACTTGGCCTGGAAAGAAAGCCCTGTGCTGTGTAGGTCAGCACTGGACAAAGCCGGGAAAGAGATTTCTCAGTGTGGGCATGAAAGGTCATGGAGGTCAGCCTGTGGTCCTGCTCTGGCGTGGGCTCCCTCAGGCTCTCCAGCTTAACCAGTCAGCCTCCACCTGAAACGGTGCCTCTTACACTGTGGAAGAGGGCCCCCTGGTTTTCAGAGGCAGGTCGATGATTTTGAGTGCGGGTCTTAGGAATCCACCCCCACGTTCTTCTTGTTAGGTTCCCAGCGTGTCCCTTGTGTCCCTCGTAGCCTTTTTAATGGGTTCGTCAGGAGCAGGACTCATGCCTCTAGCGGGGGTGGGCTCTGCTGCTTCCCAACTGAGAGCCTGGGTGCCAAGAGCGCAGGACTTCCATCCAGGCAATCAGAACATACCGTATCATGTCTTCCTTTCTCACCCCCGGAGTTAGAGCTTCCCAAACCTTTCAGAGCCTCCCTGTCAATAAAAGGTTGGACCTGAAGGCGGGTTCCTTATAACGGTGTTATGTGTATCAGGATTTGGTTCTGTGAGGCAGCCGTCTTGGAGAAGGACACGCAGCGTACAGTCTATAAGATCTGAGGGGAAAACGAAAAGAACTGGTTATTTCTGTCTTTAAAATTTTCCAAGTATATGTTCATTCATGTATGATGCTAAGTCAAAAAATATTGCTATAAAAAATGACAGACCTTTTATTAAGCAGAAGTATCAAAAGCCGCAGCTACTATTTCCTGCCGTATTTTCCACGTAGGTCGGTACGCTGCTGGAGTTAGTGTTCTGTCTCAAGTCCTGAAGAATTTCTGCACTCTTTGATGCACAGCACATTCCTTGAGGGGCTCGCATCATGTTCTTTTTAACTGTTCTTTGAGGTGCCCGAGTGGCGTAGCCAGGAGCCCTGTGGCTTTGATGTTTTTGGATAGCTGTGTGGTTCCGAGGCCACAGAGTCATCAGTTCGAAGCCACCATCTCCTTGGAGGGAGAGAGACGGTCTTTCCAGGCCCCTAACCGGCGCCGGGCTCAGAAACTCTGGGGCACTGCTCCATTGCCCTCCCGGCGTCGAGTGTCCCATTGACTGGGTGGCAGTTTGGGGAGCTAAAGAAGTACGCAGGGGGCAGTCGAGTTCAGGGCTGGGTGACGGGTGAAACAATGTTTCCCACCGGGAGTCTTGTAGGCCGTCCTCGCTACCCTCGTGGAAGGGAGAAGTGCTTATTACCAGTGCCGGGCAACTGCCTGGGCCTTTTCCTCGCCAGCGCAGTTTTCAGTTTGCTTAAAACTTCTACCTAAAAAGCCCCTCTATGGTTGCCTACAGCGTCCTTTTAGAAAGTTACCAAGAATCCCAGGAAATAGTCACCATAGCCTTCTGAGCTGACCTCTCGACCTTGAATTTAATTGGCCCGGAAGATCCCTTCAGAAGCCATTATTTTTATTGTCCCCTCCCCCCCTCTGGATCATATTGGTTAAACCAAGTCTCATCTTCCTTATGATTCATTCTATGATTGTCTTCATTCGCTTTGATCCTGCTCTAAAAAGGCTGAAGGAGGGCTGAGCCCCGGTGGCGTAGTGGTTGTGCGCAGGACTGCGGCCCACTGGGATGGAGGTTCAATTCCAGCTCCACAGGCGGGGGGCAGTGATGCCCTCCCCCCCAAAAAAGCAAAAATATAAATAAATAAATAAAATAGAAAGACGAAGGAAAGATCTACTTTTTGAGCTAGCTGATCTTCATATATCACTTTTATTCTCTGTATGGCACAAAAAATGTCTTTTTTTCCCCTGAAAGATGCCTTAACAAGAGTAAGAGAAGTGTATTATTGAGAGAACTTGTCTTCGGCATCCACTGAACACAGAGATGTGTTTAAACGCATTTTGTTTGAAATAAATTTGTACTTGAACTGGCAATGTTTGTTTACTTAGTCCTCATAGTTTATAAATACAATACAGCTTGCGAAAGCTGGAACCTGTGTAATGCAGGAACCTGCCAGAAAACAAAAGATAAGCATGTTCTACTCAACCGAGCAATAAGAAGTGGAAAACCCAAGCCAACCAGACTCACTGCCATCAAGTCAGTGTGGGCTTCTGTGGGTTTCCCGAGGCTCTACAGAGCCCTGCAGAGCTGCTGCTGGTTTCAAACTGTTCACCATGTTGATCGGAGTCCAACTTGTAATCACTATAGTGCTAAACAGTTGTAAGGCCTTGTCAAAGAATATAGAAAACTTGCGAGACCTGGAAAAACCAGGCAGGCCCTGCGAGTTCGGTTCGCACAGGTTTCACCGCATCCCTAGGCTAATGGTGCGTGGGAGTGCACAGTCAGAACACTTGAGCGACCTCTTTGGTAGCTATGTTGTTTTCGCTGTGTGCTTCGAAAATTAGAACTCACCACTCGCATGAAAGCCCTTATAACCCCATTGCCGGGGAGCTGGAAGGATCCCACTAGGACAGAGCAGAACTGCCTCCGGGGTTCCGGAGTGGGAATGGGTAGAAGCAGGTGGCCAAGCCTTTCTCCTGCAAACTTCTGTTCCACCAGGGCTCCTCGAACCCACACTGTGTGAATGACGCAGTACAGGCCTGAGTGCAAGGCTGGGAGGTGCGTCACCAGTCCGTCATTATGTGTCAAGCGGCTGTTGTTTGTGATCCGTACGAAAGCGCTTGGACAAGTGCTCAGCAACCATCAAAACTCCAGAGGGACTGTTCTAGAAATTGCTTCTTGAGAACTGTGTCTGAAGAGTTGAATTGCAAAGTGAGAGTCAGTTTGTATCGGTTTATAATTGTAAAACTAGAGGAAGGAAAGACATTTAGATGCTGGCCATCACACAAATGTAGTCATAAACTCAGAATTCAGAAAGAAAAGGCTTTGGAGACTTCGATCATTTTTGTCATCTCCTTTAGCCCACCACCACCACCACCACCTCTACCACCACCTCCACCTCCACCTCCACTCCCTGTCCACCCCTTGAGTAATTTAACACGTGTCCAGAGTCAGCTCAGAGTTGAAAAGTGCTGCCAAGTCCCTGGCTGCTTTGGGTGGTAATGTGATAGTTAAAGCATATCACACCTCCGTATTACTAGAGAGAGTTTAACTTCTTCAAAGGGCTCAGGGTGTTTTGTGCTTGTTCCCCAGTTAATTCTCACAACATTCCTGCCAAGAACAAGTATACTGTGAAGGAAGGAGTTCACTGTTCCTTGGCAGCAAACCACCAGAAGATTCCCTTTTATCTCCCTTTTCCTTTTTTTTCTAACTGCCTACTTATTGCTTCGGCAACGTGTTGCCATCTGAAGTGTCGTCATCTCTTTTAGACAGTTTTGTTTTGATATTTAGGTGGGTTTTTAAACTGTCTTCATGAGGTCAAGGTTTCCTGTTTGCAAAGTCTTTTCTCAAGACGAATTTAAAAACAGGTTGTGTTACTGTCAAAAGATTTATTTGCACAGTCACAGCAAAAATAAATAGCATTTTGCATTTCCTTTACTACGAGTTGATTGTGTTAATGAACCTTCACAGTAGGTGGTTAAGCTGCTGTGGACAGGTGGAGCCTTAATCTCTCCTGCAAGCCCCTGCCCTAGGGCGGCAGTCTTGGGGGTCATTCACCAACTTTTCTTTCTCAAGCCCAGCATGGAATATGCCAAGAAACAGATTTTTGTAGCCGAAAACTCAAAGGAGAAGAAACTGACTCCCTCCGTAGAGATGCCCATGGAGGAGCCCCGCTGGCTTAGTGTTTATACGCCGGGCTGCTAACCACAGGGTCAGCCTTAGCCGCTCCAAGGGAAAAAGAGGAGACTTTCTCTTCCCCTCAACAGCCACACAACCACAAAAATATGCAGGGGTTGTCGTCCTCTGAGGTCCTCTGAGGTCCCCATGAGTGGGAATCAATTTGGTGGCAGAGAGTTTGATTTGGGTTTTAAAGTTCGGTATTCGTAATAAGGCTCTGTCGTTTAGTTTTATGGTTTCCTTTATTTCTAAAGTTAAACTAAAGTTGAAAAAAAATCACTACAAGTTTATGGACTTGATGTACTGTCAGCAGACTTTCCCCTCCACTCTGTCTATATTGTTGACAAAGGTGTGCCTGGCATGGTCTTTTCAATCACCTCCTATGCATGGGAAAGCTCAACAGTGAAAAGGAAAGGAGAATTGATACCACTGAATGGTGTGTGGGGGAGGAATATTGAACAGACCATAGACTTGCAGAGGAAGGCACCAATTCCTCTTGGGAGACAAACCACCAGCCCGCTCCTAAGAGGGAAGGACGGTGCGACTTTGGCTTGCTGATTTGGGGCTTGTCATCAGGAACGACCAGTGACCATGGTGGACAGGGTGAGGGGGAAGGAGAGAAAGCCTCAGTGAGATGCATTGAGACGGGCACCGAGACAATGCCCCGAAGTGTCGCAGCGACTGGACTGTGCGGGACGCAGGCCTGGGCAGCAGGCTAGTCTCCTTCTTAAGGTCAGCGGGAGCTTTGCAGCCAATTTACGCAACTAACAACAGCACCCCGTCAGTCTGCGTTCCCCTACTCCTCTTCTAGGGTTCTTTCTCTCTGATAGACTGGGAACATTTTAATAAAGAAGCAACTTGTGTCTGGTAAAGGTGTACAGCGGCAGTTCCCCACCCCACCCCCCCCGCCCCTTGCGGAGTGTGCCTGATAGGTCTTTGGGGTCGAAGGGCCCAATTCATAAACGCAGCAAAATGGCAGTGATGAAGTAGCAACGACAGTACTTGTCTGGCTGGGGGGTCACCCCCACACGAGGAGCTGCCTGAAAGGGTCCCGGCATGTGGCCGGTTGCGAGCGTCTGCTGCACAGTCCGAGTGAAGGGTGCACAGGCCGGGGGCGCTCCAGTGATGCCTGAACACAGGTGAGTGGCTAGAAAGTGCCCCCTTCAACACCAAGGCAGTTAGTCGTTCCAAGAAAGTGCCGTCTTTCTTCTCCGAAGGAGCCTTGCAGTTCCATTTCGTGGTGTATTCCAAGCCTACTGTATTTTCTTCTTTGAAAAAAGGGGAGGGGAGCACATTTATCCTTTGGGGGCACCTATTTTCCTTACAGCTTGATGAACACGTGGCAGGAGCTAGAATAGCCTTGCATTGTTCATTGTTTCCTGCTCTGCCCCCCAGAACCCATTCTGGACTCATTTTTCTTGTTGGGCAACCTGATCCTGATAATATTTTCTGTTCTCACAAAGGCAAAAGAAGAAACCCCTTTCACCTGGGAGTGGAGAGAAGATTGATGTGCTAAACACTTTGTACATCAGTGTTCAGAGCCCGTTAAAGGGAAACGTTTCATGGCTGTTCTGATACCAGGAGGTTTATATAAGATCTTTTAAATTGATTGAGAAGTTAAGGGGTGGTGGTGTTCAATCAGAGGTGGCCCTGTAAATCCTGGCAAGACCTACAATAGTGTGCTTTATCTCCTGGTGCAGTCAATATTCACGGAAGCTCTTCAACGGATGCATTGAATCCCACAGAGCTGTCTCAGCGACTGCCAGCTCTCTTGGTCAGGGTCACAGACTGGCGGCGAATCTTCTCAGAGGGCTTCCCGTTGGCCTCCGTGCTGTGGGGCTTTTCAGGAAGGTACCTTTGGGTGTGAGTTCAGTGGTGCAGCTTGGTTCTCTCTCCACACATCTCCCCCCCCCCCCCCACTTCCTGTGTGGTCCTGTCGGTGTAGCTTTTTCCCTGAGGTCTGCGATGTCAGCATTTGAGACAGAAAATTAGAAATTTGACCTACTTATGCAATATGCAAGTTCCCATCAGGAGAGTATTAGGGAAGACATAAACCTTTCATTTTTTATTAGCATTTAATGTAACCATTGAAGAAAGATCAAAACAGTAAATCTGTCATGGCACGGAAAAAAAGTATTAAAAAAAATGCTTTACCTCGTGCCCTCATCATCCCGGGTCCTGAAGGAGTTCGTTTGATTCCTGGGGTGGGGGACAAGATGGGCACCAGCTCATGCGGTGAGATGGCACATCAGGTGCCTAATCTGTAAGACACTGAGCTCAACAACAGAAAAAGCAGTTCTCACCTCCAGTTGCTGGGGCCTGCCAGAGTGGACCAGCTGCCCGCAATTCTAGCATGCCTCCTGGAGAAGAGCAGCCGAGGTCAGGCACGTGGACATTTCAGCTAAACCTCGGACAGTTTACTGTTTTCAAATTGTTCCTGGGGAGGTCGCCTGTGTTTGTGCCACCAAAGCATACAGGTCAGACGCTAGTTTCACAGGTCGTGCTTGCATTGCTCATGGTCATCAGTGGACAGTGAGTGCCAAGTAGCAGCTATCCTCTGCGTCAGGACTGAATACCATGCCAGGGTGCCAGTCTTGTGCAGAGGCATTTTGGTACTTGAAAGCTTAAGAAATGCGCAACCGGTGGGGTGGGGTGTGCAGTGAGACGCCGAGGCTCTGGGGTTGGATGAACGGCTCATGGGTCACGTGCGGTGTGCACATTTCATTGGCTTGGATCCTTGATCACCATTAAGACTGGTTTTTCACTTTCGTGGTCATGTATTTTATCATAGCTTGCACTCTTGACCAAGGAGAAAGAGCCCTAAGCATCCATTCATGACGACTTCTGCTCTCCTGGGGCGAAATGCCTCCGCCAACACAATGTAAAAAGATACTCAAGGGAATTTAGTACCCGCTCCTCTTCTGAAACTTGGGAAGCCCCATCCCCCATTTCACACGGGGCTCTGTAACTTGTGTTAGAGGAGCGGCAGCCATGTTCTAAATGTAGCCGTCCTACCAGGAGGAGTGTGCTAGAACAGCCACAAAGCTACCCTATAAATCATCTGAGCCTCGAAATGATCCTGCCCATTAAGGAGAGGGTTGTTTTTTTTTTTTTTTTTTTTTTTTGCCCTACTCAGTTCCTGGCTGTACTAATAGAACAGCGCATCAAGCAAGGCTGTAAATAAAAGTTATTACCTAATAGGTGGGTGCTGAAGTGGAACGGACGGAGCTGAGGCATGGAGGCCTTATTACTGCTCATCAGCAATTATAAACAGGATAAAGTGTCTGGGACTTGCGCTGATGCAGCGAGGGCTAATAGAGGCTGGGGATGACACTGGTCCGTGATAGGATGATGTATGCTGATGGGTTTTTACTGCCTCATCTTGCTGCTTACTTCCAAGACAAGTTAGGTTATCTGTTTTCCTGCTTGCTCATCTATCTGAAGAGACAGCCCCATTGCCTCTTCTGCCAGCAGGTGGGCTGGCACTTATTTCTCATACCTGTGCCTACTTCCCAGGCAAGCCAATCCCCCCCCCGCCCCCCAAGAATTTTAGAAATAATTCATAATCATGGCCGATTAAAGCCATAATCTTATTGTATTGCTGGCGGTTGTGGTTATAGATCACACCTGCAGAAGTGGTGACTTATGTGGAGTATCGGACCAGCGGAGGCACGGTCGTTAGTCAGCCAGTCCAGGCCTTCATTAAAAGACTACTGTGACCGAGTCCTGTAGTAGATTCTGTAAGAGCATGCAAAAGACGTGATAAACATGCTTCTTGCCCGTGGGAGCATATACATAAAGAGGCAGGGTAAGTACACAAACATAAATACTACTAATTCTAGCTTTAGAGAGCGAGAAACCTAATTAATGGTTTCGTTTAAAAAGTGAAGACAGGGAGGATAAATTATGCCAGTCATCAGAAGCAAACGATAATACTAACGTGGACTCTCTCCTTTAAAGAATTCCCTTCCGGGTGAGATATTTAGAATTGCGCCCCTTGGAGCCCGTCGGCGTGGTGAAGGAAGAGGAAAGACCCGGAATGGGGAGGCCGAGGCCGGGCTTCCTCTGTCAGGGATGGAGGCTCCAGGTGTGACGTGGCCGTGCTGCGGAGTAGCACACAGCAAGCCCCGAACACCGGGGGAAACGGAGACCCGGCGCAGTTCAACTTGGATCACTCAGCTTCCCTAAATCGCAGTAATGAGACCTTGGAGACTAGGAGAAAGCTATGGCAGAGACTGAGAGAGATGCTTTTGAAAAGGCCGTAGACCGGTTTGATACAGGAGTTTGTGTTTGTCACTTGTGCCTTGAAATGAATTCATTTTATGCAGTGTTTTCAAAATTAATCTATCAAGAGACTTCCTGCTGTTAATAGAATTGCAGATTTGCTGTAGAGTTCTTTGATGTCCTAAGTTATGCATAGGCATGTCTCATTTTAAGGAAGAATGATACGTGATGATTGCAATTTTACAAAATAGATAAACTAAGAGTCAATGCGTATTGTACAAGCTCCGTTAGTTTATAAACTCTGTTGCTGTGGATTACTCTGAATGTTGTTAGACGGTTCGCATCATAGTGAATTCTGTCAGGTCCTGTCTCACTGTCACCAGTGTGGGCATATTGGAGCCCAGGGTGGTAGCCCAGTGCTTCTCAACCTGTGGGTTGCAAACCCTTTCACAGCGATTGCCCTGTTCATAAATGTTGCAAAAATGACAGTGACAAAGCAGCAACGACAACGGGCAGTGTGAGGGAGGTGGTGAGCCTTGCTCCAGCCATGGAGTAGGTGTCCGCCCATCTCGTGACACGTCTTCCTGCCAAGCCCAGGAGCACACCCAACGGACGTGGGCTGGCCTCTCACTGTCCTCAGTTCTAAGCCTCCTGGTTGACCTTCCTCTCGGATTTGTTTGTTCGTCTGGAGGCCCATGGCACGCTCTCTCTTTTTCAGCCAGTGCGGACCAGCGCGTCTCCACTCTCTCTACTGCAGTCCTCGTCCAGTTTTCACATGCGGATGAGGCAGTGGGAAAAGAGTATCGCTTAGCTCAGGCTCTTTGACACTTTAAAGAGGTCTTGGGCCCGAGTCAGTTGCTTTCTTGATTCTGCTTCCATGAGAACTGATTGAGGATCCAAGTGAAAGGCAACCTTCGACAATGCCAGTCTTTTCTCCATTTATCTATCATCTTGTCTTTTCATTGCGTTGTGAGGAACTTTGGTTTCTTTACATCGATTTGTAACCCATACTGAAGGCTGTGTGTCTCGTCTTGATCCTCTTTGTTTTCAGCAAGCAAGGTTGTGTCATCTACATATCGCAAGTTATTAATTACTCTTCCCCTAATTCTGACCTGTTCTTCCTCAGCTTTTGGATTATTTGCTCAGTATACTGATTGACTAAATATGAAGGAAAACAGTACGGATGCACCCATCTCCTGATTTTGAACCCTGCAGCAGTATTCCCTTGTTCTGTTCAAGCTACTGCTGGTCTGTGTTCAGGTTCTACAAACACAGTGAAATGTCCTGGAATCCCCATTCTTCGAAATATTTCCCATAACCTGTCATCCCCACAACTCAGTGCCTTTGCATAGTCAGTAGTACACAAGTAAATATCTTCGTATATCCTCTGCCTTCATCCAAGGTCCACCTGACATCAGCATTGATCTCTGTCATGCCACTTCATCTTCTGAGGGCACTTTGCGTTTCTAGCAGTTCCCTGTTGATGTGCTGCTGCCAATGGTTTTTGAATTATCTTCAGTGAATTTTCACTTGTCTCTGGCACTCAAGATATTGACCCATTTCTGCATTTTGTTCAGCCATCTTTCTTTTGAACCGGCACAAATATGAACCTTTCCAGTAGGTTGGCCAGGTAAATATCTTCCAAATATCTTGGCATAGTCTAGTTAGTGCTTCTGAGCATTGAGTTAGTTTGTTGAAAGATTTCGATTGATATTCCGTCAATTCCTGTAGCCTTGTCTTTTGCTGTTGTGTTCACCACAGCTTGAACTCTTTCCTTCAGTATTGTCCGCTGTCGGTCATATGCGAATCCTATGCTCTTGTTTGAATGGAGACCAGTGCTTGTCGGTACAGTGACCGTATTCCTGCCCATCTTCTTTTGGTGCGTCCTTCTTCATTCACTAAAACCCTTCAGTGTTACAGCTGGAAGCGTGAAGATTTTCTTGTTCTTTGAGCCTGACATTTGCAGAGCGTGCTCCCACCGTTTTGTTTTCTAACTCCAGATCTTTGCACCTTTTATTACAACGCTTTGCTTCGTCAGCTCGAGTTGCCTTTGGGGTCGCTGCTCAGCCCTTCCAGTTCACGGTTTCCTCCATTCCTTTTAGCTACTCTGTGTTCAAGAGCAAGTTTCAGAATCCCTTCTGACACCCACTTTGGATTTTCTTTCTTTCCTGTCTTTTCAATGACTTTTTGCTTTTCTCCCCTGTGATAATCTCGATGGCGTGCCATTATCTGCGTAGTCTTTCGTCATTAGTGTTCAGTGCATCACATTTATTGTTGAGATCGACGGTCTTTTAAATCGGTGGGATATGGTCAAGGTCATATTTGGGTTCTAAGTAAGGACTTTGCCTTAATTTTCTCCAGCTTCATTGGGAAGTTTCCTATGAGCCATTGTCTGTCCCACAGTTAGCTTCTGGCCCCATTTTAGCTGCCATTGACCTTTTGCATCATCCCTTTCCATTGATAGCGTTAGTTTGGTTCCTGTGTACTCCATCAGGTATGGTTCACGTGCGGTTACCATTTACATTTTTTGAAAAATATTTGCAGTGAAGAAATTAGTCCTGCAAAATTCTATCATGCAATCTCCAGCTTGTTTGCATCACCCATATTTTTCAACTACCTAACCCTTTCTGTGTTTCCAGCCTTCACATTCCAATTGCCAGTAATTATCGATGCATTCCCGATCACATGCTTGATCCATGTCAGGTTGGCAGGATTCTTCAGTTTGGAGGATTATTTTTCATCATTGGCTTTATTAGTTGGTGGGTAAATTTAAATAATAGCTGGTCTTATAGAACAAACAGATACTGTGTATTGTTCTTGAAGACAAATCTTGAAAAAGAAATTATGACAAATGTGATGTCATTCCACTGCACTGTCACTCCTGGCACAGTCAGTTCAGAATGTCCAGTACTAGTCCGTCTCAGGTCACTAATGCCAGCGGTATCTGTCTATCTGCATTCGATGCCATCTTTGTAACGTCCCAACTTGCCTAGGTTTATACTTGGTTCATTCCAGGTTTCTATTTAACGGATATTTGCAACTGTTTTCTCTTTGGGTGTCATTCTCCCATCAGCAGATGAAGACTCAGAGAAGTAGATGCCATCTGTGTCATTAAGATGATTCATTTTGAGGAAGCAGCTCTTTTCCTGCCATATTCTGAGTCTTTTTTGGTCAGGTCTGAGTCTTTTGGGCTCATGTTCTAGCAATGTATCAGATAGTGTTTCTCTACTCTTTACAAAGTTTTCAGTGGCTAATTTTTCACACAGAAACCATCTCATCCTTCTTCCTAATCTGTCCTTAATCTGGACTCCCCCTGAAATCTGTTCACCACAGATGACCCTGCTGATGTAAGAAATATGTCCATGACACTTTCCAGCATCACAGCAGCCCTGATGAATGGGATAGTATAAGGTTTTGCATATAAAGTACCATAAATCCTCCTGCATAAGCCAAGTTTTAGCACATTAAAAAAAATTATTGGGAACTCATACAACTCTGATCACAATCCATCCTTCCATTCATTGTGTCAAGCACATTTGTGCATTTGTTGCCCTCATCATTCTCAAAACATTTTCTTTCTACTTGAGCCCTCGGAATCAGCTTCTCATTTTTCCCCTCCCTCTCCACTCCCCATCCATGAGCCCTTGATAATATATAAATTACTATTTTATCACATCTTACACTGCCCAGTGTCTCCCTTCACCCACTTTTCTGTTGTCCATACCCCAGGGAGGAGGTTATATGTAGATCCCTGTGATTTATTTCCCCTTTCTACCCCATTCTCTTCCCACCCTCCCGGTATTGGCACTCTCACCACTGGTCCTGGGGGGAGTCATCTGTCCTGGATTCCTTGTGTTTCCAGTTCCTGCCTATACCAGTGTACATCCTCTGGTCTAGCTGGATTTGTAAGGTAGAATTGGGATTATATTAGTGGGGGGGGGGGCGGTGAGAAGAAAGCATTTGAGAAGTAGAGGAAAGTTGAATGTTCCATCATTGCTACTCTGCACCCTGACTGGCTCGTTTCCTCCCTGTGGCCCTTCTGTAAAGGAATATCCAGTTGCCTACAGATGGGTTTTGAGTCCCCAATTTGCACTCCCCCTCATTCACAATAATAAGATTTTTTTGTTCCTTGCTGCCTGATACCTAATCCCTTCAATACCTCATGATCATACAGGCCGGCATGCTGCTTCCATGTGGGCTTTGTTGCTTCTGAGCTAGATGGCCACTTTTTTTTTTTTAATTACCTTTAAGACCCCAGACGCCCTATCTTTTGATAGTTGGGCACTGTCCGCTTTCTTCACCACCTTTGCTCATGGACCCACTCTGTCTTCAGTGATCATGTGGAGAAGGTGAGCACACAGTGACATGGTTTTTTTTTGTTCTTTGCTACCTGATACCTGATTCTGTCGACACCTCGTGATCACACAGGCTGACGTGCTTCTTCCATGTGGGCTTTGTTGCTTCTGCGATAGATGGCTGCTTTTTAGCACATTTTTTAATGCAGTTTTTGTGGTAAAATTAGGTGCCTCGGCTGATATTCGGGTCAGCTTATACTCGAGTATATACAGTAATACTTGATTTACCAAAAAGATCAGTTCCTGCTCATTCTGTTTGTTTAGTGTTTATGAGGGAGCGCAAGTAATGGAATGGAAAGAAGACGCATCTGAGAGAGATTTTCAATGAGTAATTGACAGAATTTGATGACTTGATTAGATTTTGCAGGAAGCTGGGGGTGGGGGTGGGGGATGTGAATGGTGACTAGGAAGGAATGGAAAGCAAAATGAACTATTTTAGTTTCTGATGAGACAATATTTTAGCTTTCTGTAGATAGCCCTGTGGACAATTATAGATATGGGCTTAGTTTGGAAATGACAGATTTAGAAGCTGCGATTGAAGCTGTGTGAGCGACTAAGTGGGTGCCACAGGAAGAGGGCTGCGTAGACCAGAAAAGAAGGGAGTCTGAATAAGTAAGCTTAGGGAAATCAGAGCGTTTCATGCAGGGTCATGCAAGATGAACGGGACGAACTTTCAGGAAATACGAGGACCGAGTAAAGCTGTTTGGTGGCAAATCACCAAACAGGTCATTGGTTCAAACCTATCTTCTGCTCCCTGGGAGAGCTTTGAGGCTCTCTTACTCCCATAGAAATCCAGTCTTAGAAACCCAGTCTGGGGTGGCTCGCTGTGGGTCGGAGTGGATGGGGTAGCAAGGGGTGGGGTTTTTTTTGTTGTTGTTTGTTTGTTTTTTTTAAGCAAATCTGTGGCTAGCATATGATCATTTTATTGGGACCTTTCAATGTTTTTGTAATTTGGGAAACCAAGTGTGATGACCAGTTATGAAGAGGTGCTTATGCTAGCCCAGAAATGAAGGCAGCAGGCAGAAATCATTCAATTAAAGGTGTATTTGCGTCACTAAAAATCAGCAGATAGGGCTGAGCCCCGGTGGCGTAGTGGTTGTGCGCGGGATTGCGGCCCACTGGGACGGAGGTTCAATTCCAGCAGTGGGGCTGGGCCTCCTATTCCCACCACTGGAGAGCAGTGATGCTCCCCCACCCCAAAAAAATAAATAAAAATCAGCAGATAATGATGTTTGGAAGATGAGCCCGGTGGAATGGATGTGAGTCCATTTTGCTTGGCCCTGGTTAAGACACGGCGTCAATTTCTGTTAAATGCTTATTGTTACTGCCAGGTGTTCTTACAAATTTGAGTTGTTGTAACTCCATCAAATTTGGAAAACGAATAGTTTTTGTTTGTTTTTTTTGTTTTTTGGGGGGCATCACTGCCCTCTGGTGGTGGGAGTAGGAGGCCCAGCCTTTGCTCCTGTGGAGCTGCTACTGGAATTGAACCTCCATCCCAGTGGGCCTCAGTCCCACGCACAACCACTACACCACCAGGGCTCAGCCCAATTATTTTTATCTTATGTAAATATAGCCTAATCACAACTACATATTTCTGCCCTGCTCTCCGAACCCGGGGGTGCGTGCTATCAGGTCAGCAGTGGGCTGCTATCCTCAGGGATAGCAAACCCCTCGAGATGGGAGAAAGATGAGGCGCTCTGCTCCCCCACAGCTCTTCAGCCTCAGAAACTGCGTTTAGGGTCGCTGTGAGTCTGATTGGCTTAACGGCAGTGAGTTGGTTGGTTAAGATAGAAAAGAAAGGGGCTTGGAGAGGGAAAGAGATTGAGAATATTAAATGAGAATTGGGGGTTGTACAGAAGCAAGTCCTTTTAAGGCAGAAAGAGGGAGTAAACTCCAGCAGCATGAGTTCCTTCCTTTCCTCTGAGGATTATAAGGAAGGAGGCACTATAGATACAGATTTTTTCTTTTTAATATACAGACAGTTTAAACTATAGAAAGCAGAGAATTTGCCCTAGAAGCTCCCTATTTTTTCAGCAAAGAATCATAATCCTGGTTATACATAGCAGCAGAGAACTAGGTTTATAAGGAGAAGACTGTTGTGGGGTGAAGAGAGAAAATAGGATCACCATCTACTCACTAATTTGTCATTCAATAGTTAAGATCTATAGTGGGCCAAAGTGAGACTCTCTCCAGCTCTCCTACATGGAGTCCTGCAGAAAAGAGAGGGAGCAAGAGGTGCTCGCTGTTTTGTCTTTATGATTAGAAATTTTCATTTTTACCAAAGTAGCACTAGGTAGCACATCATACGGCAGAAAGGCTTGGAAGAGGAAGTGATAATCCAGAGAGTGTCCCACGCCACAACGAGTGAGCCTTTTTTCTGGTGACAGCTTCTGTTTTCACGCTTGCATTCTGTAGATTGCCTTTATAACTCGAGAGGGAAAGTTGCTATTTCCATACTTTTTAAGCTGTCAACTGGTTTGAAAAATGAAGATTTAGATTCCCTCCTCTTCGGAAGCCCGATGACGCGAAGTGAAGCGCTTTGTTGCTAAGGACACAGTTGGTGCCTGAAGCCCACCCAGCAACATGTCCTCCCTGCAGCCGAAGACCCTTTTATAAGGGACAGGCGGCTCTCGAATCGCTCAGGTCTGAACTGTGTGGGCCCACTTACAGACGTGGATTTGTGAGTTCAGCCTGGGCGACTAACTCCAAGGTCGGCAGTTTGAAACCCCCAGCTGTTCCTCGGGAGGAAGACGAGGCTGTAGGCAGGCCAGTCCTTGAAGACTGGCAGTCTCAGCAACCCGCAGGAACACTTCCACTTTGTCCTCTGGGGGGCCTCCTGTGAAGTGAAGGAATTGAGTTGATGGCAGTGAGTTTGCCTTTTTGATGTTTCTGTTCTATGGGGGGTGAGTTTCCTCTTGCCCTTACCGTAGTTGGCACCACGCAGGACCCCCCCCCCCCCACCACCCCGAGAGGCGTCTGAGACCAGCTGCTCCCATGCAGATGATTCGCATGCCCTGGCTTCCAAAGTCGGACCTCGGGGGCTCAGCACAGTGGCAGCAGGGGAAGCAATAATACGAGCATCGAGTCCTACCTGCTGCAGCCCGTGTGCAGGGGTCAGTGCTTCATTTGCCTCTGGGTCTCATGACACGGGCTGTGCCCCTGGGCCCTCGACGGAGAACGTCTCTGCATCAGAGCCAAGTGGGTTCTTCATTATAGTCTATAAGCTGCTCATTAGTCAGGCCAGGCATTATTTTTGAATTGTGAATTTTAATAATTCACCGCTTATAATTAATGTCTCTTTTTCTTGTAACAGTTAATTTTCTGTTACTGCTGTTTTCCTAACTATGTCTGCATACCTTTACACAAGGCAAGTTAGGGTCTTGCCTGAAGCCCGCCACCTTTCTAGCACTAGATGGTCTTGAAGCCCACCAGGTCGCTGCATACATGTCATCCTTACTCCCCGCGCGTGCGCGCACTCTGTCTGTCTGTCTCTCTCTCTCTCTCTCTCTCTCTCTCTCTCTCTCTGTCTCTCTCTCTCTCTCTCTCTCTCTCACACACACACACACACACAGAGCTACTACTACTGCTACTAAAGAGTACTGTTAAGGACTCCTTTTTTGTACAAAAAAGCAGTTGCTCAGGGGAGAGATTGTGGGAACGCTAGCTCATGTGCTGGAAGGTGTCTTTGACTACAGGAACCCTTGCGTGGAAATCGAGCATCCTCTGTTGAGCCGTCAGGGTTATCACTGAGACATCAGATCCATTGGTTTTCATGGCTTTACAAGTGCTCTATCAGTTTTTGTTGGGTGGGTTTTTTCCCCTGTAGAACTTTTGAGATCATGTGTTTATTTATGGTGTTTTGAGATTTTTTTTTTTTTTTGGCATCACTGCTCTCCGGTGGTGGGAGTAGGAGAACCAGCCCCACTGCTGGAATTGAACCTCCGTCCCAGTGGGCCGCAGTCCCGCGCACAACCACTACGCCACCGGGGCTCAGCCCCGTGTTTTGAGATTTTTGATGGAGGTGTCTAGACTAGAGGGCATTTTTCCCGGGGCTGAATACTTACTTGGTAGGCCCCATGATAGGAAGTCCGCGGCCGCCTTCATCCACCCGTCTTTCTTCCCTCCATTGCCGGGCTTGCCACACAGACTCTTCTCCCGCCCGCTCCTAGTTTCCATCGTTCTTGTCCCCCTTACTAGGTGATTCTGTCGACTTCACCGCCCGACCCTCTCTTGATTTTGTTTCTTTCCACACACTTTCAGTGAGATTGTTCTTCTACTCCAAATCCGCGCCCCCCCCCCCCCCCCAAGTACTGTATGCTCAGAACGAAAGTAATGTTACTAAAGAATATTACTAAAGTATTTGGGGGTTGATTAGTGGCGTTGGTGCTCTTTTTTGCTGACTCACCAGATTACCCTGGCTCTAGTTGTAAAAAATTAACTTGTAAGCAGACGGCTGTTCTTCTTGATCCTCACCATCTTCATGCTCTGGTTCTCCTCACTTGCCCCAGCCACGCCCGGCTTTCCTGTGTCAGCACGGAGAGGCGGTCGGACTGTCTTCTCCTGGGTGTCTTTCGCGGGGAGGATCTCTGAGGGCTGCAGCGGGCTGAGAGGTGTTGCTCTCCGGCACTAGTTGTGAGGAGGAGGTCGGTGGCACGGCTGCAGGAGGAGAGGCTGGGCCGTGAAGGGCAAGAGCTGTCCAGAGGCTTGCCAGGTAACTAACTGCGCTATCTGCCAAAGAGTGGGAGGTACAGGCTCGTCCCTTTGTTCCACAGAGGCGCTTTTTGTGAGCCCCCCCTTCTCCCCTCTGGACTGCCTTTTTGCACCCAGTGGCTGCCTGCCTGCTTTCTCTGCGGCATTCCTCTCCCTGCCTCAGCTCACTTCTGCCCTCTGTTTCCAAATGTTTGTTTCAACTCATCGTTTATGCTAGAGACACCGAACAGTCATTTTCATTTCAATGGATGCCTTCCTTTTGATGCTCTTGTGTGGCGACTTCAGTGAATTCTGGGAAGGAATCCGGGAATGAGCGGGTCCCCTCAGTGGGACGATGCGGTCTGAGGGGAGCTGGTGGTGGGATGAGGTCCGTGAAGACTCCTGAGTCTGCGGGAGGAAGCGGTGGCTCTAGTGGGCCCGCCGGCTCACCTCACCAGAAGAGCATTGGCCTTCCTTGTGAACTTTGCTTTTCCTTTTTGTCAAATGAGATTCGTCATCAGAGGCCCAACTGCTCTCTTGCGCGGAGAGAGATGAGACAATGCATGTCAACTACTGCCATTGTCAAGGCCATTGTAACTCCCTAGGGGACAGAGTAGAACTTGCCCGCCGGGGGTGTCCAGCTGCAGATCTTCACAGAAGCAAGTCCCGCCTCCTCTTGATCCCCTGTGAACCGCTGACGTGCCCGCCAGCAATCCCGCCACTTCCGCCGCGCCGCCCCCTGCCCGTGAGCAGCACCTGGTCGCCCCTCACTGAGGTGGGGGCAGAGACAGCGCCTGGCGATGGCAGTGAAAGGGGAGTGCAGAGCGGCTTGAGGGCATGTGGCGGAAGATGAGGAAGAACTCATACGAATAGTCTGCTGGGGAAAAGGGGGAATCAGAAAACGGTCATGATGACCCAAGGTCAAGCAGATTGCAGCGTGCCCGCTCGGAGTGGAGGTTGGGTCCGCTCCTCAAGGAAGGAAGGAAGACTGTGAGCACGCCGGGCTTGAGTGAGTGAGCGTTGGGAAGGACAGGAAGCCCAGCCTTCCTGAAGAAAATTGGGCAGGATTCACAAAAATCACCCCCCCGCCCCCGGTGTCTGTTTTAAAAGTTTTAAACATTTTACAGTGTGTATCTGTGGAAAACCATTCTTACAGACGTTTCCCAAGCTTGTCTTGCACCACAACAAGCACTCCTGGTTCCCAAGCTCCTCTCGAAGCCCCTGCATTGGTAATTGAGAAGTCTTCTTTCTGGGCAAACCTCAGTGTGGAGGCCTCGGAGGGCTGACAGTTTCCTGTGGTCACAAGCTTGGTTAAAAAGACCAGCTGTTGCATCCAAGCGAACAACATGGGCAGGCACTTTAGCCAATAAATTTACGTCTTCCTGATTAAAAATCAGACAGTTTAACCTTGGAAGCATTTTTGTCATTAGGGACTTCATATTGTCATTAGTTATCTGAACAGCCAAGCGCCTCTGTGGCCTCAGCCAACCAGCCTTCTACTACATATGTATAATTATTCTTGGTGCATATACACACACTGCTGTAAAAGCTTATTTGGCCTTATGCTCCCTGCCGTTCTGAATTCTCTGTTTCATTACCAGTATCCACCCACAGAGTTCGGAAAACCATCCCCAAGTAACAGAACCACAGCTCAGAATTTTAAATAAACCACATCTCTATTAGTTCAATGGACAGGGGACTTGGCTACATGCTAGGCATTTCCCACATTCCACCTACCTTTTGAAAACTTCTAAAAATGTGTACACATACATATATGCAGGGAAACAGGGCCTTTAATGTAGGTTATGTTAATTTTTGTTAGTTTAGCCATGGTGAAAGGAAAAGAATACAGCCATCTTGAAGATTTTTATCTTGAGTAGGGAAAAATATTTTAGGTGTTTCATTTTTTTTTCAATACAAAATTGAACAGCTCTTTCCCAAAGATAATGTTGCCATATTACAACTTGAACTGTGAGTCCAAATATGTAGGAGATTTTGAAGCTGTGTGGCACCATGCTGAATGGGAAGAGTTGGCCATAACTGATTGTTTCTGTAACTGACAAGGATTCAGCCCAGTTTTCTTTCTATATATTGTTGAGAAATCCACTTCTAGAAGGTTAAAATTACATCTTAAAAGTCTGCTCCGGCCTGAGCCCCGGTAGTGTAGTGGTTGCGTGCGGGACTGCGGCCCACCGGGTTGGAGAGCAACAGCTCTCCAGGAGCAAGCATGGGCCTCCCTCTCCCACCAGAGGGCAGTGATGCCCCCTCCCACCAGAGGGCAGTGATGCCCCCCCCCCCAAAAAAAAAAAACATGCTCCACATCCTTCCAGGAACAGCCATTGTAGTTACTGGCGTAATTAAAAAGGACTTTTATTGAGATTGGGGCAAGTATAGACTGAGCGAGTGAGAAGTGAAAGTTTGGGCATCGAAGTTTGCCGGGGTGGAAGGGAGGGCAAGTGGGAGCCATGGAATGGGGCAGCGGTTCTCAACCTGTGGGTCTCAGCCCTAACCCTTCCACAGGGGTCGTTCAATTCATGACAATAGCAAAATTGCAGTTATGAAGTAGCAACAAAAATAATTTTATAGTTGGAGGGGGGGGGGAGGATCACCAGAACACGAGGAACTGTATTAAAGGGTTACAGCATTAGGAAGGTGAAGAACCGCTGGCTTCGGGGCACTGAGTTTCTGTTAATGCTCGTGGGATGGTCTGGAAACGGTTGGTTTCACAATATGATGAGTATAATAAGTGTCACTGAATTGTGCATGTAAAACGTTGAATTGGCAGGTGTACACACACACACACACACACACACACCCCTAGCCCTCACTGGCTGCCTTGTAATCTGACACTGCATGTTTTTGGCTGTAGTTACAAGAGCTCTGCTCTGCAAACTCCCTATTGTCTGTTGCTAAAGATGGAGCTGTTCCTAGCACTGGCTGAGACGGTTAGGCGGTCATAGGCTGATTCAGCCATCCTCCATTTTGTGATGTGATGTAGGCGTGTGCTCTTGTCACATGGTGCCAATTTCCCCTTTTAAAAAATCATTTTATTGGGTGGGGACTCTTACAGCTTTTATAGCAATCCTTATCAAACACATTTATACATAGGTTGCCATCATTTTCAAAACATTTCCTTTTTGCTTGAGCCCTTGGTATTATCTCCTTGCCAGTGTTCACTTAATGACCTACCTTCTCTTTGGATCTTAAACCATATTAATGAGGAAGAGAGAAAGATCATCACAATTCAGCAATATTGAAAGAGTAGCGGATCATTGAAGTATACTATTCAAATGATATATAGTCAGTTAATATGGCCCTTCTAGCTATAATTTCTTATGTGACGTGTCTCAATTTTAGACTTTATGCCTGTGGCTCCAACCCCATTTTGGAGGTCATTCTCTGCTATGCTCATGGACAGGATGCAGGCAAGATTGGGTCTTGACCTTAGTAGAGGGTATGAATCAGGTCACACCGTCTGTTTCCCTTAGCTCGGGTCAGCTGAGAGACAAAAGGACACCTCTATCTTTACGAGCCAGCCTGTAACTGGCTGTGATCATTAGTTGTGACCTGAGTGCACTCGAACCGAACCATCCATGAGCCATCTTGGAAACCCGCGCATGCGCGCGCGCGCACACACTCACACACACACACACACACACACACACAGAGTCAGGACCATTGAAACAAAAACATGTTTGAGATTTCTGTCTGAAGGAGTGGAGGCTGAAACCAGAGGCCTCGCAGACTGTGGGACAGAACAAAGAAGCCAGACAGACTAGCGAGTCAGGCAAGGAGATCACGAGACAGAACTTTCCTACAAGCCTGGGAGGGAAATCATGCACGTTGGTTTTAGTTTGGTTACCTGCTCCAACCAGTTTATCAGACCTGTGTATCAGACCCTTTCCAGTCAGACTTAAATGGTGTCAGTAGTTCTGAGAGAGAATTCTAGTCACTTGTTTCCAAGTGTGACTCTTCTAGAATATCGTTAAAACTGGAAAAGGCAAACAAACAGAAAGCAATTTCTGAGTTTCCAGAAAAGTTGCAAGACTATTGCAGAGAATTCTGAGATGCCCCTCTCATGGTCCCCCAAATGATACCATTTATCACATTGACTCCTGTGTGTATTTATTTATATATGGTGTACCTATCCATACTCCCTGGGCTATTTGGGGAAGTTGTAGCCATGATGTCCCTGTATACTAATTACTTCAGGGTTTTTTCCTTAAAAGTCAAGGAATCATATAATCGCAGTGTCAATTTTAACATTGAGCAGTTGTCATTTGTGTCTTATTTATAGCACAGATGTCTTGATAATTCTTATGGGAAGGGAGTTGAGCAAAATGCAGTGAGTTGAGGTTAGAATGGTAGGTGCCTCTCCCTCTTATGTCTCAAATACAAAATAAAGATAATTTTCATAGTAAACATTCATAATACGAGATTTCTGGGCCTTGATTTTGCAGCAGCACGTTTTGCCAATGGGGTTTTTCTCTTCCCTCTATAGACCATTTTTTAAAGACTGCCTTCTTCTGCCCTCGTCCACCCCATAGCCATGTGGTAATGCTTCTTTGAACCTTGCTAGAACTCCCGCCCTCCATGGGGCTGTGCTCTTGGCAAGCTGTTGATCCCAGCTCCTGGTGACCCCTGTGTACAGACCAGAACGCTCCGTGGGATTTGGAAGGCCTCTGACCTTTGGGGGCAGATGTCTGGGTCTTTGGATAGATTCAAGACACCAACCTTGCAGCTAGTTGTAAAATGCTCCACTTCGCCACCACCCATGAACTCCACACAGGAACTATTTAAAGTCTGAGGGTTTCTCTGACCTTCGACAGTACAAATGTGTACCTCGTTGGAATACACATCTGTCTAACTCTAGGTCCATTTAGCCTCAAATCAGGAGATAAAATGAGATACAGAAGCATTTATTTATCAACTTAAGGAAATGCCCTGGGAGTAATGAGTCAACAGCCAAGATTTGGGGTGGAAGAAACTAAGTGATAGAAAAACGGGATCAGGCTGATGCTAAATGAGAAACAGAAATAGTTTAAAAACAAATCAGCAACATAATTTTAGCATCTCTTTGGTCACGCATTCAAGCTGATTTTTTAAATAACAAAATATAAGTGTTCACATTTCTTTACATGAAACCTGTAGTAAACCTACAGGGTGATAATTTCTCAAGGCAAAATTGGCGTCATTAGGGACGTGACAGCTGTGGTAAAGATAGCGCTTGTCTTGCTTGTTGCGTGCTAAGCTGATTCTGCCCCTGCAGTGTGTAGCAAATAGACCAAACAGCTGAACTACTAGAAACTCGGAGGAGAGTAGTTACACTTCATAGTGTCATGATGATTTTTGTTGGTTTATTTGGGTTTTTTTTTTCTATCGCTGTGCGTTTTTAACTAAAAAAAAAAATCAGAAATATGTCTTGAAATTGCATCTGGTTCTTCATTACCCGCACTGCCCATCCCCAATGTTTGTCCAAAAAGGACCCTGTTTTCAACCAAGGAGTCAGGGTGGGGCCAGTGTCAGCCCTGAGCCAGTCATGCAGAAACCACGGTGTGGGCCGACGTGTGGCGCGAAGACTGACCCACGCCCTCCTCTACTGCCCTCATGACCACCGCTTGCTGTCGGGATGTTTTCAACCCGTGGCGCCGTGTCCCGTAGCTGCCCTCCCCGGACATGACTCACCAGCCCCTTCTCTCTTGGTGTCTCTGAGTGGGCGTCCATCCGTCCGTCCAGCTCCAACGTGTCCACCAGCTGCAGTGGCTATTAACCACTCCCACCACCACAGGACTCCCCCCGGGATAATCGTTGCTTCGCCTTTGGAGTTACCCGAACCTCGCCTGGTGACGCAAAGCTGTTACATAACTTTGTAAGGCTGAACTCGGAAGCTTCCTCGGGGATCCTTGAGTCTCAGGCGTGGTGTCACTACAAAGTAAAAAGAAGGCCTAGTCCATCTCTTTAGGCAGTTTGACTTCTAAATGACTATGCAAAAGAACAGATAAACACAAATTTGCATGCATAGGTACTTCACAGCCTCAAAGTTCTTTTGATGGATGGGAGTCATGGTGAATCTTAATTTTCTAGTAATACTGGAAAAGAGAACAACATTACAGTTAGGGAACAGGAATTGGGAGACTTGGGCCGGTAGTCTTTAAGGAGCAGACCTTCCTCAGCCCTGGTGGTGGAGTGCCGGACCCCTTGAGCTGCTAACCTCAAGATCAGTTCAAGGCTACCAGCCACTCTGTAGGAGAAAAGTGAAGCTTTCTGCTCCCTAGTCTTGGGGGGAAAGTTTTAAAAAGAAACCCTTGGAAACCCACAGAGACAGTTCATACCTTCCTCCAAAGGTCTCCGTGAGTCAGAATAGACTCAGTAGCAAAGGATTTTCTAATCTTTTCTCTTTTGTTTCACCTTAATAGTGCTATCTTACGCTGTGTCCATACCATGCTATAATGGTAACGCTTAAAAAAAAATCAATGTATTGTAATGTTGTTGAACTCTAAAATACCCAAGCAAGTTATAAAAATGAAAGATAATCTTTTGAGGGTACTTTGTCCATTGCAATGAGTAACTGCAAAATCTATGAGAAAAGTAATAGGGTTTAGCTGGGCGGGGCACTCCAGACAGGTCTTGGCTAATGGGGAAGCTAAAGCAAGCCAGTGCTGCCAGGCCCAGCCCCGGCCCCCACGGACGGCTACTGTGTCGCCAGCCTGCCTGGCTCTGTTGACCAGGCACCTCTCCCTGGATTTGGGCTGCAGATGCTGCCCTCTGGGAACAGCACTGAAGAAAGGGCAGTTGACAATCGGGTGGTGGCTCCAAGAATGGCTTGCACGTGGATGAACTGCTTTCTCTTAGCTGTTTTGTAAGGAGACGGTTTGTCTACTCATCTGCGCTGTGGAAGACTACCGGGGTGGCTGAGAAGAGGAACCGGGTTCCTGCCTTTGCGCCCCACGTAAAGATGAAAAGGCTTGTCTTTCATTGGCTGGTCATTAAGAAAAATAAATTTTCGGCT
This sequence comes from Nesogale talazaci, assembly GCA_004026705.1. Lineage (NCBI taxonomy): Eukaryota > Metazoa > Chordata > Mammalia > Afrosoricida > Tenrecidae > Nesogale > Nesogale talazaci. The sequence goes on from PVJH01000739.1 coordinate 204,136, forward strand.
GAGCCCCGGTGGCATAGTGGTTGTGCGTGGGACTGCGGTCCACTGGCATGGAGGTTCAATTCCAGCTCACAGGAGCAAAGGCTGGGCCTCCTATTCCTACCACCAGGGCAGTGATGCCTAAAGAAAATAAAGGAAAAAAGAAAAAGAAATTTTCAAGGTAACTATTTTGCTTTTTTTCTATTTGGGAAAACAAAAAAAAAATTGTACTATCCTATTTATAACAAGGAAACAGTCAATACATCAAAGTTGAAAATAAAGGGGGAAAGACCATAGAACTTAAATACAAGATGACATAGATCCATAGATGTTCAGAGAATTGGCCAGGAGGAGAAAAATGGCAGGAGAGGTAAGTCTTATGGGCCATCTTCTAAGAGCAGAGGAGAGAGTGCCTGGAGAAACTGCATGGTTCTCTCTGCATAAGAAGGGTCTGGAACACAGAGGGCTCTCGTTGTGATTACCAACCGTAGGAAGGACTAGTTTATCAGGGATTCTCAGGAGCACAGCAAAGGGGTCTTGACGTGTCCTGAGGAGCCCTGGCGGCCCGTGTGCAGCTGCTAACCAGAAGGTGAGGTCTGAACCTGCCGGCTGCTGCTTGGGGTAACAGCCTGGCCATCTGCTTCCAAAAACATGCCAGCCCCAAACCAACCCCGCTGCAGAGAAGGGCTCCATCCTGTCACCAGAGCACACTTCCGCAGAGGCCAAGGCGGCGCAGCAGCCCTGAGCAGTTCGCTGCCCAGCACGGGGCCTCTGAAGGCCCCACCTCCGCCCTGCATCCAGCCACGTTCCACAGGCCTTTCAGAAGCATTCCTAGCTCCAGCCAGACCTGGCTGCTCGTGGCCACAAGCCAGAGCCACTCCTGCCACGATGCCTTCCTGGATTGTCCTCCTTCAGAGCTGGCTTAGCATCTACCCAGAGTCAGCCTGTAGGAACCTCCCTCTGTCACGTCATCTTCGTGCTGTTACTTGAACAGAGCGGGACATTTGTTCATCTGAAATTTCTTATTGTGCGCACAATGAAATTATACTGAAAGATGAGAAGTAGATTTCTATTTGAAATATCTTCTGTATTATTTACTTTTCTATTAAATAAATTGTATTTGGGGGGACATCACTGAAATAAATTGTATTTAAACAAAACAATAGGACTAGAGTAAGTTAATAATTGGACTAATTGAAAGATAATAGGCCTGAGTCCCGGTGACGTAGTGGTTGTGCGCGGGACTGCGGCCCACTGGGATGGAGGTTCTATTCCAGCAGAGGCTTCACAGGAGCAAACGCTGGGCCTCCTACTCCCACCACCAAAGGGCAGTGATGCCCAAAAAACAAACAAAAAAAAAAAAAAAAAGAAGGATAATATGTGAGAAGAATCTGAAGCTTATTTTTATTTCTGCTCTCAATCAGCAATTTATTTTAGCTCTTCAAACTCATTTGATATTTAAATTTTATATTAAGACATTAAACATAATGCTTCCTAAATGAGCATACTAGTAAAATAGGACATATTAAATATATAGTACCAATATTTAATTTAAAAATACAAAAAAGATCACTTCCTAGGTAACCATATAGGCAGTTCCACTTCCACCTGTAGGGTCACCACACTTGATCTTAGCCAAAAGGCTGAGAAGATACTCTGTAAGGTCATTGTGAGAATCGACAGCAGTGGGCCAGGCAGGCTGACATAGTGGTTTAAACCCGTGCTCTAAACTAGACTGCCTTGGGTCAAGTTTCAGTTCTCCTAGCCAGTCACTCAGCCTCATCTGTAAAATAGGGTTAATGGTAATTACCTAGATGATAGCCTTGTTTTGAAGTTAATATACCAGGGGCTTCAAAAAATGTCTGGGATGTTTTCATTTCATCTTTGCATAAGCCTTTTGAAGCCCTTTGTATGTAAAGAAAGCGTCTAGAATGAGGACTCTTGGTCACCTCTCTCTGCCATCATAAGTTTCCTTCAAAAATGAGCTTGGCAAGAAGCGTTGCATACTGTTTGATTTCATTTGTATGGCATTCTTACATACATTACTGTAGAAGTGGAGAACAAATGAGGGATTGGCAGAAAAGTGGCAGGAAGTTGGTGTGGTAGAGGGGAATGTGGTAGAGGGGGACGTGGAGTGTGCTTTGACTATCAGCATCAGGGAAAGGAACCCGGTGGCCAGGGTTACGTATTTGTCTACTAGCCAGAAAAGGTTGGTGGTCCCAACTTAGCAGTCAGCTGCCGTAAAGATGGCAGCCAGCCTGGAAAGCCCCCAGGCAGTTCTACTCTGTTTGTTCGCAGTCCCTTTTACTTAAAACTGACTCAACAATGGGTTTGAGCTTTTGGGTTATAAACACCCATATCCTAGATCTTTGCTAAATGTTATCATCAGGAAAATCTGGTATAATGTACATGAAATTTTGGTGTTATTTCCTACTATTCCATATGAGTTACTGCAAAGCATTGCTGTATGGGTTTCCGAGAGCCAGCATAACAGTACCATAAGCTCTGGGTGGCTTCAGACAACAGAGATTTATGTTCTTTTAGTTCTGGGGTTTCAAAGTCTGACAGCCAAGTGTTGGTAGGGCCACGCCCCCTCCAAAGGCTCCAGGGGAAAAACCTGCCTGCCAGCTCCTGGTCACTCCTGGCATTCCGTGCTTGTGGTCATATCACTTCATTCTCTGCCTTCCTTTTCACAATGCCCTTCTCTGTTTCTCTCTGTGTGCCCCCTCTTACAAAGCCTCCAGTCATGGGATGTCGGGCCCACCCTAAATCCAAGATGATTTAATCAGGTTCTAAATCTCATTGTCTAAATCAAGTATGAATGAGAACGACCCATCCTTGGGCAAAGTTCATTTCCAGCTGTGCCTCTTGAGAAACTCGAAAACAATCTCTCTGCCAGAACACAGTGCTGTAATGGGATAGATATTCCCTTCACAGATGGAAAGGTCACAAGTCCCAAACAAGTCCCAAACCGAACAGCCTAAATTCCGCTGGGCTTCCAGGCCTTCAGATACTTCTTTGTAGGGTGAGGCTCAGGCCCTGCATCTGGGCCCACACCTAGCCTCCACATTCTTGGTGGCTCTGTCCTCAGGGTCAGTACTCCCTTTTTTCTTGAAAAAGGGAGTAGCCAAGTCATTCTTTCAGTCATCTTTTTTTTTGTGTGTGTGGGCATCACTGCCTCTGGTGGTCGTGGGCGCTACCCAGCTGCCGCTGGATTTGAACCGCCAAGCCCGTGAGCCGCAGTTCCGCACTCAACCACCTACGCCACCGGGGCTCAGCCCCAGTCATCTTCTGCCTATAAAATCCCAGGAGTCCCACCAGCTTTTCTCCACTGTATCCTATCCCTGTCCTCCAGTCCACGTGGGCAATTCATGCTGGAGTTTGATCGTGGTATAAAGCACAAACAAACCCAGCTGGCCACTGAGTTCATCCCAGCTCACAGCAGAGTCGAATCGTTCCTACTGTAAGTCTTTATGGGAGTAGACCTCTTCAGCGTTGTCCTTGGGGCTCGCCGGTGGGTTTGGATCCTCCAGCTTCCTGTGCACAGTCCGGCGCTTCACCCACTATGCCACCGTGACTCTCTATCATTCTCAGAAATCTGGAGGTCCTCAGACCTAAGTCAAGGGAGGAGTCCCCACCCTGCCTCAGAAGTCACCACAGATCTTGTCTGCATACTTTCGTCTCTGTGTCTGGCTTCTGCTGAGATTGTACATTGGGTCTCTGAGACTTGCCTGTCTTTCGCAGTCAGATGGATTAAGAGCCTAAATTTAAGAGCCCAAATTTATCAGTGCTAGTTTCTTCTTAAGGAACCCCCGTAGCACTTTGGAGTCTTGGGTTTGACCAACAAGGTTGGCATTCCAACCCCACCAGTCATTTTGCTGGTGGAGAAGCTGCCTGCTCCCACGAGCCTCAGCCATTTCACTCTGCGTCAGAATGGACTCCGTGGCAGTGGAGTTTAGGTTTGTTTTGGGCTTAACAATTTCTTCTATATTTCCTTCCTTGTATTTTCATAGAAGCCGCCGTGAGAAATTAAGCCTATAGTACTTTGCTTGGAAATGTCCTTAGCTAACTAAATAGTAGCTTTAAATTTTTACTTTCTACCCAACAGTAGAGCAGTTTCTCCAAGCTTTTCACCACTTTGTAAAAGGATTGCTTTTCCTCCAATGTCTAGTAACATCTTTCTTACCACACCTCACCAGAAACCACCTTATTTCTACCAACATTCTGTTTTTAATGTTGTGTATTTTCTAAAATAATAGAAGTGTTCTCTGTCATGTTCTCTACTTCCAGCCAACCCCTCACCAAGAATCACTTCTTAGTGCCCCTATTTCTTCCAGCCCTGTTTTGAAGGCAATTTAGGCTTGTCTGCCAAGTATCTAAGTAGTCTTAAAACTCTCTGTCCAATTCCCATTTACCTAATTCCAAAGCTAGTTCCAATTTTTAGGAATTTACTTCAGTAGTATTCTACTTTCTGGTACCAACATTCTTATTAGTTCACAAGCAATTTTAAATAGCTATCAAAAGTGTTTTTAATGAAAATCCCCAATAGATTCTTGAGTGCCTTGATGGTTTTCTATAATAGACACAAGTTGGCCATGACATGCAAGTGCGCTCTGCATGGAGAGCCAGACCAGGATTGAGATTAATGAACACAATGCAATGAAAGCCGTGACTTTGCCATGGACATTTTAGTGCGATGTTCATTACGCGCGCGCGCACGCACACACACACACACACACACACACACACACAAAGAAACAAACTAATTGTAGTCAGAAAGATTGAGAAATAATAAACAGCAGCCCTATTTTCCTAAAACCCACCAAATAAGTATTTCCTATAGGCCTTTGTAGATGAGCAGCGATGTAGATACGAAAATTCTGAAAGCAGACCCAACGGGATCTGTGCCACATTGTACTCAGATCTTTAGTTTAGGAGGGGCCTTTCAGGAAGCCTTTTCTGATCTTTGCCTCTTCTGCTTCTGAACATCCCCTCCCCTGTCCTTCCAGAGTTGATCCCTCATGACTTTCTGTGTTCACACGCTCTCTGCATAGTGTTAAGGCACCCACCGTCCACTGTGCAGAGGGTCTTTGTGTGTCAGTGGCCTTTGTGAGGGACGAGCTCACGGGCACACTCGGGTCTCACTTAACAATTCCAAGCTCTGTACCTGCCTCAGAGAAGGCACTTGAAAAATAATGACAAAAAAGAGTGACTCTCGTCACAGTCCTGGACTCTAAAACCAAACTCTCTGTCATTGCGTCAGTGGTGACTCAAAGACACACACCCCCCTCGGGGTTCCCCAGACAAACCGTTTTTTGGGAGTAGAAAGCCATGGACTGAGAGATCAGTAATCTGGGGGCCTATATAACCTAAATAGATCAAATCAATTAAGCCTGTTAATTTAATGAGATTGTGATTGCTTTTGCAGGTGAACCTTCCTGGGATTTTGCTTTATGCTTTTTCACCTACTGGCCATTTTCTGTAGGTTTGAACTAAGAACCCATTAGAGTTGAAGCAGTGCAGAGCTGCCTAAAAAGAGGTGTCGAGTCAAGCGTGGCACTGGAGTTGACTCCAGAGAACCTAGCAGCAACAGCAATGGTGCGTCAGGACAGAGAAGGCCAGGAAGGCCTTCCCCCACACGGAACGTACCGCCAGCGAGTCCATGCTGACGCGTAGTGACCCCATGCGGGTTCTGAGACTGTCATTGTGTATGCATGGCGGTAGCGCCCCATCTCTCTCCCGAGGAGCTGCTGGCGTGGATTGCAGCCCAGCAGGTAGCCACCACTCCACAGGGCTCCTTGTGAAAGGACATCATTGAAGGGGATGGCTTGTGTGGCTGCCTGGGACCATCCTAAGTCACAAGGAACACTTTGAGACCCTCATGGACCCAACAGCACTGGCTCTTCAGCTAATACTTGCCTACCGTCTACTCCTTGCCACGGCACAAGTGAACCGTTTATTCAGATCTCTAATAACTGACAGGTGTATTGCAAGCAGTCGGAGGAGGGCCATTCTCCCCAGTGCAGCTTAACCGGACTGACTTACTAAGTCCTGCCTGTTGGCTACCTGCTCTTACCTGTCCCGACTCTCCAAGCGCTGGCTTTTGTCAGAAGTCTGCTGAAAGGTGTACACGTGTGTGATCCAGAATATGTAACAGTGGAGATTGAGACATACAATTAAAAATCCTCATCCTTACAAAAATGATGCCATGATAAAAGCTGTGGTGTAGCCCATGCGGCCCGAAAACACGCCACAGGACTGTTGAGGCGTTCATGTCATTTGAGTTAATGACACAATGAGTGAACAAGTAAGTAGTTTGAGAGGTACAGTTCCAGCTAAAAAGAGGCAGGAGAGCCAGATGCAATACACAAATTTTAACTGTGCATACTTCAGAGACACTCGAGGTCATTTAAAAGTGGACTGAGTATGAAGTCACGTTGGGGAATTCTTAATATTCTTTTATGTGATACTCTGGTCATGTTGGGAAAAACCCTTATTAGTTGTGACATTCTGGGAAGGAACTATTTTGATGTTTGTAACTTTTTATCAAATGGTTGGAAAGCAGTGCGACAAAAATGGCCAGTTGTTGAATGTAAATGGAGTGTGCACAGGTATTTATTGCCATATTCCTTGAATTTTGCCATAGTTTGACTGTTAAAGATGGAGGACAAGACAAGGATTTCCTCTGTCAGCGTTCGTATTAGGCATCATGCCCCAGCCAGTCTCATTAAGGCAAAAGTAGCAACAGAAGGCTTAGAGGTTAGACTAGAAGAAACGCCTGGTGACCGTCACCGTAAACACGGAGCCCTGGGGAGCAGTTCTGCTCCAGTACGTGGACTCCCCATGAACAGGGTGCCCGCTAAAAGCCAACTCACCAGGACAGCTAGTTAGAAAGGAAGACCATGGGGAAGGAAAAGAGTTTTATTTAGACTTGTTTGGCATTGGTGCTACTAATTTTTCTTTGAGATTGCTTTGTTTAATGGAGGGCTCTTCTCTCTGACAGCATCTCTTGCTCTGTGCTTTAATGAATTTAAAATGACCTGTTTTCTGGCATCAAGGGTGCCCCCCAAATCCATCCCCAGCTTCCTGCTCAGCCGAAGGGAAGCCAGAATCCTGATCCTGGTCTTTGAGCAGGCCTTGGGCAGTGAGGCTGGGTTCTCCTTTCTGGAACGGTTGGAATTAGTGTTGCTCTTTAAATTGTCTGCCCTGAAGGAAGCAGCCTCTGCATTGCTGTCACGGGGACCACAGTCAGAAGCTTGGGTGATACAGTTATCTCACACATACATCCCTGACCCCCCCCCCTTTATAAAAGAAAAGTCAGATGCCTTCAGAGGAAGCATGGTGATGGTACAGGGGGTTAAGTGCTCAGCGGCTAACCTGAAGGCCACGGCTTCGCCCCACCCGCCCCTCCCTCTGTGGAGAAGACGTGACAGCCTGCCTCTGTCAAGACGGAAGGGCTCGTAACCCTGTGGGACACTGGCCCCTGCCATATCGAGTCCTCTGAAGGGGAGTGGTCTCTGGATACACAGCAGCACTCTGAGAGCACTGTCTTGAGGAGGACTGCGAGCCTGGGAGCACACGCACACAAGTGCAGGGCTGCTCCGGCTCTCTCAGCCGCGAGTTTCCAGCTGGGGGGAAGAGGTGATGGATAGAGAGCTCGGAGACCGCCCTCCTAGGTCTCTAATGGCAGGTAGTACATCGTCAAAGGAAATCACAGGGCCGAGGGGTGGGGGAGAGGCTTAAAGTTTAAGATTAGGACTGCCTGGCAGTTTTGAGTACAACTGACCTTTAAAATGATATGATCCAGGACATGGCATCTCAGATGTAATTACCAGTATTTCAAGCTGGATTCATCTCCATAGCATAGATCAACCGAGAATGGCCGCGTTCGTCACCAACCTCTAACAGCCGGCCTCCTCCGAAGCCTTCAGCTTCTTTCTGCCCACGTTGACACTTTTGAACAGGTAGCTTTCCAAAATTGTTCTCGGGCTATTAGGAAGATAAGGGAAAGGAAAGGGGAAATCCCAGAGGAGATTTTCTTTATAAATGACTAACAGAGGGCCTTTCTGCCCTGCAGCTTTTCATGGCCCACAGGAAAATGCCTGGAGAGGGGGAATGTAATCTCTGCACAACCTGCAAGTAAAGCCTGGGGAAGGGGAAACTCGGGGATTTCTTACCCTCCCTCACCTGGTTTTCCAGGGAGTGCGGTGCTTCCCGTGGACAAAGGTTTTAGCTGCTTAAGTTCCCTTTATATGGGCAACGGAGAGACAGCAGTGATGTGTGAGGGTTCATTAATTATTACTCTTACTGATGTTTGCACAGGCTGTTGGGATCATAAATGTCAATCTGTCAAGAGACTGTGATAGGTTCTAAAAAACTGATTGAGTGCCTCAAAAGCTGTCATGGAGCCTGAGATTAAACAGATTCATCTTTCGTTCTTACAAGTAAGGGAAGGTGTGAGTGAAGGGGATAGGGACAGGTTCCCTTTCCTTTTTTACCGCATTGCTTCTCCCCCTCTACTGCTCTGCATTGTGAGGGTTGGCTGGTACAGGGGACCAGAGCCAGCCGGAGACACTAGGGAGGCCACAGTCACGGTGAGCAGCCCCGGTGTGTGCAGGCTGCCAGCTGCACAGGGACAGAAGATTGAGATTCCGCTCTGACAGGCCGCACACAGTCTATTTGGAAGTTTGGGGGAGAGAACATGAGTAATAAAGACATGAACAGTGACAGTAAGGAACAAATGTGAATTTCTGTCAGAGACAAAGCAGAATTTCAAAAGAAGTAGCTCTGATTGTTGTCTCCAGTCAAGCCTTCCAGTTAAATTGGAAGTCCTTTCACTATTTTCTGAGGTTGGCGAGAAAATTACAATTAGAGGGCTTTTTTGACTGTAAAGTATTAGATGTTCAAAATCTCTTGTACCAGTTCTCTGCCATAAACTAAGTCATGGCTGGCTGTCTTAAAACCTTGGGAACTAACAGGTGAAATGTTTTTCTGAAGGCTTCCTATCCTCACTTATTCATGTTATTCTTCATCAGGCTTTCCTTTGACTACAAGATGGACTGTGACATCTTTTACTTTCTTTTTTTTTCTTAAATGATTCTATTGGAGGTTCTTACAGCTCTTATAACAGTCCATACATCAATTGTTTCAAGCATATTTATATACCTTCCCATTCTTTTGACTATTGGGGTTTTTTTATGAGAACAAAAAAAAAAAACCCTACTATGACTACCATGGAGGTGTGGCAGCTTTGCTGGGAGTGGGTACATCCAGGCTCAAGACTAAGCATTGTTGGGGGCTGCTGTGTTGGTCCATCATGAAGGCCCTTAATCAGCAGTTACTGTTAGGCATAAGAGAACATAGAGTGCATGCGTAACTGTCTCCTTTAACAGAGATCAGAAGAACTAGATGTTGCCCAGCTCCTGTTTCCAGACCTTTTGATCAGATTCTATCATTTATTCTGAGCCAAAGGAGAAAATCACAGACCTGACTTGAGATCTCCTAAGCTCTAGATTTTACGGAGCCCTGAAACTATTGCCAGGAGATAACCCTTCAATCAAACTATCCTGAAGTCTTCTTAAGACTGAACAGTGGTTGAGCTTTACTAGTAAAATAGCCCTGCCTTGAACTTTACACCCTTTTAAGAACTATGTAGGGCAAAGAACTGTATCTTTTTAAGTTTCAACTTAAAAGACAGAAACCAGGGGCTGGGGGTAGGGGAAGGAAGTGAGTTCATGTTAATGAGGGAAGAACAACTCAAAACGAAGGGTAAGAATGGTTGCTCTGCTCAGTGTGATCAGAGTTGCTAAATTATACATGCAGAAACTATTGAATTGGTGTGTGTTTTACCGCGTGCATGCTCAACAACAAAAATAAATAACAATTTAATGGGAAGGAGGGGGGAAAAAGATTACTCTTAACTCCCGGGGTGGCCTTGGTTCCCAGCTCACCACCACAGGTCTTCCTGCTGCTAATGAGCGTGCTCCTGGCGAGGACTCTTCCTCTTGACAGTTACAGCTGCACGTGAGTTATTTCGGTCCACCTTCCTCTCCACATTTACCCCTTCCTGCCCACGTTCAAATTATGCAGGTGGACTGCTGGGTGCTTCCCTGCGTTGCTCAGGAAGGTGAAAATGCCTCACGGCAAAGCGAATGCTATTTCTGAGGAAAAAGTAAAGAATTGACGTTTGATTCCTTTTTTTAAATGGACGGTTCCTTTAGTCTCTGTCTTTTCATTTCTAGTGGTTCTTTTCTAATTGACATAAAATATATAGTTGATCAGTTGAATTATTTAGTTCATTATTGTGCAATTAGAATTCCTGTCCTGGACATCTGTTTCTCTTACTTAGGCAACTCACCCAGTGGCACAAGGTTTCATTAAGTAATTAGCAGAGGAGGTGTAATTTCTTATGCAGACATAACGATGATCCTGTAGACCACTATTTATTTCATTAACTTCTAATTAAAACACTAAGTTGACTTGTGAGAAAATGCCGAAGAAGAATGGTGCGCTTCACCAAGGTTATCAGAGATTCACCCCCCTTCTTGGGTAGCGTGGTTTGGAAGGTGGCCAAGAGTTTGGGAGCTCATTTCCCTTCTCGCTCCGGGGTCGGGGACATCAGAGGCACCCTAGTGCCTTCCCATCTAACAGACATCCACTGATGAAGGGCGAGCAGCATCGTCCAGCACCTGAGAGTAGATGGAGTTCTCACTGGCGGCATTTCATGCTGTATCGTCAGATACAATGGGAAATTCAAGGAGAAGAGGTCAAGGCTAGGCTGGCTGCCTCACTTATGGAGTGGGCGGGTTTGGGGGGGCCCTCACAAGATAGATCTTTGGTGATAATCAGTTTGTAGATTGAGTGCTGCGCTGCAACCAGAATGATAGCTTTTCAAAGACGTTTTCTGTCGTGCCTTCTCCTTGTAGTCCAGGGTTGTTGTCCACACAGGAGCGGGCTCTTTGTGGCTAGTCGGCTTAGGTGCTGGTGAGTGGGCTAGCCTCCAGCCACAGAGAGGTTTGGATGTGAACGTCGCCCTTCCAGAGACATTCGCTTTCATCGGCTAGAACAACAGAGACCTTACTCAACTTTTAGAACAAGGCCTAAATGATCCTTTACACCTTCAAGATGTGCTGGCATCATCTGTGGGCCCTCCAGATCTTAACATTCTCAGTAAGAAGAAAAACAAACTGCTTTCACAAACACCGTGCCAGCAAGGTGGGGGCAAGGTGGGGAGTGGGGAGCGGTAATTGTCCTTAGAACATTCTTCCAGATTTGGGACCTTACCTTTTACTTTAGAATTTTTCCTTCGTGTTACATAGGAACTTTAAAAAATATATCCAAATAATGCTGTTAATACAAATAGTGCCTTTGTTGTATTTTTTAAAAGGAACCCTCCTCCCCAGGGGAATGTTTGGGTCATACAAGGTGGATTCTTCTTGTCTAAAAGCTGTGTAATTATTTGCATTTAGATTGTTGCATTCCTAGGCTAAGGGGGAGGGGGCTGGCATGTCTGTGGGAGCCTTCGTCACCCACAACTGGATCTGAATAGGTCCTCTCAGCAGAGCTGGGAAATAGGGTGAACTTGTTTTCAGTGGTTTTCCGCCAGGGCCTTGTTCAGTTGCCTTAAATGGGGGGAAATAATTGTGTAGACAGAAAGACTGAACGGGGCACGCCCTCGGGATATCAGTGCAGTCGAGTTGGGAACCACTAAGCAGACAGTGCCTGTCTCAGTGTTGGGACCAACAGGGCTGCCTCCCTCCCCCTCAGGGAAGGTGGGGAAAGAGCTGAGAGCCCGCAGACAGCTGCTTCTCACTGGAGCCACTTGCATAAAACAGTCAGGAGAGCCTAGGAGAGATCAAGCCTTCACCATGCAGGGTGCACCAGTGACCAGAGCAGGCAAGCCTTGCTTCCTCCTGGAGCTAACGTTCCCTGGGTGTCCTGTGAAAAGAGACGTGCTGTGGGGGGATAGAGGCCTGGTGTCTGGACAGATTTGATCCATGGGAGGAGGTGTCATGGAAAATGTGGCTGTAGAGAAAAAGGGTAAGCAAAGGCAATCCCATATAGATATTGGTGACCAGTACTCCAGATCGAGGGAGCAGCAGACTCTCAGGCTCAGAGACGGGAGATAATAGAGGGTGGGAGAGGAGAAGAGAAGCCATTCAGGAGCTTTTGAGGCTCATGCTAAGTATTTAGCTCATGGTAAGACTTTCACTCTGAGGGCGGGGAATGATATTGAAGGATTTATGATCAGGGACCTAACTTGACTCTAACCTGATTCTTTTTGTTTTTTTTCTAAAAAACAGATACTTTTATTTTCACTTTATAACATTTACACTCTCCTTTTTTTAAAAAAAAAAATAATTTTATTGGGGACTCTGACAGCTATTTTAACATCCAGTACATCATCTGAATCAAGCACATCTGCACCCATGTCGCCACATTCCTTTCCAAACATTTTCCACTAGAGCCCATTCTTAACGGTTCTCTGGGCTGCCGTGCGGAGACAGGACTGTGGTGGCCTCAAAGAGTGTCGCCGGGGTACAGTTTCAGAGATCAGGGTACGGGCTGGGCGAGCTGGGGTGGTCATGATGCTGGCGAGTGGTGGGTTCTAGATGTGTCTGAGGATTGCGTGGAGACCCCCTGCCAGAGGCGATCTGCTGTGGAACCTCGGTACGAGGTAGCGCCTCGGTCAACGGGGGTGGCCCCTCTAGCACGACAGCCCCACAACACTGCCTTCGTTTTGAAAACAAGAGCCAGCCCGCTTGAGACATGAGCTTTTCAGCATTTTCCCCTGTGTTTAAGGTTACGAAGAACAAATTGTCACACACTACGTCTCCTCCTACTTGCCAATTTGGCACCCGCCCAGGGTTGTCGTGCCAGTGCTGCTGCCCCACGGCAGAGGCCTTAGGACAGACGGCTGGCTTGTGGACAAGCAGAAGCTCCAGCATTTGGGAAGTTGGGGTAATTTTGCATGCTAAGACTTAGTCTTCACCTGCTCAGTTGTGTTTGGGAGTACAAGAGAGGAATATTTTGACTCGTGCTTACAGATCACCAGTCAAACACTGGTGATAGCGAGAAGCCTTTGACCAGGTTCTGTTTCTAAGAAGCATCTAGTTGCACACCAGCCAACCCCCAGGAAGAGGTAGGTCACAGATGCAAGCAGTCAGCAGGTAGGTCCCAATGAAAGAGACAAGCCCCCTCCAGCCGCAACGGTCTCTGTGTGCGGAGGGTCTGTAAAAAGAACCACCACGGACTGCTGTTTGTTACCACGCTTCCCCCCACCTACACCCTTTCTCTCCAGGCTCAGACCCAGCTTCTAGGTTGGATCAGGACACAACGTGCTCTCTCCTCTTGCCCGTCCAGGTCTAGTTCTTGAGAAGAGGGCCCCGGTCCGGGGAGAGTGCCCGGCAGCCCAGGCACCAGCCCTGACCCCCAATTGTGTTGTTTTGGCCAGATTCACACTCTGAGAACGAGGCTTCGCCCGTGAAACGGCCACGACTACTGGAGAATACCGAACGGTCTGAGGAAACCAGTCGGTCTAAACAGAAGAGTCGACGCCGGTGTTTCCAGTGCCAAACCAAACTGGAGCTGGTGCAGCAGGAACTGGGATCATGTCGCTGCGGTAAGCATCTCCCCTGGGGGGGGCACGGCGGGGACCGAGCCCTTGCCACCCCGGTACTGTGGGTACAGCATTGCTTGGAGAACGAAGTCCTGAGCCACCTCGCTGGAGGGGAATGGTGGGCCTAGCGCTTGAGACGACATGGGGTGAAGGGGTCTTGCTGCTGAACACCCTTCATTTGATCTCACACAGGTAGGGGTTAGAAGGGAGGTAACGGCACCCCCCCCCCACTACTCTTGTGTGCATTTGTGTGTGTGTGTGTGTGTGTGTGTGTGCATCTCCGCCCCCTGGTGGGAGTAGGAGGCCCGGCCTTGCTCCTGGAGAGCTGCTGCTGGATTTGAACCGCCAACCCTGTGGGTTACAGTCCCACACACATAACCACTAGGCCACCAGGGCTCAGCCCTTGTGTGTATTTCTTTATTACCTTGTCGCTCGTTCCTTCTGTCAACTTCTTTCAGCCACCAGTCACTCCCCTTCTTTCCCAGGGATGGCTTAGGTAGAAATCAGCCACGCCGAGTTAAACTCCGTAAACATTGAAACGAGTGTCTCGCCATGTGTGCTAACTGAAAGCTGTGTCCTGTGAGCGCCAGCCGTCTGATCAGTGGACACCCACCCCGAGAGAGAGAGAGAGAGAGAGAGAGAGAGAGAGAGAGAGAGAGAGAGAGAGAGAGAGAGAGAGAGAAGAGCGAGCTTCTTCGGAGGGCTGCGCAGGGACGCGGTTTTTCTTTTGAAACTTTATGCCTCCCCACAGCAGAACAAAACTTGGGCCGATCCTTGCTCCCTCCTTGACCACATACATCATGTCAGAGAAAGACCAAAATTGTGCAGCTGCATTATTTTAGGCTGACTTACAGTTTTCCTGTCCCCGTGTTTATTTTCTCATCTGAAAGCAAAGTATTAATAGACGTGTTCTGGGGCATAAAGCTGCCCTCAGGTCAAGTCTTGAGGTCTGGCTCCAGCCTCGGAGCCCCCGCTGCCCCTCCTCCTGGGGAGTTGGGGGACAAGCATGGAGTCGCAGCCAGGACCAGAGTGTGTTCCCGGCAGTACAGCAGCATCGCGGGCATGCCTAGTCCCCGCATCTCCCAGAGAGACAGCCTGGGCGGCCTGTGAGAACCGAGAAGAGGGGTGCCTGAGGGACGCAGTACAGCAGCATCGCGGGCATGCCTAGTCCCCCCATCTCCCAGAGAGACAGCCTGGGCGGCCTGTGAGAACCGAGAAGAGGGGTGCCTGAGGGACGCAAGTGCCGGTGCTCAGCCAGATTGGAGCTGGCCAGCAAAGCCACCAGGTTCCGTGTGACATTTATCCGTTGGCGTGGCTCTCGTTTTTGCTATTAAACGCTTGTGAGCACGTGTCACAGAGGAGGCAGGCTCAGAGGTGGGAGAGAGTGCTCCCCATTTCCCGGCTGGAGGTGCCTTCCTTGTGAGTCGGGGGATGCAGAACCTTATTTGGGGGCTGCATCTTGGTCTGCGGGAGAGCCCTTCCCGAGCATGGGTAGGGCAGGTTTGCTGTGCCAAGCCAAGAAACCTCTGCAGCTTGATGGCTGGCCACTTGCCCGGCGCAGTGACATGGCCAGTCTTTTGTAGACTGCTCACTCGCGCTTTGGTCTTTATCTGAACAGTTGGGAGTTGAACAGTTCATTCTGATGTCTGTGTTACGAAGCCTACCTTTTTGCCTGTTGCTGTTACATTGCAGGCCTTTGCTGCTTAAATCAGAACCATGGGATTTTCTCCTGTCTTGCGTTCTTGGTTCTGTCTTGAGAGTAACCAGAACCCTGGGTATTACACAGGATTTGCCATAGTGGATCAAGCAATTGGTCCATCAAGTGGGCCGTCTTGCCTCCAGCCGTGACTAATCCCACCCCTCCTGTTGAGCAAGCACATGAGGTCTCGATGCAGTGCTGTAAGACCCAGCGGTGCTGTAACCAAGTCCCCCAGGTTACTCGTCAGCTTTGATGTAAACCACCTCATTTCCCAAGGTCTGAGTGCCCAGCTGGAAGAATCTAGAAATGCACGTTAGATGACTTCATTGTCCCTAAGCAAAGCCGCCCGGGCAGCCTGTGGCAAGTCCTCTGCGGCGAGGAGGCTGTGTCTCTAGGTCCCTGTTATTTGGGATTCACCATGGACGCCGTTTCTTTTTAAGCGATGTAGTCCCTTAGCTTATGCCCTGCTTCTCGGGGTCTGCTTCGTAGGGAGGCTTTTCTGCTGGGAAAGATTAAATTAAAAAAAAAAAAAAAAAGGCTGTCCCTCCAGATGTAACCTTCCTAGAGACAGCTGGGAGTTCAATTTGTCCCACTGAGAGCATTGCACTTATGTGCCTTGAAAAAATGACCGAGCCTACTGCCGCACTTTAGAAGATGAAGGGCGGCAGCGGGGACACGTAGCTCTGGAGCTGCCTCTGACAAATGACTCCGCTGCGCCTGCTGCCCGTCTGCGCTCTCTAGGACAGGAGGAGGTGTGCAGCTGGCTTGCACGAGGATGCCCAGAGCGCCGGGAGACAGTGACTGCTCTGAAAGGGGTGACAGGACGGGGACACACAGTCCTTAAGTACTCCAAGTGAAGATTCAGGAAGGTCGTTTGAGCTCATACAAAACTCTTCTCCATTGGAGGAAATGTTTGTGTGTGTGTGTGTGTATTTTTCCCCCACAATCTTTTTTTATTTTTTCTCCCCCATTCCCCTTCCACTCTATACAGGTTATTAACTGCTGACAAGAAATTCACATCTCATAAATAATGCTTAAGAGCCATTGCTATATAAATTGAATGTGTTATGAATTGTGATGGGCCTTTTTGTAGCATTCGATGCCTAGAGCAGGAAGAACAGAGGATGTCATTTTCATTAATTTCTAATGAGGTGCCAATTAAAGGCAGGGAAGAAGCTCCAGAGGGAAGAGTGGCCAAGCTCCCCTGAATCCTCCGCCCCGGGGCTGTCATCCAAGCACTGCCAGAGCGGCCTTCTCTGAAAATTCCATTAAATTACAGTCTCATCGAGAGCACACACAGACACATTCAGCTTCCCTCTGATCTTCAAAAGAGCAATTTGTAAAGCGAGTTCTGAGCCTTCGCACATAGGGAATGGGGTAGAGGTGATAGGAATTGTTAATTGCCAAGACACTCCCTGAGCTTTCAATGAGGAGGTGAATTTTGAAGAGGAATTCTCCTCTGTCTCACTGACGAGCTAACCTTTAAATCAACAATACCAAAGTAGCACTCGCTTCCTGTGAAACCTTCCAATTAGAAAAAGGCTCATGGTGAGGCTGGGTTGATACCCTGAATCCTAGAGCACCCTCAGCAGTTTAATGTCTCAAGATAGAGAAACCGTGTTGCATAAAAATGGATTCATACGTTCCATTTTCTACTCAGTAGGCCAGTTGATCAGCTCATTCTCATTGCAGGGGCCTTGCCTCCTCAGTTGCCTCCCAGAGGCTGTTTCTGCAAAATCTGACCTTCCTCATCGCACGTCACCGGCCGGGGCGGCTGTGTTCTCCGAGGCAGGCCTTCGCGGTGCGCTCAGCAGAGCCTTCTCCTGCCCACTGAACGTGTTTGTCAACCCCCGCCTAAGAGTTGGCATAAGTTAGCGCATAATTCCAGTTGATGGTGACTTCACCAGCTGTAAACAGATATGCCCCCCTTTAGGAACAGCAGGCTTTCACTCACCTCCCGAGTTCTCTGGCTCCCTTCATTGCTTTCCAACTATGTTTTCTGTTCCGCTTAAAAACTCAGGGTGATGCTTCGCTGGTGCCTTTGCGGCCCTTCATCACCCCCATGTTCCTCGGTGGTCATTTCTGCCCTCTCATGGACTGTCGGTCAAATTCAGCAAGCACTTCCTGCGAGAGGGCTGTTCTGAAAGCATTCCCCTAGATTGCACGGGGCTATAGCTGCAAACGTCTCTGGAAGTGCAGAGTCTGGATCAGTGACTCTCAGACAGGAGTACACCTGAATTATCTGGAGGGCTTGTTGAGACATAAGTGGCTGGTCTCCTCCCACCACCGCCACCAGAGGCTCGTTCTGCTGTGGGGTAGGTCTGGGGTCGGCCCAAGGATGTGCACTCCTGACAAATGCCTGCTGCTGCTGGTCCAGGCCCACATGCCACACCCCGAAAACAGTTTTAGGCAGCTGTCAGCCCTGGAAAACTCTGTTCTTTTTTCAATGATTTGTTGTTGTTGTTGTTTTAATTAAATTTGTGTGTGTGTGTGTGGCATCACTGCCCTGGTGGGAGTAGCAAGCCCAGCCTTGATGCTGGATTTGAACTGTCGACCCTGTGGGCCGCAGTCCCGCAAACTACCACTAAGCCACCAGGGCTCAGCCTTTTTTCGATGATTTTATTGGGGGCTCTTACAGCTCATATAACATTCAGTACATCATTTGTATCGAGCACATTTGTACACGTGTTGCCGTAAACATTTCCAAATATTTTCTGCTTGAGCCCTGGGTATAAGCTCCTCTTTTCCTCTCCTTTTTTAAAATAAATCATTTTCTCGGGGGCTCATACAACTCCCGTCACGACCCATCATTGTATGCAGGCCACAAATGCACGCTTGTTGCCATCATCACTCTCAAAACATCCCCCCTCCACTTAGGTCCCCTGTACCAGCTCCCCATATTCCCCTTCCCTCCTCCCTCCCTGGGAAACTTTTCAAAGGAGTGTCTGAGGGCCTACCCTAAACAATGAAGGTGGACTAGCTGGTCAGGTCCAGCTAGTGGTGGTGTTCATTGTGTTTCAGACGCAAGTGCACACAGCCATTCAGTTATCGATACACAAATCGTGATGTGCTCTTCGTTGCTGTCCCGCGCTTGTTCACCAGTGCCCCCACCCGTGCCCCTCCCTGCCTTCTCGTCTCTGGTTTGGGTAAATTGTTGCTCTTTTGAGTGGTGATCGCCCCAAAGAGTCACAGGCATTCTTGGTTGTGTGACTAGTTCTGCCTCAAGAGAGACTGGCGTGAGTTTCAGGTTAGAAGTTGTCTTAGCAGCGTTAGCCTTAAGGGTTCTTCTTTCACTCTGGCAAGTAGGTTTAACCTTTTTCACTTTTAAAATTTTATTGGCCACTTTTACTTCACTTTGACTCATAACTCCTGCTGTCCTGGTCCGCGTGGATGGCAACATTAGCCAGACACCATCTGGTGCATCCGGTGTCGGCTTAGAGGCCGTGTCCTTCCCGTGGGCTCTGGTCCTTTGAACTCATTGCATCCCCGAGTCTCGGGTTTTCTTCCCTTCCCTTTGCTCCAGGTGGGAAGAAACCAAGAGTCGCTTCCTAGATGGCCACTGTACGCTTTTAAGACCCCCAGTGCTCCTGTCACCACACTGGGTTGTAGACTGTTATCTTTATGAACCGTGGTTAGCCCGTTGATGTGTGTACCCCCTGTGACTGTCGCCCGTAACTTTCACGTGCAGTAGTTCATCCCTGGTGTCGATAAGTAGTTTCTATAACTGTGTGGATGCATTCCCATATGACTTCCCTCACCTATGTAGCATATATATATGTGTGTGTGTGTATTTACAATCTATGTATCTACTCTCAAATTATTATTACTGCACAACTTGAAGGGTGGTTTCTATGTTGGCATTGACCTTTAGTTGACTCTTAGTCTTGCTTCCTGCACATAGTCTTTCTTTACCTTGGTCATGGTCGTCTGTTGCTGACTACCCTATGCTGGGCATTGCCTGCCCCTTTTGTGTTCTTAGTTAGTGAACCACTCTCCTTCCCCCCTCATCTCCCATACCCCCCTCAGACTGTGGTTTTCCTGGGTGTAAATCTGCTTCGTGGTCAAAGCTGAGGAGAAAACACACGGAGCTTTCCAGGTGCCATCTCCCCTTCCTCTCCCCAGAGCTCCCCCTTCCAGGAAAAGCTGTGTATGACAGAGACCTATCAGAGAAAGCAAACCAAAATATTCTCCACCAGTAGTAATGGGGAAGTCTTGTCTCACAGGCTGTCTTCTTAGTGTCTTGGTGTGGCACCCGCTTGTTATAATCCGTGAAGCACTTATGCATGGTTATTAACTAGCGCCCACAGTTCCCTTGGTTTTCATTCTCACGGTGGACAGCCCCGTAGTTTTTTGACAGACGTTTAATAGTGTGCTCCCACCGTACAAAAGGGCTCCACTGTGCCTCAGCTGTGAGTCCCTCCCCACGTGCCCTGCCCTCTTCCTCCCTGGCAGCCTCCAATCCTGTACTCTCCCGTCACATTGCCTCTTCCCGAATGTCTTGTTGGCATTTTAAAGGTGTGGCCTTGTCAGGAGAACCCCTTTCACTTAGCACGATGACCTTAAGGTTCGCCCATGGATTTTGAGGCTTGATAATTCATTTCTTTTTATCCCTGAATAATTTTCCATTGTGTATCTACCGCAGTTTATTTACCCATTCACCTATTGAAGGACATTCTAGTTGCTTCTGAGTTGTGGTGATTATGAATAAAGCCGCTATAAATATTCATGTGCAGGTGTCTGTGTGGACATAATTTTCAACTTGTTCAAGTAAATTCTTCACTTGAAAAATGGTAATTTGTGGTTTTGGTGAAAGTTGCACAGGATGCTGGGTTCCCACTTGACAGTTTTCATACAGATTATTTGGTGGCATTAATTAGCTTCTTCACAATATGTCAGTGTTTCCGTTCATTGTGCTCTGGCTGTTCCATTGCGGTTACTCTAGTTTCCCTGCCCGCTGGACTCCTCATTCACTTCAAAGGTCAGGTTGGCCCTTGGCTCACAGGCACATGTGTTCTCAATGAACACTGATCTCATAGGTGATGTCCATTAGATTTTTGTGTGACAGTTTGTTCAACAGTTAGAGCTAGTTTCAGTTCAAAGTTGTAGACGTGTGTGTGGGTGAGACTCTCAGGACACCCTCAGGTCTCATCCAGTTTGTCTGGTATTCAATCTGGCCTTTTATTGAAAGCATTTTGGGTTGTTTCCTGTTTTTATCTCATTCCACACAGGGCTATCTGTTATAACCCCTGTCAGAATAGCGTGCAGTAGGCAGTAGCTGGGCACCATCTTTTCCTTCCGGTCGAGTGTAGAAGAGGTCCTGGGTTCTGTAGGTCCTCAGCCTGAAGACTGGATCCTGCTTTCAGATTCTGCTCACCAGCTCACTCCCTTGACCCCTGCTGAATAGACACCAGTAGATGTATCTTAGATGATGACTTGCAGGTCTTGGGAATTTGGTTATATCTAAGGAGTATATATAGTTGTATCATCGATGAATATACATGCCAGCACAAACACAGCTGTAGTTGTACATACATATAGGTACATCCTAAATGTTCACATACTGTAAACATCCGAGTCTACTGGTATACTTGTCCATACAGGTGTGAGTGATTCGTTCAAAAGTCATCTTCTTTAGTGCGATACATGCACAGACCCTTGGTAGCTGGACTGGGTGGACTTGTTGTTGCCTATTTCTGCCACACCGTCTTCCAAAACGACCGCCATTTTTCACTCCCCACAGCAGTAGACGTGAGTTCCTGCTGCTCTGTATCTCTACCAGTATTTGGTGTTGGCAGTGTTTTCAACTGGAATCATTCTAAAGAGTTTTATAAGGGGCTCTGGTAGCACCGTGAGTTAGGTGTTGCTTGGCTAACCACAGGGTTGGTGGTTCAAACCCACCAGCCGCCCTATGGGGAAAAGCCGAGGCCAACCACGCCTATAAACCTCTCCATAGAGTTGATATGAGTCAGCGGTGACTTGATGGGAGTGAGTTTGTTTTTCGGCTTTTGAGAATAGGTGTGTAGTAAGATCTTGTTTAAATATCTTAATGATGGGATGCCAAACATAATGTTTATTTCCCATTGGTGGTGTGTGTGTGTGTGTTCAGCACTTTTGTCCACTTTTTAGTTGGGCACTTACTAAGTTGAAATTGTTCTAAATTGTGAAAGCTTTTTAAAAATAGTGTCTGAGGGCTGAGCCCCGGTGGCGTCGTGGTTGTGCGCGGGACTGCGGCCCACTGGGACGGAGGTTCAATTCCAGCAGTGGCGCTGGGCCTCCTACTCCCACCACCGGAGAGCAGTGATGCCCCCCCCCCCAAAAAAAAAATAGTGTCTGAGCTCTGACATAAACAGTTGTCAGAAAAAGGTTCCATGTATTGTTTGAAATTTTTCATTTGGAAAAAAACTTTTTCTTAACCATTTGGGAGTAAGTTGCAAATACGAACTTTTACTCTTCTGTTCTCCAGTGAATGCCCCCCCCCCTTTAATAATTCTTTTTTTTTTTTTTTTTTTTTTTTTTTAGGCATCACTGCCCTGGTGGTGGGAGTAGGAGGCCCAGCCTTTGCTCCTGGGAGCCGGAATTGAACCTCCGTCCCAGTGGGCCGCAGTTCCGCGCACAACCACTACGCCACCGGGGCTCAGCCCCTTTAATAATTCTTAAAAATAAAAAACCACCCCAATCCATAGTCATTGAATTGATTTGATCCATAGTCCTCTACGTAGGGTCCCGGGAGGGAGGGGGGACTGTAAGTCTTTCCAGGAACAGATAGCCTCCTCTTTCTTCGTCTGAGAAGTGCAGGGATTTGAACCACCAACCTTGCAGTGCTCACCAACCTTTTCTTGAGAATCGGGATGCTGTTTGCATTACTCAGACAGAGATCAATTCCAGTAAATGTAACCCTGATAGTGTTACATTCAGACCTTCCATACTTGTATTGAATCCATTGTCAGCATTCCTGTTCAGTGAATTCACTCAATAGTACCCTTCATGAGAGGACATTTCACTCGGGCACAGGATCCAGTCCACAAACAGCTCTGACAGCTGGCTGTTGGTCTCCTTAGACTCTTCCTGTGTAACATTTTTACAGCTTTTGTGAGTCATTTTGATACCTACATTTTTTGGAGAATATAGATTCCCAAACATCTGTGACTGACCACTTCCATTTTAGAAAGTTATTCAATGTTCCCCAGCAATTAAAAACTGGGAGTAGAACCTATAATCCATGTTATAGCTTGTGTCTCTCTTCTTGCAGCCTCTCTCCCTGATCCTGTTGGGGCGTCTCATCCACTTTGGGAAGCACTTCCACTATCTCCTCCCATATTTGGAACAAGGGTTTTATTTTTAGGTAGAATACTCCTCGTTTGGGATTTGTCTTCAGTTATCTCTCCCTGACCAGAACACTGTATCCTTCTCAGAGAATTAACATGGAGGGGCATGGATGTCCACTAGCCTCGCACTAGGTTGACTGTGGTCACCTACCTAGTCAAGGGTTTGTCTGATTTCTCCACTGGCTTCTAAGACCCAGGTCCTTTGCCACCAAGTCAACTCTGACTTGCAGCCACATTATGAGAGCAGAACTGCGTTGAAGGGTTTTTAAGGCTGCAGCTCTTTGAGAGATCGGCAGCTTCGTCATTTTCCTACAGAGCATCTGGTGGGTTTGAACTACCTACCTCGTGGCTTAGCAGCCCTTCACCTGCACTTCACCTGCTCCTCCACCCAGGACTCCATTATATTGTGATTTTTGCAAAATGATGGCTTCAGCGCTCACACTTACCCGGCATTTACCATTTGACATTCAGCGTTCTCCTGGAAGTGAGAACCCCTCCACCTTCTTCTCTTGTTTATTTGCATATCTATTACATACCTCTATTACATGTCAAGCCCAGTTTTTACACTTGTTGCCTTCATCATTCTCAAACATTTGCTTTCTACATAAGCCCTTACTTCGTACTAGCTCCTCATTTTCCCCCTCCCTCTCCTGTCGCTCCTCCCTTTTGAACTCTTGATAATATAGAAATTATTTCATCATGTGGTACACTGTCTGATGTCTCCCTTCACCCACTTCACCATTGTCCTTAACCCAGGGAGGAGGTTATATGTAGATCCTTATAATAGATTTCCCCTTTCTACCCCACCTTCCCTCCCAGTATCACCACTCTCACCACTGGTCCTGAATGGATCATCTGTACTGAATTCCATGTTTCTGGTTTCTATCTGTACCACTGTACATCCTCTGGCCTAGCCAGATTTGTATGGTAGAATTGAGATCTTGATAGCAGGGGAGAGGAAGCATTGAAGAACTAGAAGAAAATTGTATTATTCTTCATTGTTACACTGCACCCTGTTCATCTCCTCCCTACAATCCTGTAAGTGGATGCCCTTTACCTATGGATGGACTTTGGTTCTCCAAGCTGTACTCCCCGTTCATTTGTAATGTTATAATTTTTAATTCTTTGATGCCTGAAGCTCGATCCTTTCAGCACCTGGACACGTAGGCTGGTGTTCTTCCATGTGGGCTTTATTGCTTCTGAGCTAGATAGCTACTTGTTTACCTTTAAGCCTTTAAGACCTCAGAGACTGTATCTTTTGATAGCCAGGCACCATCAGCTTTCTTTACCACATTTGCTTATGCACACAATGAAGACTGAGCATGATAGTGGAACAGAGGAAAGTAAAAGAAAATAGAGGAAAGAAGTAGGAGGCAAAGGGCATTTATAGAGATCTAAATACAGGAATGTACATAGGTAAGTAGATTTATGAATGATGAGGAAATAGTATTAGTATTAGTATTAAGGCAGCAGATGGACATTGAACTTCCACTCAAAAACTTCCTCAATGCAAGAGCATTTTGTTCTCTTAAATGGGCATTCCATGATGCTCACTTTCCCAACATGATTGCTTTTGTGAGGTGTTGATGGGATCAGGTGTGAGAAGAGCCAAAACAAACAATGAAGTCAATTCGGGGGACAGAGTGGAGACCCAAAGCCCATCTGTAGGCACTTGGACTTCCTTTCACAGAAGGGTCACAAAGAAGTCAGCCAGGGTGTAGTACAGCACCAACAAAACACTCTTCATTCTTCAAACAACATTCTTCAAGTTTTTTAATGCTTTTACACCCACACACCCTTACTACCATGGCCCCAGTTCTACCCTACAAATTGGCTAGGCCGGAGCATCTACACTGGTACAGTTAAGAGCTATCTGGACACAGAGACTTCAAGACAGATAAACTCCTTAGACACAGTCACGAGAGAGCAATACCATGACAGTAGGGGGAAGATATGGGGAGAGAAAGAGGGAACGCATCACAATGCTCACAATAACTGCCTCTGTGTGTGTGTGTGTGTGTGTGTGTGTGTGTGTAACAGAAACATGAGTGAAGGGAAACAACAGCTGGTATAAGATAGGAAAATGATAATTTATAATTTATTAAGGGGTCACAAGGGTGGGAGGGAGAAAAGAGGAACTGATAGCAAGGGTTCAAGTAGAAAGAAAATGTTCTGAAAATGATGGCGGCAACATATGCACAAATGTGCTTGAGAAAATTGATATATGGATTGTTATAAGAACTGTAAAATCCCCCAGTGAAATTATTTATTTAAAAAAAGAAAGAAAACTAAAAAGCCCCAATAGCTCCTATTTTACGTTGAGTCCAGGGACGAGGGGCAAAGGTTTCTCCAGTGTCCCTAAGACCAGTTGCTGGATGTCCTGCCCACCCTCTCCCAAACAGAAACCACCTTGAAGAGCATTCTTGGATGTGCGAGAGCCGAAGAGGCTTGGAAACCCCGAGGTAAAACTGCGAACAGATCCAGATCTGCCCATGTCGTACTCTCTCCCTTTCACTCTCACGAGTGTGCGCTCTGTAGTCCCAATTAATCCTCAATCTCTGGGAGTTCTAGTCTAAAACCAAACAGATCAGTCCCTCTGCCAGCCCTCTGTAAATTGCAAATTGAGAGGTTAGAACAAAACAAATGGGGCCTTTTACTGAGCACTCACTCCTTGTCTTTAGCCCGTTAGAGCAGCAATATCCAGAGACCCAGCCTACCATCTGTCTTCTGACAAGAGCTGGAGGTTGATATCAAAAACACGAAGAGCTCCTCTTCCCCAGGAAAGGAGCATCAAAGACAAAACACAAAAGACAGCATGTGAGCGCATCTGCTGATGCCAGTGTCACATCCCTGTCTGCACCCACTGGCAGGTGAACTAAGAGACCCATGAGGAGCCGCCTCCCCCCCGCCCCCCGCCCCATCTGAATAGCAGACCACCTGCAGTTCTCTCTACAGTCCTTCTCTAGCACAGCACTAGTTTTGTCAAGGCACTGTGGACAAGTTGCAGTTCCCGCTTAGAAAACTTCTTTACGGGAACCAAAATGGATCACTGTCAAAAGGAAATGAGTGTATTGATTGTGATGAGTTGATTTGAGCCCCCAAAAAATGATTTAAAAAAGAGGGAAATGAGTTGTTACTGATGTTCCAAAGTTTTAGTTCCAGTACTACATAATTACAGGGTTTTGCATAATGAAATTTTTTTTCTTTTTGGGCATCACTCCCCTCTGGTGGTCATGGTGCTACCCAGTGCTGCTTCTGAGAGCCACTGCTGGATTTGAACTGCCAAGCCCACAGGCCGCAGTCCCGCACTCAACCACTTAGGCCACCGGGGCTCAGCCCCGCACAGTGAAATTTTTTTACAGCGTTTTTTCTTTTACGGCATACTTTGTGTAACACTTCACAGTTTAGTAAGTTTTAGTAAATTTATGTAAGTTGTGTGACTGTCAGCAAATTCAAATTTTATGACACCATCGTCTGGAAAGCTCCTAAAGGCTCCTTCCCCTCATTGCCTCCTTCCCTCACTCAAGGCCCAGGCAACCACCGATCTGACTTGTGGCTCTCTATATTGCTGACTTCATTTAATATCAAATTCATACCATAGGTAGTCTTGTTGCCTTTTATTTAGCTTGGTGTATTGTTTTTGTGCATATCGTTTAAAAGAATTATAGAAGCTTCTTTAACTTAGCATATTATTTTTGAGCTTCATCCTCCTCCAAGACCAGAGTTCATTCCTTTTGATGCTTGAATAGTATTTTATTGTGTGGACAGACCAGATTTTGGTGATGGATATTTGGGTTGTTTTGAGCTTAGAGCCGCTGTAAATAGAGCTGCTGCAAGCATTTATTTACAAGCCTTTTCATGCACATTTTTAAAGTCATGTGCTCTTGATAAATATACATGTAGATTTTTAAAAAACCGTCTTTCCCAACATGGCTGATACCATTTTGCATTCCCGTCGGCAGTATACAGTGATTGTGTGGCTCCTTCTCCTCTATTAACGTTATGTATTTCTGTGGTTTTCTTAGGTCGAACTGCCCTTGCATTCCTGTGATAAATCTCATTTGATTATTATATGGTGGATTTTTTTGTTGAGTTTTACATTTATAATCAACCACAGGTTGATTGATAGGTGTTTTCTGTGGTATCTCTCTGGCTTTGGGGACCAGGACAGTGATGGCCTTAGAGAATGAATGAAGAGGTTTTCCCTTCTCTTCAATTTTGGATGTCAGTTCTTCCTTAGATGTTCCGTAGGGTTATTCAGGGAGGCCATCCGGTTCAAGACATTGTGATGGAAGGGTTTTGTAATCTCTTCCCTTGTCCGTTGGCATCTTCTGTTTCTTCTGGGGTCAATTTAGGTAGCTCGTGTATCCCCAGGGTCTTGCCCATTTTACCAGTGTGACGTGATGGGACACGGTATAAGTGCTGGATCCCGTGGGTTTCTGAGACTGTAAACCTTTATGGAAATGGAAAGGCTCATTTTTTCCCCATGAATCGGAGTGGCTGTTACTTAAAGAGCTGTCCGTCTGTCTCCCTTCAGTTTTGTGACTGTCTTTCTGTAACTGTGATGTTAGGCTGCTGTATATACATTTATAACCATTTTATCTTTTTTTAAAAAAGCAATATAAGTGGCACTTAATCCACTTATAACACAATTCAGTAGTTCAGTCATATCAAGGAGAATTGTACAATCATTATTACAATCAATTTCAGGTC
This sequence comes from Nesogale talazaci, assembly GCA_004026705.1. Taxonomy (NCBI): domain Eukaryota; kingdom Metazoa; phylum Chordata; class Mammalia; order Afrosoricida; family Tenrecidae; genus Nesogale; species Nesogale talazaci. The sequence continues at coordinate 231,467 of PVJH01000739.1, forward strand.
ATTTTCTCTCCCACCACCCCCATGATTTAAATCACCTTTAAAATGAGTTGTGTGATCACCTTTAGTTCTAGTGCACGCTCCCCCTCTCCCCTTCATGTTTACTCCCCCTCCCTCTCCCCCCTTCCCACCCCTCCCCCTCTCCCTACACATCTTTGTAGCAGTTCATGTCTCTCTGCATCCGCTCCTTCTGCTTCCCAAACTGGAAAACCCAACAGAAACAATAAAGAACAAAACCAAAATGAAGTGGTAAGAATAAAACAATAGTAATAAAGATGTGAATAAACATTGTGTAAAAAAGAAGAGTCACCACCAATATTTTAAAAGTCAGGGAAGAAGTTTTTTATCATGGAACAAGCCAGAAATTGTTGCTAACTTCAGGTTGGGCCTAGAGAGAAGACAACTGACCAAGTATTAAGTTTGATCCAACATAATCAGGATTATAATGGCCCATGTTTGATAGGAAGACTGTTCCAGACCTTTGCCTGTGGCCAGAGGGCATCCGCCACGGGCTTCATCTGGCTGGATGCTCTGCAGACGGGTGTGAGCTCCCACTGCCCTCCACAGCCTTCCACAAACTGGATGGTCACAGTTTTAGCTCTGGTACCTTTCCCTTCGTCATATTTGAATTTTGTGAGTGTCATCTTCGGACCACACAAGTTAGGGTGCTGCTTCCATGTGGGCTTAGTTGACGCTTTGCTTAGACGGCTGCTTGTTTGAAGACAAGCCTTTAAGACGGCAGATACTACTCGATTGATAGCCGGGCACCATCTGCTTTCTTCACCACACTGTGATCTGTAGCACCCTTGTCGTCAGCAGGTGAGTGTCGACTAGGGCCAAGTGATTGACATTTAACTTTTCTTGGATTGGGGCGAGAGTTCAGTGGGACCCCAGAATCCATCTGCTTGTCTCTGGGCTATGCATGAACTCAGGTTTACTGTGGCAAATCATGCCAAATTGAAAACCCCATAAATCCAGCTTCCCCAACAGTAGCAACAGACCAACTCGCAGCCGACCCAAGACAAAGAAAAACAAGCAAACCAAAGGCAGGAAAACAAACGTAACAGTAGAGTACCACCTTGTCAGTCACCCCCTGAGACAAGCACTTGGAGCAGCATCAGTTTCTCCCGTGACAGGCACTCGGACCCTGCAGGTATAAGGAGTCACGACAGGTGCAGTTCTCTGTGAGCCGCAACGCATGAGCTGTTGCTCCACGCAGTTCACGCGCCCATTGGACTGGGCTCTGTTTACCGTAGGCCGGCGGAAGCTTCCTGGGTCAGTTCTTCCAAGTTCAGATCCCTGCGCCATAGCTCAAAACCCATCACGTCACTGCAAGGCACGTCGAGGCACTTCATAGATGGTGGTTTGAGGTCCTTTTCCAAGCCAGGGCTTTCCCCCAAGGTCTAAGGACCGTTTCCTCCACAAGTGCAGGGCGGCCAATCTGTGTTTGCTCTCCCATCCGAGTGCCCTAATCCTCCGTCTAAGGGGCAGGCAGCACTGAGGCAGGGCCCAGTTCATTCTGCCCGACCGCTGTGTTCAGTCCCTCTGCTGTGGCCCCTGGGACATGCCATGCTGCCCTCCAGGTCAGTATCCAAGGTTCACTGAATCTTTTGTGTGTGTGTGGGGGAGGGGGGGGGGCATCACTGCCTCTGGTGGTTGTGGGCACTACCCAGTGCTGCTCCTGAGAGCCACCGCTGAACTTGAACTGTCAAGTCCGGGGGCCGCAGTCCCTCACTCAACCATTTATGCCACCGGGGCTCATCCCTCCTTGAATCTTTTTAATGAATTAAACACCCACCCCCCTTTATTTTAAATCACTTTGGGATGCCCCTCCTTGCCTCTAGAACAGATTTAGACTCAAGTGTGTTTTGTGTATTGATGTCCTGGGGGTATATGTGCCATCCCGTGTCCCTCCCCTCCCTTTTGTTTTGTCTTTGCAGGTGACATTTCCCCCATCCTTTCACAGCCTACCTATTTGTGTTTGGAGAGTCCTAGGACAAATCATTATTCATTCTGCCAATGGCTGCCTTTTGGTTGAAGTGTTTAGTCTAGTATTTCTATTTAAACAATTATCAGTGAGGAAGAGCCTATTTCTTTCATTTCACTGTTTGTGTTTTTCATGTCTAAAATCGTTTTTGTCCCTCATTTCCTCAAGACAGCTTTCTTTTCCAATAGGGAAACATTTGGACCGCTTTCTCTTTTCTTTGTATTGCATTTTTTGAAAGGTATTTTCTTTGGGGTTACCATGGAGATTACATTTAGCATCTTCAGTTTATGACAATCCTAATTCGAATTGATAGCTTAACTTTAGTGACATACAAAACTGTTAGTCCCCTCCCCTCTCCTCCCCTTCCCCTATGCTGCCGCTGTCACAGAATACATTTTTGTGCCCGGGGTGCCCAGTAACAGCAACTTAGCAGGATTTTTAATGCATTTGTCATTTTAAATTATCTAAGACAGACTTATAGAGTCCCACACCAAAATTACCATGGCACTGTCATGAAAATACCAACTACAAAATGGCAGTGCTGTGCACTCCTGCACAGAAGTTTATAAATACTTTGTTATCTGTTGTCTCCAGGTGTCTGAGGAGAAATCAGTACTTTAATCATCTGGAAGAGGTCACATGGCACTATCTTTTCCCTCGCTTGCTGCTTTCAAAACTTGGTCTTCACCTTTGTTTTTGGAGTCTGATGAAGATGTGCTTTAGTGAGGGTTTCTCCGGGGAACTCTTTGGGAGTCATTGAGCTGGGGGGTGGGTGGGGGTGCAGATTCATCTGCTTTCACTCTCCCTTTCTTTCTGTTCTCTTTGGAACCCTCATGATGCTTTTGTCCATCTGCTCTTCATAGTGCCCAGCAATTCTCGTAGGCTTGCTCCATCTTTACGCATTTTTTTCTTTGGCTCCATAGACTAGATCATTGTATTTACCGCTTGGACAAGACAGTTTATCTTCTAGTTTCGCCGATAGCTCAAGTGAACAAAGGGCTCCCCCTGTAAAGAGGAATTTTTTTTATTTCCCTCATTCTCTTTTCATCTCTAGTAACTGTTGGGATATTTTGTTGTTCTTTTTTTTTTTTTTTTTTAGGCATCACTGCCCTCAGGTGGTGGGAGTAGGAGGCCCAGCCTTTGCTCCTGGGAGCCGGAATTGAACCTCCATCCCAGTGGGCCGCAGTCCCGCGCACAACCACTACGCCACCGGGGCTCAGCCCTATTTTGTTGTTCTTATTGTTTTCTCCATATACCATTCTAATGTTTCCTTTAGCATGTTTCATATTGTTGGATTAAATTTTCTTTTTCTCTGTCCACTCTCTGGGCTTCTATAGAAATAGTTTCCATCACCTCTTAAATTTATTTTAAGTTGGCCAACCTTTCCTATTGTTTTGTGCGTCTTGTGGTTTTTTTCCCCCCACCTAAAACCAGGACATTTAAATATTGTAATGCCTTAGCTCTGAGATCAAGATTCTTCTCCTTTCTGAGATTTGAAGGTGTTTTTTTAATTATTCAAAGCAATAATAATCATAATCCTGTCTGCTTAGCAACCTCCCCTAAGCATTTGGTAGTTCCCACAGCCCTTCCTGAGCTGTTCAGAACCCTCACAGGGGTGGATCTCAAGGTGGCTTTGGTGGTGGTTCTCAGCGATCTTGTGGGGAGACAGATGCGTGGGCCTGCCCCCATGCCCCCTGTTCCAGAAAGACCGCGCACCCATTTTAGGGCGCACATGCTACAGCCCCTGAAAAGCCTTACTCTGGCCTTCGGAGGGTCAACAGACTGGGTCCTGAAAAGATTTTCGACTCCACGGATTAATTTCTGTTACAGTTGGAACTTATTTTCTGTGTTCACAGCCACGCAGCGTGCCTGCCTCTTGGTAGTCCGGAAGACCCGGGGGCCCAGAGCAGCTGCTCTGGCTAGTCTCACTGAAGAGAGTGGAAGAAGAGCCCTCCCCGAGAAGAGGAGCTGAGAAATACTGCATTTTATTTTAGATACTGTTGCCATAGAACCTTCTCTGAAGTCTTGGGATAGATACAGAAGGATCAGAAGCAGTCTTCACAATTATTTAGGCCAACCACACTGTTGTACACATAAGGAAACAGACCCGGTTGCGTTTGATTGCTTGCTTCAGATCAGACCTGTGTACGAGATGGTAGTATTTTGAACTGCTTTCATCTAAGCTCAAGATTTCTGACTCACTGCTGAGCCCAGGCCTCCCACGGCGTAGCCTTCAGCCCCACGAGCCGCTCACACCTTCCCACTCAGCCTTCCTCTCGCCCCTGCTCGCCCGTCATGCTCACCACGCCCAGCTCTCGGTTCTGAAGTCCCCGTTAGATGGACGGGTGTCCACAAGGTCCCCGGCCCCGCTCTGTAAGAGGAAGAGAGCGCTCTCCGCCGTGAGGAGATGGGGTCTCAGACAGTCACAGAGCAGCTCTTCCCTGTGGTGTGGGCTCGCTCCACACCGGCACCGGCTCCGTAGCAGTGAGTTTTGTCTGGGTTTCCTGTCGGTTCTTATCCCTGCTCCCCTAAACCTCTTCTTTCAGTCAGCGTGGCCTCCAAAGCCTGAGTCAGGGTGGGGGCCTGGGGTTGATCTTGACGGCAAAATGCCCGTAGATGAGACCGTAGTAACAATCTGCGAAGGTGATGAGTGCTTAGTCGACATACTCGGGTATTTTAGAATGTCCTCACCATTTGCTCATCGAGTTTTGCTAAAGACATTCTTTCCTTGACCTTTACTGAATAGTTAAAATTAGTTCATGCTGGGCACATTGTGTAGAAATTTTTGTTTCTGCGTGTGAGCATCTGAGCTCAGCTCTTCAGAATTCCTGGATCCAAGCAATTTCCCTGGTGATCTTACAGTATCCCCAGAGTTTGATTCTGCCTATACTGTTCTGTGTGCTTACTATTAAGACTTTTCTCCACAGGGAACCTAAAGACAATTTGAAGACTAGATAGAATCCCTAGAGATTTCAAATGAGTAGGATTCTAATCTGTGAGGTTTTATGCCGGTTTGAGTCAACTCTCTCTCTCGGAGACAACGCCTCTTCTGAGTGTTTCAACACGTGGGTGTCCCCCACTGGTCTCGCCCCCTCCCCTCCCAGCACAATGTTACGTTGTTGTTCTCCCCCTTCCCCTGCCTTAACACCTGTGGCGTACGGTGGGCACCCAGTTCAAAGAAATGCAGTCTGGTAAGCTTGCTGGTCCCCATGAAGGGAAAGCTGTCCAGGGGCAGCCTTGGGGGCAGACCCGACACCTTAGCGGAGAACGCCTGGGCCAATCCCCATGTAAATAAATCCCTGAGGCTCTCATTGTTTCCCAGTGGGAGACTTGGCAGAGGGAGAAGCACGGCTCAGGTGGCTAAACACGCCACTACTCTCAGGAAGGTTAGCTGTTGAGGCCCGCTCAGAGGTACTTCAGGAGAAAGGCCTGGCAATCGAGGAGGAGGGGGTACTCTTCTGCCTGGCAGCACAAGGGTTTGCCTTGAGCTGGAAGGGACTTGTTGGCAACTGGCTAGTCAGGAAAGCACAGTGCTGTCTATGTTTGCATTCACTGACCTGCCTTAAGGTTTGATTGGCGTAGCAAAAAACAAACAAACAAAAAAAAAACAGTCACGTCACAGATGCTATTAGATAGGATAACATTGTTTGCTTGCTGGAATTGAAAGCACGTGATAACGTGTATGACTGTGAAGATGGGTGTGTTTGTCTAGATAAAGCTTGTACTACATCTAAGCCATGATTAAACAGGTTCTTTTGAGGTCACTGAAGACTACCAGGCCCCAGATGTAGTGTACTGCCCTCATCAGCCTTGCCTCACTGTCCCACAAGCCTGGCACTCTTTGAAAGAGAATCCAAGCTCTCACGGCACCTCCGAAGTGATCCGTTTGGTGCCAGGCCAGCCCCCTGCGCTGACACTGCAGGGCCATATTAGCATTCCAGCTCACCCAGCTCCCGGGTACAGCACCCGTGTAGAGGGAGAGTGGCATCTCCCGTTGCTGGGCAACCTAGACTGATGAGGTGCTTCCTCTAGTGAATCACAACCCGCCTCCTCCTTATATAACATGGACGGTTTCTTCCTCTCTCTGCTCTCCCGAGCCGTCTATTGGAAATCGTCCTTTTCTGCAAGCTTCTGATAACTGCCGGGTTTCCTGCGCCCAGTTCCTCCAATATCCAGTCTGCCACAGGGCAGGGAGTCCTGACATCCAGCATCAAGAGCATGCTGCTGGGCCACTTTGGTCTCTACTTCTCACGAACCTCGTGTCTTGCCTAGCAAACCCTTCACTGACAATACCATCCTTCCCAGACGGCTTGAAAGACCTGGTCTGTGAAGTCTGTGCTTGGCACCTGCGAATAGACTCCTTTAGGACATTTTGAAGTTACCTGTCTGCATGTCTGTCCTTCCTCCCAGACCACGAGCACTGAACCTTACTGCACCTCCCAGAGCCCTCAAGTATACAGCGGCAAGCACAGTCTAATGAGTTTGTGAACCCTGTGCCATTGTAATTGTGTGTCTTTGGGTAAAGGAGAAGGAACCGCCTTATTAGCTACTTGCTGTATGTATGTCTATCAGGCCTGTACTTGGAGTGCGCCATTGGACACTTACAAAAGGACATTTTTGAGCACAGTTGTGCATCTGTTTGTTCACGTGTGAAAACTTAGGTTGTGAAGACAAACAGCTCAAATAGTAAAGGAGCCTGGGGCTTCAGCCTTGATCTGTTGAGCTCTGAGCATCCCATCATCTTTGTGTTGTCTGAAGCTTGTGGGGAGCACCAGGCAGTTATCAGAGGAAGCCTGTGGGGTTCCCTAGACAGGGAGTGTGGAGTGACTGTAGCCAACTAGAGCCAGCCCTTTGAACCAGTTCTCCCTGTCATGGCCAACACCGTGAAACCGGAGTGGACTTGAATTTATAAAATGTGGGTAAACCTGAATGATAATGGGAATGGGGGAAACTAGAAACTTCATCTCCCATTGAGAAAAGAAGGGCGATGTGCATGTCGCCTAGCAACTAAGTCTCTCTTGATTGGTAGCCTGAAGTGATGATGTATATGTGTAACATAAAATTTGCCACGTTAGCCATTGTTAAGTGCACAATTTGGTAGCGTTAATTACACTCTCTGCACTCTGTCTATGTCTACTCTCAGAACCTTCTCTGTGCTCATTCAGCAGTGGTTCCGTTCCCCTGCTTCCTGGTAGCCTGCAGTCCCCTTTTTATCTCAGTAGACTGGCTTATGCCGGGCGTCTCATAGAAATGGAATTATGTCCTATTTGTCCTTTAGGTCTGGCATGTTTCACATTACCGTCACGTTTCGAGGGTCCTCCGTGTGATGGCATGTGTCAGAACATCGTCATCATTTTGGTGGCTAAGTAGTAGTCCACCGTGCTGCAAATGATTCAGCTGCTACCTGAAAGGTGGGGGGTTCAAATCCACCCCGGGTTTCTGCAGGAGAAAGGCGCGGCGATCTGCTCTTGTGACGATCACAGCCGGGCCGGCCTCTGGCACCGCTCTGCCCTGCCTCGCCCATCGACTTGACGGCACCCCCTGCGGAGGGGGTCCCCACTGTGTGCTCATCTGCTTCACTCGGCACGCGGACGGGCCTCGTCCCAGCCGGCCGGGGTGGTGATGTGCCCGTGTCTGTCTGCGCGGCCTGGTTGTTGAGGGACCACCATGCTGTTCGTGCCACGCAGCAGGGCACAGCCACTCCAGGCTTCCCCCCCCCCACCCCCCCGCTTCACTTGTGGTTTTTTCAGTTTGGGGCCTGTCTTCCTTTTCTGTTAAAAATCACAACCCAAGATGTGATTTGCACAGGTGTTGGACATCTCTCCATGTGTTGATGTCCTGCCTGTAAATGGTTGCCGAATATCCTCTCGTTCTGTGAGTAATCGTTTCACATCCTCGATCATGTCCTTTGATGCACACATCCACAGAAGAGTAAGTTTTATGAAACTAAGATTTTCTGTTTTGTCTTTGCTCATGTTTCTTGTGTCATATGTCAAAATCCATTACCAAAATCAAGCCTGAAAATTTTCTTTTATTTTCTTCTGAGAGTGTTTTCGTTTTTGTTCTCATATGTAGGCTGTCGCTCCATTTCTGGTCAATCTTGTATATGCTGAGAGGGGCGACTACAGCTTTGGGGGTGGGGGTGGGGGCAGAGCGTGAAAGAAATCCAGTTGTTCCATCTTTGTTGAAATGGGCTCGGCTCCGTTGTCAGAACCAGCTGTCTGGAGTGTGTGGGTGTATGCCGGACTCTGTTCGATTCCATTGGTCTCCGTGTCTCACTTTGTGAGCACCATCTGCTTTTTGTTCTGTTTTGTTTTTAATTAAAAATCGTTTTATTGGGGGCTCGTACATCGTTTTTCAGAATATATAAATAAACTGTGCCTAGCACCTTCACATGCTCATTGTCGTCATCATTCTCTAAACATCCGCCTTTCCCCTTGAGCCCTTGATTCGGCTTTTCCATCCTTTCCCCTCTTCCCCTGCTCTCCCTTCCCCAGCAGCCCTCAATACTTTATACATTGTTATTGTTCTGTCATATCTTACACTGCCCGACCTCTCCCCCAACCCACTCCTTTGATTCCCGTCCTTCCAATAGGAGCTTATGTGTCTATTCTTGCAGTTGGTTCCCTCTCTCTACCCCACCTTCTCTCCACCCTTCCAGCAGCTCCAGTCTCACCACTGGCCCAAAGGGGCTCATCCGTCTTAGTTTTCCTATATTTCCAACTCCCCCTTCTACTAGCGTACCTTCTGCAGTCCATCTGGACTTGTAAGGTTGAGTTGGGACCATGATAGTTGGGGGGGGGGGGGGGAGGCTTCAGGAACTAGAGGAAAGGCATCATCACTGCCTGACTGCCCCTTGACTGGTCTGTCTCTTCCCCGTGACTCCTCTGTAAAGGGGTGACCAATGACCCACCAGTGGGCCTTAGGCCCCCACCCTGCTCTCCCCCTCATTTGTCGTGATGTGATTTTTGTTCTTTGATGCTTGAGACCTGCTCCCTTCGGCCCCTCTTGATCACACAGGCTGGTGTGCTTCTTCCATGTGGACTTTGCTGTTGCTGTGCTGAACTGCAACTTGTTTATCTTCAGGTCTTTGAGACTCCAGACATTCAACCATTTGGTAGCTGGGCACCAGCGTTCCTGCTACTCTGTTTGTCTCTATATCCATTTGGCTTCAGTGATTGTATCGGGAGTCAATTGGTTCATTGATTTTGATTTTTGTTCTTTGATGCCTGATACCTGATAGTTTCAGCACCTCATGATCGCACAGGCAAGTGAGCTTCTTTAATGGTGGGGTTTGTTGCTCCTGAGCTAGATGACTACTTATTTATGCTCAAGTCTTTAAGACCCCAGATCTTATAATAGCCGGACACCATCAGCTTTCTTCACCACTCTTGCTCATGCACCCACATGTCCTCAAAGTCAGGAGTAAAGAATGACAGGTCCAGTGGTTCCTGGGGGGCACGGGAGAGGGGAGGAGAAGGGGGTCATGGACAGACTTGTTGGATGGGGGGAGAAGCAAATGGTCTGGAATCTATGGAAAGCAGGGTGTGGGAGGTCTGGTAGGGATTAAGCTAGGACAATGAATCTGTGAGGAAGTACTGAAACGCCAATGAAGGTGGAGCATGATGATGGGACAGGAGGAAGATGGAAAGAAATAGAAGAGCTAGAAGGCAAAGGGCACTTGCAGAGGTCAAAACATAGGTATGGCCGTACACAAATACAGCTGTCTATTTTAAGGAGGGAATAAATTTAAGAACATATCTTTAGGTTAACTAGAGTAGCAAGTGGACCTTGGGCCCTCACCCAGGTGTTCCCTCAATGCAAGAACACTTTGTTCTATGAATCTGGTATTCCACGAGGCTCACTGGCCCAACACGATCACTGAAGTAAAATGGGTGCATGAGCAAATGTGGTGAAGAAAGCTGATGGTGCGCAGCTATCAAAGGATGTATCATCTGGAGTCTTAAAAGCTGGAAGAGAAACAATAGACCATTTACCTGAGAAGAGACCACACCCACACAGAAGAAGCACAACAGCCAGCGTGGCCACAAGGTGGCAAAAGGTCTAGGCAATAGACATCAAAGGGGTGGAGGGGGCGAAAAACACATATCACTGTGTGCACCATCTGCTTTTTGTTGTAGGCAATTGCTTACACAGCAAATTAGGTCCTCCTCTCGCATTTCTCCTGTCAATTGTCCTCTGTCTTTCCCGTGCGTGTGCCAGTGTGTTTCAGCATGCCCGTCAGTGCCCTTTTGCCCTGGTGTCCCCCACTCTAGCTTCGTCTCCCTGCCTTCCCATGTTTGCTCTGGGGCAAATGTTGGCTGTCTAGGTCTCCTATTGTTAACTGCTCAAGGAAGCACGTGACTCACGGTGAAACAGTTTATTCTGTAAGCCAGTCTGTTGCTTGACAGAAAGGTGATCTGCAGAAATAGCTTCAATTCTTAGGACACCAGTCTAGAGGTTCGTCTTCCATCCAGCAGGTAGCACCTGTTTTTAGGGAGTTGAGATTTGCACTTTTCTCCCATTCTGTCGAGCCCCCCCCCCCCCCCAGTGTGTCCACCACCCCAGGGATGGTGCTGCTGGTCTCCACTTAGAAAAGACCCTAGCTCAAGGACCCGCTGCTCCCGCAGACCCACTGTTTCTTGGCATCCCTGATGAACTTCACTCTCTGTCATTTGGTCTCAAGCTTTTGAGGCTCCAAATGCTACTTACTCCCCAAAGTAGGCTGTGTGGAAGGTTATCTTCATGAGCTGTCTGATGGCAGTTGCCCCACTCGGCCCCCAAGACAGTGGACCCAAGCCGTTTAACCCACTGCTATCCAGGTATGCTCAGAAGCTTCTCTCTACTGTGACTCGGCGTGGCCTGTCACATACCCCCAAGAAGACAAGCACACTGCTATCAAATAGATCCTGACCCTGTAGGATGGAGCAGAATTGCCCCTTTGGGGAAGTTTTTATGGGGACAGAAGAACTCTCCTTTCTCAGGCAGGGGAGCGGGCGGTGTGGCATCAGTCACTGCGGGCCTGGGCTTGGAAGCTGGCCCAGAGCCGCCACACTGCTGTCCACTGTCACTCAGCGCTGCCGGTCACTCAGCTCAGGGGCAGGGAGTTTGGCCCTTTGTTTTTGTTTGCTTATTTTTTTACACATGCAGCCATACGTGTGCATATTTTTGCTGGAGTATGCTTTCCCATATCTGTCTATGTGAGCACACACATGATGTGTGGTTATTTTTTACCATTGTTGAGAAATTGTGTGCCCTCTTCTTATGATCGGAACTATTGAATTGTGAGATACGTGGGTTTGATCCCAATAAAACTATAAAAAATTTTATGTGTTTAACAGCATCTATCAAAATTGAACCCTTCCTTATGTGTTTGTTGGTGTATTTACCTTGGCCAAGTGGTGCTTGTTTTACACAGAGTTGGGGTTGCCTTTACCGTCACCAGAAGCAACCGGTGCCTGCCATCTACAGAACAGCCCCCCCCCTTCTGACTTCTCTCCTGCTGTCAAGGCTTGACTGTGACAACAGTGGGGCTGGACAGTGTTTGCATTTTGATAATGGGCTCATTTCACTCAGCAGATGGCCTCCAGATCCATCTCTATTACAGGATGTGCTGCAGGTCTCTGATTCTTTTTAGTTGTGTTGTATGTGTGTGTCGCAGTTTGTCCATCCACTCATCCATTGTTGACATACCACTCGGTGCTGTCGGTTTCCTGTGCTGAATGACGCAGCAGTGAGCACAGTCCTGCTGGCCAGCTTCTAGCTTTTGCTTTTTTGTGGGGGGTGGGGGGGGAGAACATGCTTCAAACATGTGTCCTCATATTTCCCCAGCTCCTCTGGCTTCCCTTCCACTTTTTTCCTGCTGGCTGGAGCAGTGGCTCGAGAGGACATGCTACTCAAGGGTTCCTGCTGCCATGACTCTAGGATGTAGACCTTGGAGGGGCGGGAGCCCAAGTATTTCTTTCTACGTGTGGGGTTCTGAAGTGGCTCTGTGCTCTCTTCCACCGTGGCTGTACCACGTTAGCATCTCAGTCTTACCGCCATCATTGTTTAGAGATTGGATCATTATGGAATATATCTTTGCCAAAGATTTTCCCCCTAGTCTGTTGGTTCTCTTTTTACCTTCTTGGTGAAGCCTTTCGATAACCACATAAGCATTTAGAGGTCCCAGTTATTCAGTTGTCTTCTGTTGTTCATTTTTAGTTTTGTTCGATAGGTAATTTGTGCTAAATGTTGATTCTCCTTAGTTTTTACCCCGTGTTGTCTTCCAGGAATAGAGTGATTTTCACTTTGCTCCATTTTGAATTGGATCGTGTGCATGGTGTGAGGTTTGGATCCCTGATTCCTTTGTCTGCACGTGGACTTCCTGGTTCCCCAGCGCCATCGTGAAAAGAGTTTGGTTTTCCCGGGAATGGGCTTGGAAAGGCTTTCAGGAAGGAGGTTCAGGTGCCTGCAGGTGGGTGGCATTTACTGCGGGGAGCTCTGATGACTGGCTGCAGTGGCTGTCTCCGACCTGTGAGGCTTCCGGCTCTGTGCCTCAGGATTGTAGTCGCTCTTCAGGCCTTCTAGTAATCGACTTTGACTTGGCAGTCGGTTTTGACATTGGGAAGTATGAGCCTTACAATGTAGACCTTTTCTCTCAAGGTTGTTTTTAGCAATTTGGAGGCCCTTTCAATTCCACATGAATTTAAGGACTGGTTTTTCCATTTCTGCAAAAATTAAAAGAGGGGTGTGTGTGTGTGTGTGTGTGTGTGTGTGTGTGTGACTAAGGGAATGTTTATAGGGGTTGTGTTAAACCCTGGACATTTCTTTTTGTAATCTTGACATCCTAACAGCATCCGCTCTTCTGACCCAGATATTGAGGTTTTCTGTCACTCGTCTCAGAGGCGTTTCATAGTTTTCAGTGTGTACGTCTTTTACCTCCCCAGCTAAATATACTCTCTTGGGTGGTTCTGTAAATGGGACCGTTTTCTTCATTTCCTTTTTGGAGTTGTCACTGCTGGTTTTTCCCTGATGACCTTTCGCCACTCAAACTCGGGGTCCTTTTCCGGCGTCATCTCTCCCCTCTCCTGCAGCCTTGGGGAGTGTGCTGAGCCAATTCAGAGAAGCTTCTGACTGAGCACAGTGGAGTAAAGACGGGACGGCGCAATGCCAGAGCCTCTCTCGTGAGGGCGCTAGTGAGCTCTGCCAGGGCCCTGCATGGCCCGACCGGGCCCGCTGAGCCGCTTCTGGAGGACGGGGTCCACAGCCCTGCCACCGTCTGCCTCCCCTTTGCCAGGGTCATTGAGATGGATGGGACACAGTAGCCATGTACACTGTCCTCTGGGATCTCATTCCCGGTCTCCTGTTCCTGGAAGGAATACCGTATGCCCTTGACCTTTCGTCAGCGCCTGAGCTGTTACACAGAGCCTATTGTATTGATTGTATTTGCAGGGGATGTCTTGCTTTGCTTCTTCTCCTCCACTCAGCCCCGAGGACGGAGCTCTAGAAACAGTGCACGGATGACCAATAAATACTTGGGACTCCTTGCGGCTGACAGCTTCTTTCCCCTGCCAGACCGACGGCCCAGCGATGGAGCTTGAGTCCTTTATTAATTCGATGAGATTTCTACAGCACCTTTCCTCTGAAGAGATCAATATCACTGAAGGTTGTTTCTGCTTCTGGAAAGTGCATTTTACCAATGCAGGCCGCCATTCTGATAAGACCACATATGAAGACCCTTCCTTTGCCGCCCTCACCCTGGCCCCCCCCCCGGGGGGGGGGGGGCTCAGCGAGTAGTAGGCAGCTCCTGGGGCCTGGGTTGACACTGTAGCCACAGTAACAGGATCGGATTTGGGCAGGGCCAGACCACCCTGAGTTGTAGCTGCTCCCACACTGGTGTAAGGCCTGAGAGCTGCTGCCCAGTGTCTTTACCCAGATGTACAAACGAGAAGTCTTGGTTCACACTCACATTCTTACGGTTAAATCCCGTACTGGACTTGTTACCTTAGCATTCGTTTTCCGTGGGATCTGAGATTCAAAGTCATACTGGCAGAGAGCTATCTTCCTGGGACAGGACTCCGAAAGATGTGACAGGTAGAACCCCGCCAGACTCCTGAGGAGCCGCCCTGGGGCGTGGAGGCCAGCACAGAGAGCTCGCTCTTTCCTCGCAGTGGAGAAGGGTCCGCAGATCTGGTAGACAGGACTGACCGGGCATCCCGGAGCTCAGTGCAGAGGCAGAAAGCCGACGGGCTGGGATGCGTCAGCCCTGTAACTCACTGGAGAAGTGCCCAAAATACTGGAGCCAGCAGGTTCCTTTAGGAAACCACTCGTCTTCCCACCTCATTCCTGTCTCCATCAGGCTGAGACAGGGCCCCAAGGAAATGGAGGCGTCGCCTGCGGGCTTGGTGGACAGACAGGTGAGGTGCCTGTGCTCCCTGAGAGGGGAGAGGCAGCCGCCCCTGAGCTGTCAAGGAGGCGTTAAAGCAATCCCACCTACTGCAGCACCCCGGAGCGAAAGGGGGGCGTTGGGGAGAAGCGGAAAGAAACAGAAAAGAACTAGAAATGTAGGGAAGCCCGTTGCTGGTCCTGTGGGGGTGTTGCAGCTACCAGCATTCGAGGGGCTGAGTGGGGAGGTGCCATTTCCTCCGCTTGCTGGAAGGCTGCTCTGTCTCTGCTGACTTCCATGGAAGCCAGAGCGACTGGGTGGCCGGGGACATGGTGTACATATGTGGGACCTGGGTGGCTGTGGTCAGCTCACGGGTGATCATGAGCTGCCTGCAGGCTTTATTCCCAGAGAACATCTAATGTTATCTTGGATGATTCCCGCCGATATAGAGTAGCATAATTAGGTAGTACACCGGCTACTACTAAAAAAAATGGATACATTGAAAGACAGACGAGTGGTTTCAGATTGTGTTCCCTGCATCCCTGTCCAGGCAGGAAATTGGAAGTCGTCTGTGTGGTGGCAGCCCTGCCAGGGGGCAAGGGTGAGAGGCACGACAGTTACTAACTAGCGTCAGAAATTCTTTTCTTTCAAGAAGCAATCTTCTGGTGTTTTTTGGCGAGCCCAGTGTTGACTGGTAGAGAGTGTTCATTAATCCCAACCTTTAGTGGATTTTAGAGAAAGGGCAGGGCCAAACCTGACGGAGCCCTGCCCTCAGGAGGGTCCTCGGCAAAGCAGCGACGTGACCAGGTTTTCATCTCTCGAAACCTGTGTGTGCAGGGGCTCTTAGAGACTGCTCTGGGCGGGCAGCCTGAGAGAGGGTCCTGGCAGACCGACTGCTGCGGAGCTGTGCGTGCCACGGCACTGTTAGTTTCCCTGGGTGCCCGCTCCCGGAGGGACAAGTCCATCTCCGCGTGCTGAAACCCACACTGCTTCTCCAGCAGCATCTTCCATCTCAGGGGTGCCCGGGCCGAGCTGGCCTGGCCTTTCTTCTGTGATGGGCGTGGACCGCCAGCCCGGGGAACTGCCACCAACAGCTTTCGAACTGCCGGGGGGAGCGGGTGGGGAGCAGAGGTGCTCCTCGGTGCTCCCAGCCGGGACGTCTTCTGTTTGCCGGGGGCCCTGCGGGGCCCTGGAACACGGAGCGAGCAGTGGGAGCCGCCACGTGGAGAAGTGGAGCCCGCTTGCAGCCTGGGCGATGCGGGGAAGCGCGAGCACGGGCCGGGCCTGAAGAGTTCTGTTTGGAACGTGTTTCGGTTGAGACTCCTATTAGCCAATCAAGTGGAGGTGTCAAGTAGGCAGCTGGAAATAGGCGCCTGGAGCTTAGGGGAAGCATTTGCAGGTGGAAGTATAAATTCAAGAGGCATCGCCATTTAGATTCTGCTTAAGGCTCTGGGTCCAGAAGAGATGCCCGAGAGAGGAAGCAGAACGGAGGGAGTGCAGGGCTGTGTCCAGGGTGGCTTTGAGGTTACGGGGTCTCTCAGTGGCGGCGGGGAAGAGAGTCCACAGTGTGACATCGCAGAAGACCAGGAAGGGAAGGGGGCAGATGGTGCCAGTGGGCTAGAGCGAGGGTGTCAGATGTGGCCACTTGGGCTCCTCTTGACTGGCCTTCCCTTGGTGCCCGAGTGACAGGGGATATGGTCTGGCTGTAATGACTCCCGTGTAATGACAACCTCTCAGCCAGAGTGTTCTGAGGGCCTGCTTGCAGTGAATCAGCCCGGTCCCCAGCCCAGGAGATGTGTGGGGAAACAGGCACTGCCCTGCCTACACGGAGTCTCGGGCGGAGTGAGCTGAAGACGTGCGCAGATATCCCTGTAGTTAACACTGGCGGCTGCTGTGAAAGGAACGTCCATGGGGGGGAGGGTGGGGGTCTGGTCTGGCCTGCGCAGGGGCCTGGGAAGGTCTCCCGGAGGCCTCCGGTGAGTCAATGAGGTCCAAGGGGGGCAATAGGACATGCCAAGGGCGGTGAGGTTCTCATGGTCGTCATGGGAAGCCGTTGACGGGCTCACGTCGGAAAGTGAGGTGCTCACCATGGGGTGTAGTCACTTTGTCAGCTGTGGGGTGGCAGCCGACAGGGTGACCCCTGGGCACGTGGTGCTGTGCCTTGACCAGGTGGTGGCAGGAGACGTGGAAAGGAGCGATTCGAGCTCTGGAAAAACAACCAAACCCACGGATGCATAGTGACCTGGACGGCAGTAGAAGTGCCCCTGGGATGGGGGGGGGGGGGCGCGCTATTGCAAGGCTTTGATCTTTGTGGGAACAGACTGGCAGTCTCTCCCTTGGGGCGGCAGCAGGGGGCTTTGACCACGGTGTCACCAGGTTTCCTTGAGGAGGGCAAGGTATGTGAATGAGACTCAGATGGGCCCGGAACCAGTATCAGGCCCCCGTTCATGTGTGTCCTTGATACCCAAACTCTCAAATTTGGTGAAGTACTCAGGTCTGTCCCCACTCCCCAAACCTCCCCAGTGAAACAGAAGGGACTAAAGGGCCGATTCCTGTCCATCCTGATAGGACCTTGCTAGGCTCCTGGGGGGCGGGGGTGGGGGTGGCTAACTGCAGAATAGTCTGTACTGTCTTCTGTCACTGAGGGGTTGGTCTCTTCAGGGGCCAGGCGTGGACTTAGCCCCTAGGCACAGAGAGCCGAGGAGCCAGCTTCTCTTCTCTGACCCCCTCCCTGACACGCACGCACGGCGGCGGTGCCAGAAGTTGTGACTTGGACGCTCAGATTCTGTAAATACTGAGGAAAGCGTGCTTTTTTAGTATGGGAGTGAAAGTAACCGGTAAGGGGGGGGGGAGGGGGCCTGTTTGTCCAGAAGCAGGTGAGGGAAGCGCATGCGTGTGCATTCTTTGTCGTGCCTGCACATCTGCCCCCCAGGAGCAGGAAGACGGGGCTCTCTGCTGCCCCGGTCAAGTGTCCATGCCCCTTTCCCAGTCCCCTACCCTCGGCCCGCCGTCCAGCCTGCCCTGGGTGGTCTTCTGAGGTGGACAGCAGCCTGGCCGATGCTCTGACTGCCCCGCCCCCTGGCAGGCATCAGCAGTCCGCGCCCCGGGGCTGGCGGGAAGCAGAAACTTGCGCCGCACAGGTTGTGAGGAAGGAGAAGTTCCAGGTTCATCTTCCTTTGTTAGCAGCGACAGGGGGAACAGTGTTAGGGGGAACCAGGGTGGAGCAGGAAAACAATGGCAGGACAGGGTGCAGGCATGGCTGAGCCAAGAGGGGTCACAGCCCTGGCGCCTGCGCGCTTGTTCTGCGTGGGGCGAGAGGGGTGGCGGCACCGGGGACAGCCAGCCTTCCCCGGCACGTGCCCAGGGCGTCTCGTGCACCCTCTCTGCAGTGTCTGTCCAGTGACGAGACCCCAGCAGCTCCTGAAGCACGGTCCCCTGGGAAGCCACAGGTTGGAATTTGAGTCCATCGTGACCTACAGCAGGGGGGGCCTGGAGGAGAAGCTGGTTCTCCTGTGGGGAGATTTGCCCTGGTGGCCGGGAGGGGCCAGAGCTGTCCTGGGTGACACGGAGCCCGGCTCATCTGTGGACCAGCAGAGCGAGTGGGCAGCATGGAGGGCTATAAGGTGGGGCACTTTAAGCCCGCTGCCCCCGACTCACTGCCACGTGACCTGGGCCTTGCGTGCCCTGGCTCTCTAGAGACAGGCCTCGTGCCCAAAGCCCAGCAGCCCAGCCATGAGACTCCCCTGCCGCCTTGGACTGCTTGGGGGGAGTCGTAGCTAGGGGTTGGGCTGACAACCCCAAGGCTGGTGGTTCAAAGCCACCAGTGGCCCCTGAAGGACAGTGTGACTGTCCTCCCATCCAGAGTCACCCTCTCGCAAACTGTAGGAGCAGTTCTCTCCAGCCTATAGCCACCGTGATGGCAGTGAGGTGGGTGAGGGCGCAGTGTGACACCTGCTGACAGAGAAAGCCAAGCAAACTAGGGGGCTGCCCTGCAGAGCCAAGTGTCCTGCCACCCCTCCCTGTGCTGCCCAGCCCCACGGGGAAGGGGTGGGGGGCGTGCGGAGCGGGTACGACCAGGAGCGAAGGAAGCCGCCCGAAGGACTGAGTGGTCCGCACCTCCTGCTTTTTCAGCTACGGAAGCGAGAACATGTTTGAAAGAGCAAGTCATGTTTCTGGAGCTAAGCCTGCCCCTGGCCATTTTCTCTTCCTTTTTAAATACGTGTTCATCGCTAGATAAAAGCCTCCCCGAAGGCGAGCTTGCACCCGGAGGGCTGGCTCAGACCACACAGCTGACCGCAGCAGCCCCCACAGCGTCCCTGTCCCCCCTCCCCCCAGAGGGTTTCCCTCAGGTGCAGGCCAGCGTGCAGGCGTCAGAGGAAGGGAGAGGTACTGGAGGTGGCTGATGGAGAGGGGCGGCACCGGGCGGGACTAGCATTCCTGAGGGAGAGGGATTTTGGATTTTACGGGCAAGGGGGCCTGCCAGAGAGGTGGGGGCGCAGGTCTCCACTTTGACGACCATCTCGTGTACCACTGCAGTAGCAGTGTCATGAAGCTGGACTGTGGCCTGGATTTACGTCCCCTCGCTGCCGACTGTAAATGGGAGTCCGTCCGTCCCCTCCCCCCACCGGCCCATGGGCAGGGCTCCAGAAGGGGCCTTTTTACGCGCCCCCCTGTGCCTTTGCCCCGGTCACTCGGCTTTCTTCCGACGCTGAGCTTGTCTGGCGGGTGTTGCGGTTGATTTTGGGGAGAACAGCCGATTGCGCCTGCTGTAGAGAGGTCTTGGTACGACCCTGTGGTTTCCATTAAAGGCTATGGACTAGAGCGGGGCTTTTCTAAATTCCAGACCCTCCTTCCCTTGGAGAAGGTAGTCGGCCAGCCCTGTGAGTCACTTGGAGCTCCGACCCACCCTGCTGGGCCCTGCCTCAGGGCACTTGAGGATTTCCATGCAAAGCCAGCCCTGGAGGCGTGTGGCAGGCAGCCCGTTCATTCCCAGCACACCTGCCGCCGCTCAGCTTAAGTGCATGAAGACCCTTTACTACGTTTCGGGGCTGCACGTTCGGCCTTGGGCATCGGGTCGGCAGCTATGTGTAATCCCGGGATTGTTGCTGGGGAGGAGGAATGGCTGAGACTGCCACAGGCCTTCCTGTAGCCACCTGCTGTTCTGCCTGAGCTGGCCCTGGCTGGACACGGAGGCTTTGGCTCAGAATGAGCCGGCCTGGTTGTTTGCGCCTTGCAGGTCAGGGCTGTTTCTCGCTCCTTTGTTAGGTGACATTTGAGACATCAGACGGTCCCTGGCGGCAGGTTGCTGTTGGAGACGCTGGTTACCTGGGGTTTTCTCAGGAGCCTTGGGGACGGCTCAAGAAGGCCCTGCCTCCTGGACGGTCTGCGGGTCTGTAGGTCTCTCCGCTGGTTGCCGTACCCGGAGTGACCGGCGTGCAGGGGCAGGGCCGTGGTGCGGTGTGTGCACACGTGCTGCACGCTGCCCTGCAGGCTGCACATTAGTGGGTCCTTTTCACAGTGCTTTGGTCCCCACGGCTCGTCAGTTCTGCCGAACCTTTGGTGATTTGAAATTCAAATGAGCCAGACCGGGTAAGACACTGTGAGTTTGCAAGTGAGGTTTAAACAGCCAGGCAGCTGTGCTTTGGCTCAGCTTGATACCAAAGCCTGGAAACTTGAATAGCAGGGCCTCTTTGGGGGAGCCTCCAAGTGGGGGGACCTGCAAGAAAATGTTTAACACCCCAAAGGGCTGGAGCTGCCCCGTTTGGGGGACTCTAAGTGGTGTATCTTGCTCCCAGATCCCAGCGGGCCAGGCGTTCCTGCATGTGCGTCCGTGCATCACTCTTCCCCCTTGGGAACTTCCGTGGTCTGGTGTGTAGATCAGGTGAGGGTCACGGCCCAGGGTGACGGCCCCCCTCTCTCTGCAGCCTCTCAGGTGCCTGTGCATGGGGGGCGGGGCAGAGGGCTGTTACTGAAAATACTGTTTCGCTTTGATAGCATTTGTGTGAGCGCCAGGTGTGGGCGCGGTGTCCTGGTGTGTTGCCTCTCAGTCCCCACAACCCTCCGTGGGAGACAAGAGGGTGCACCGTGTAGAAGCTGGGCAGGGGCGGCTCAGATTTCCGTGCCCACCTGCGGGGGTTGGGTAGAAAGCTGTGTGCCAGGCCTTTCTGTGTCCTGGACGGATGTTCCTGAAGCCTTGTTTCAGGTCCCAGTAGTGGTGGGCATCATAAAGTGCAAGTGGTGCAGGCGGCATGTGACTGGTGCCAGCAGGAGAGGGGGCACAGACGGCTGCTCAGGTGGACCGTCCAAGTGCTGCCCAGTGCGCGCTCTGCCAGGGAGTTCTGGGCGGCAGGTGTAGGTTTTGCTTCAGTGGGCTGTGTCTTTGGCCTGACAGAGCCTAGGAAGTTACTGCTGCCTTGCCCTTGCTGGCCACAGGCCTGGCCAGGGCCCTAGTGGGTCAGCCTTCTGGACAGGCGTCTTCCCCTCTTGTTATTCACCGCCCCTCCCCCTCCCCCTCCCCCGGTCGCCTCTAATGAAAAGGCCCTCTCATCCTGGGGTGGGGGGCGAGGTACCTTCCAGAGACCCTCTGTGGACCCCCAACCTGCCAACGGGGGTGAGGGTGGAGAAGCTCCCTTCTCGCGAGCATGGAAAGATGGCTCGTGCAACAAAATGTTTGCAGTTTGGCCATGTATGTCACCCTGCCCCCCACCCCACCCCCAAACCAGGGCTCATCTTAAATTACTCTTTTCCGGGGCAGCAAACAGAGACATGCCCACTGTTT